>JBBPCZ010000142.1:24019017-24030899 GCA_037974445.1 Brycinus macrolepidotus | reverse complement strand
GTGTCCATCGAATGCCTGCTACAGAATTCGGCCGGAAGCAGTAGGTCATCCGGGTACTTCTCGCCTACTGTTTTTCGGATACTATGAATTCGGACATACTACTCGCCTCGCATACTGTTTTTCGCATACTTTATAGTAGGGAAGTATGCGATTTCGGACGCAGCCGTGGTTAAAACTCAGGCGACAGACTCGGGAGGGGGCGTGACCGAGGCGGACCAGACGTGACAGTATTTCACATATTTTTACCTGTTTTCATTTTCCACTTTAAAATACTTCCACACTGCAGACGTTTTTATTACTTGTTGACTTCTGAAAATGCACCTCATTTTCACCGCAAGCTATGGATAATGTTCTGAGACACCTCTATGAGGATGGTGATTTAAATTGTATTAAATATATAATATTTAGATCAGGTTGAATATTGCTCTAAAAATAATAACAGGCTTGGATTATGATCTTTCAAATTGGATCTGGGATTAGGCACGATTCAGCTGTAGAACTGTCGATGTGTGGGCCTTTTCTCCACTTCACTCTACAAGGACATGCTGCAGAAATCTCTGAGGTTCAGAGAGAAATGAACTGTAGATGCAAAAACACACTGCTTCAAACTGTTTATGAGTTTCTCAATCAAACCTAGATACACTCTTCTCCCTTAGAGCACTGCTCTGATCTGCGGCTGAGTGATGCGCTCAGAGCTTAGAGCCCATCCCAGCCCTTAGATCATCAGCTGAGTAGGGGCAGAAAGAGGAGGAGATGAGAAAGATGAGAAGAGGGAGTGGAATGAATGGTGTGATAATATAGTTCCTGTCGTGATGCTCGAGACACTTAACCTGCGTTTGTCTCACTGATTAGAACTTGCACAGATTGGTCTGACATTACATCTCATTATTCATAGTGGATTTGGCCCAGCCTGTAATCACATCTCTTTCTTTTCTGTACTCTCTCTCTCTCTCTCTCTCTTTCTCAAGTGCTTTATTTGTTCTTTATCCCTTAGAAATCGAGTTAATACTTACATTTTGCAATACTATTCAAATGTAATTACATAATTATTGAGCTTCAACTGAATTTCAGATTCTGCATATCTGACCTTATAAAATTTCCATGGCAAAAAATGCGAAAGAAGACTATACACATGTATATAACCTTTCATCACATTCAGATTATAATAAAAAACAAATGTGGTTTCTGTAAAATTTTTCTGTAAATCTTTCTGTAAAAATGATACAAAACAACGTAAAGGTTCAGTGTGCTGTGAGTAAGAATAAGCTATAACTGTGACTTCTTAGCATTTGCACAGCTAACTGAAAGTTGGACAGTAGAAAGACGAAAGTTTATGCTAACTTGTTCAGGAGTTAGGAAGCTGCAGACAGGCAAAGTGAGCTTAATTCGGTTCTGTCTGTGGGGGTCTGCCAGGCTGCAGACAGAGCAATGGCAGAATCACATTAAGGCTATGCATGAGGGATGAGCCTGGATGGGAACACACTCTATTTATGGAGATGCAGTTTGGGATGCGACCCCGCAGGTTCTGTCTGCACTTCGACTGCACAGGCTCAATAACAAATCATTCTGTTCCCCCCTCACCACCCTCCTCCCTCCATCCACACTGACACACACACACACACAAGCCGTCTCCCAAAATAGGATCCCCTGTGTGAGTCTGGAGGAGGTAGGCTTACTGCCTGCATACAGTGGGGGACTATGCAATGACCTTGTTTTACACCAGAGCTTTTCAATAAAAGTTATTAGGAGAGTTTCATATTTGGGGCATTTTCCAGCCTCTAATGTTGCGGGTAATTTGTATTACATTTCTCGGAACCATGACTGAGTAGCCATGCTTATGCCTCTGAAGTTTTAGAGGCCACTGATCTAAATTGGAAATGAACATGTATGCATATGGCCTATCATCTTCTCCACCCTACTTTTTGAACCAAACAGCAAACATTTTTCCTGGGAACATCATTAGCTAATGAGCTTCACCATTGTCGTACACTGAAATGCATATTGTATTCTGTAACATAATCCAACACTCAGTGCAGCTTTCATCCTTCATCTTTTTGACAGTCTGGCAGTCCTGAGTGTGTGTGTTTGTGTGTGTGTGTGTGTATGTGTGTGTTCCTCACTTCACCAAGCATGCATACGGCCTGCTGCACACTGGCCGTCTGTCCTCGGAGCTGTTAGACTGGAGGCTTGGTGAAGACCAGCTGCACTTGAGCAAACATGTTTGCTACTTGTCCTCTCCTCATCCACTGTCTCCTCATTTTATATTCATTCATTCGTTTAATTCAGTTATCATTACCAAGGTCGCAGGAAGGTCTTGAAGCCTGTCCTAGCGCTCATAGGATAAAACCCGGAGAAACACCCTGGACAGGTCGCTGGTCCATCGCACTATAGACCCACACACAGACACATTCACATTGATAGTCAGTTTATCATCTCCAGTTTACCGGATGTACATGTCTTTGTAACTGTGGGAGCTCCTGGAGGAAACCCACACAGACACGGGGACAACATGCAAACCACTTTTTACAGTTTCCTTTAAAATAACTGATGAAGCTTTAATGATTGAAGCCAGGCAGCTGAGAGACTGGAAAGAGTTTAATTAGAGAAGAGCTGAAGAGGTCATAAAAATTAAGTCCACTATGCTTCTCCTCCTCTGTTTCCTCTCTCTCTCTCCCTCTCGCTCTCTCTTTCTCTGTCCCTTACTCTGTTCTGTCGTAGCTCAGACAAGTCCGTGTCCCTCCTCCGCCTCTTCCCTGCCACGTTCCTGCTTTTGTTTTTCCCGTGTGTGTTTTTCCACTGCTCCCCCTGCCCTCTGTCCCAGTGGGCTCTGAACAGTGCCCGAGCTGGATGGGGATCAGACACATAGCGCATTCAGAGCGAGAGAGAGAGAGAGAGGGAGAGGCAAGGAGAGAGCAGGGAAAGGGAGAAAGAGAGAGCAAGAGAGAGACTGAGTAGAGAAGAGGAGAAAATAGAAGCGTGTAAGAAATGTCACAGGGTTTGCTCGCATTAGGCTGCAGCTCATTGTGCTGCATGGCAGGCTCCTGCTCTGGATTCTGTAGCATTCTCAAACTTGGCCAGCGACAGGGATATACACATAAAGCACACACTAGTAAAATATGTATACATTATGTTGTCACAGTATTGAGCATTGCAAGCAGATAGTGCAAAAGGCTGCAATATGCAAATGTGCCCTCTAATCAATTACAACTTTTTCCATTGTGTGCAGCAAATATCCTGACCAGTAATAGACCTCAGCAAAAGAGCCATGCATTGGGAGCTTCATGAATGGGTGCACAAAGACAATATACAAAGACATTTTACACAATTATATGCTTCCAACTTTATGGCAGCAGTTTGAGGAAGGCCCTTCCGTGTTACAGCCTGACTGGGCCTCTGTACACAGGACAGTGTCCATAATGAGACGGTTTGATGAATTTGCTGTGGAGGAACTGTAATTTCCTGCAGAGAGCCCTAACTCCAGCCCAACAGAACACTTTTGGGATAAACTGGAACACCGATTGCAAGGCAGAACTTCTTGTCCGTGCCTGACCTCACAAATGCTCTTCTTACTGAATGGGCAGAAATTCCAACAGACACACTTCAATCTTCTCCAAAGACCTTCCAAGAGGGGTGGAGGCTATTATAGCTGCAAGGGGGGTTCAACTACATATTATTTCTCATGGGTTTGGAATGGAATATCCAGCAAGTTACTATAGGTATGACTAATGTTTGTAGCGTTGCTCTGGATAAGAGCGTCCGACAAATGCCATAAATGTAAATGTAAATGATGGTCAAGTGTCCACATACTTTTGGTCATATAGTGCACATTCATGAGGATGTCTGGAGGCACTCACATGATACAATTAGTCAATTTTATAAACTGTGTCATATCTCTGAAAATGTAACCCTTAATTGGTACTCCACATGCTCCACATAGCCACATGTAGTTATGTTTTGCTATATGCAGTGAGGACATACATACAGCCCAGCTTTTCTGGGCACATATTTTAATGAGTTAAAGAGTTAAAAGGGAAAATGTTTGTAAATGTATTGCTGATGAAGTTTGATAGGATTAATATTTGTTGCGAGCCAAAATATCCACACATGTATTAAAGCAGCTGGATGCTGGTCAGGTTTGGAGAATTTGAACAAAGCCACATGCAGTATTAGCGACACATGCATGTGGATTTACATTGGCCATGCTGGGCATAAAGGAGGGTGGTATAAGTAATGATAAAGGACAAAGGTCAGCATGGATCTATCTACTGTACGCCAATAGCCTACCCACCCTACCACCCCCAAACACAAACTGCAAAAGAGACCAATGTGCACGCACAGTAATCATGCATGCATAACACGCACACACATACAAGCAGCCATTGGTCTAGAAAGAAGTGAAACAGGGACTGCTGAAATGTATGTGGCACTGCAGCTAAATGAACACAAAGGATATGCCCCCTAAGGTCTGCTGTGTGGTGTGTATACAAGTGATGTGTCCTCTGACTGATGAGTCAACAGCGCAACACTTGCGAGGGATTGTGTCCTGCTTCCACCCTGGGTGGAATGTGTGTGTGTGTATGTGTGTGTGCGTGTGTGTGTGTGTGTGTGTGTGTATGTGTACATTTTTAGGGCCAAAATGTTCATACTGTACGAACATAGAAACAGGGGTAACAGAAATCAACAAACAAACAAACAAAACAAAAAAAAAAACAGAAAAACTAGTGAAACCTGTCTTAACTGGAGCAGCAAAAATGGTCTCTACATTGTAGTTAGATTTAGGGTTACACTTAGAAATTAATGCGGAGTCGGCATGTGCCTTTGTGCAGAAAACATCACAACCAAGAGGCAACAACGCACACATACCAATGCCTCATCCACAAGCACAAATTAAAAATTTATTAGCGTTATCAGACTCATACTTTCAACACTTGTTAAACAGGCTACTTCTGTGTATAACTAAGGAAAACACAGTGGACCACATGCTGTACAAGATCTGTAATTCACAATTCAATAAACATAAAACTAGTCTCTGCATAATTACTCCAATAACCTAGATCCAAATGTAGTACTTTATACCGGCATCTCAGTATATGGCTGTTAGCCAGAAAAACTCACTGTTTATCTAACCTGGCCCCTCTCAGTACATAGTGTGGTCTCTCAACAGCCTAAAGCCAGGGGAAAATGTAAACAATGTTTTGGAACAAGAATAGCACTTATTCTTATAAGGCATGTTAAACTGGGTTTCTATGGAGCCGCTGCTTTGTGAAGTGTTTTCTCTCATCTAACGCACTGAATTCAGTTCATGATGGTCTTGCTAATTAGCTGATGAGTTAAATCACACTGTAAGTAAGACACTGTTCATAGCATTTAAAATATTAAGACATGATGCATTATGAAATTTGAGTTTTCTCGACAGCTGCTTTTGTTGTCATCTTAACTGAGGTTCATTTGTTTATCCAGCTTAGATTTGGTCCCTCATCCAATGTTAGGCTGCCAAAAATATATTTTTAAAAGAAACTTACATTAAGGGATTTGGCAGACACTCTTATCCAGAACAATTTCCAGTCAAAACATGTTACTTTGGTAACTAATGTACCATTTGAAATGTTGCCAACTTGTTCTTGGTTCTTTCCTGAGTGGTGAAGGGCAGTAATGTTACCCACTACACCATATCAAGTAGAATCTAAAGATGAGAGGGGTGATGCAGCCATTGAACACGCACCAGGTTTCGGCAAGTATTAAATTCAAAACTGGAGAATTTGGATAACTTTTAGATAACTTATAAACTGTGTGCTGTTCATCAGACTTCCTGGCAGCAGTGTTAATTTTGGCAGGTGATAATGATTCAGTCTTAGTTTTAATCTTTTGACTAAAATACTTTTTTTTTTTTGTCATATTTTATTCATTTGATCAGATTTTAGTCAATTTGTATTTTTTAATTTCTGTCTCTGACATGGATCTGACACAGGGATTGAAAGAGATGAGATTAGGCCAGGCCAGTGTCAGTACAGAAAATGGGCCACTGTCCCTTCTTTATTTATTTACTTTTTAAATTTTAAATTTTTATTTACAATTTTTAAATTAAAATTATAAACAAGGTCATATTGAGGCCAAGGTAATCAACCCACCATGAAAATGCTTGGTATGTCAGAAAACCAGTCCACCACTGTCTACTGGGAAACTGCCCAACAAACTACAGAGCCATCATTTATCCAGCTGTTGTTTGACAGCTATATGAGCGGCGGTCACTCTCTCTTGTTAATACAGTGTATTGGCAAGTTAGCAAGCTGATAACTAGGACATCCAATATTGGTACTGCAAACTGTGTAAAGTGTTTTGAAAAAGTTGCTTCAGTACTGAGTGATGTGACTTAGCAATTGTCAAAAACTGTAAACAAATGAACCTCAGTAAGGATGACTGCAAAAATCGCTGTTGAGAATTTTTTTAACGTGTGTTTAACGAGTCAAACACAAGTCTCCAGTGCTAACACCCACGATAGCTTGAGCGTGTCACATGTTTTTTATATGTTGTTGCTAGCTAGATATGCTATTTAGCTATTTAACTTTCACATTGAGTAGATGTGTTACGCATGATTTAGTGTTTTCCCTAGGGTTTAATTAATGCCCTGCACCTCTGCACTATCCAAACCCTTGGCATGTTGGATATCTGATTTGGGTTCTCCACATGCAACTCTGCAGCATATTGTAAACTTCTCAGAGATGCATATGCTTAGTTACATTTGCTAAGATATCACTGAACAGTGGTGTTTAGAGGCAGATTTTGTTAAAGGGAAGGACACATTCCAGTGTACTTATTCAGCACACTCTCTGGGAGCTTGGTAAAATGACATACTGCAGTCAAAGTCCTCACAGGTGACTGAATAATTTGGTATATTTTGCTGCCACTCAAGGCTACTACCTAGTTTTTCTATATAGACAAGCTGGCCTTGTGTTTCTGTGTGTGTTTGTGTGTGTGTGAGAGAGAGAGAGAGAGAGAGAGAGAGAAAGAGAGAGAGAGAAAGAGAGAGGGAAAGAAAAATGTGTAGAGAGTGTATGTATGTGTGATCCAAAAGGTCTTCAAGTTGTCACTGAAAACAAAAGAGGCCTTACCGAGCTGTGACATTTTGGTAATCACACTCACACACTCACGTACACGGTCAACATCAGCAAAGGAGATGCTGACCGCGTCCCATTAATCTTCAGCCACACACACAGAAGTCCATTCACTCTATGACAAGACACCAGTTCAAAGAGAATCACCTTCTCAGGAAATGAACTCCTCAGCATTAGACACACACACTACCACCTGTTCTATGTTATTTTGACTCACTTACTACTGCTTGAACTTAATATTCTACTCTGCTTGCCACATGAACCTGTATGCTATTCAACACCATCATCCTACAGAGACTTTCCACCAAGCTGAGCAGGCTGGGCCTCAACACCCCCCTGGTGAACTGGATTTTAGACTTTCTGACTGAGAGGCCTCAGTTAGTCCGCATTAGCACCAGCATCCCCAGTAACATTACACTGAGCACAGGAGCTCCACAGGGCTGTGTCCTCAGCCCTCTGCTCTTCACACTCCTGACTCACAACTACTCAGCAGAGTCCAGCTCCAATCACATCATCAGATTTTCAGATGACATGACGGTGGTGGGTCTCATCAGGAACGATGTCTCAATCTACACAGAGGAGGTGACAAGACTGGCTGCCTGGTGTAAGGACAACAGTCTCTCTCTCAGTGTCGATAAGACAAAAGAGATGATAATTGACTTCAGGAAGTCAAGGTTACTTTATTGTCATCAGCAGCTGTGTACATCTACATAGTGAGATGGACTACCCTGCTCACCCACCTCTCACCATCGACGGCACTGCTGTAGAGAGAGTTAAAAACACCAAGTTCCTGGGCATCCACGTCACTGAGGACCTCTCTTGAACCCTCAACTCCACCTCCATAGCCAAGAGGGCTTGGCAGCGCCTGCACTTTCTACGGAGTCTGAAGAGAGCGAGCCTCCCCCCACCAATCCTCATCACATTCCATAGGAGTACCATCGAAAGTCTCCTCTCCAGTTGCATCACTGTCTGGTATGGAAACTGTACTGTTTCAGACTGTAACACACTGCAGCGGATAGTGAGAGCAGCTGAGATGGTTATCGGTGTGCCTCTGCCCCCCGAAAGACATTTACCAAACCCGTTGCTTCAACAGAGCCAGTAACTTTGTGAAAGACTGTTCCCACCCATTACACGGACTCTTCTCCCTTCTACCGTCTGGCAAACGGTATTGAAGCTTCCGCTCTGGTTCTGCACGGCTGTGCAACAGCTTCATACTGCAGGCCATCAGGGCTCTGAATGCACATAAATGCACATAAATGTCTAGTTCCTGGTTAACGAGTGCATTTCAGTGAACTACCACACTTTATACTATTTATACTGTTTATACTTAATACTACACTCTGGACTTTCAGTAGCACCTGCACTTTACTGTAACGCTGTTTACTGCCAATACAGGCACCCTAATGACCTGTCACTGACTAGTTATAATTTTACACTTACTCATCGTGGTTTCTATGCTGCTAACTGTCCTGTGCAGTAAGAACACGTTTCCAGTGCAACATCATATGCTTATGTGCAGTAATTATATATGTATATATGGTGCAATACTTTCATTCTGGTAGACTAAGATTCACATCTCACTCACACTACTGTTACACTGCTATATTGTCTATTTATTTTACTGTTCTGTCATCCCTTGCACTTTGTTCAATGCTGCTAACTGCCTCCTGTGCAGTAATCATACCTATAGTGTAATACTCATCATTCCAGAAGGTTTACGTAATGCCCACACTTGTTGTCTATTTATTGTTTGTCTGTTGTCAACTGTCTGTTGTAACCTGCACTGTGTTGACTGTTGAATGTTGTATGTTGCACCGTAGTCCATGGAGAAATGTTGTCTTATCTCACTATGTAGATGTACACAGCTGCTGATGACAATAAAGTAACCTTGAACCTTCTAATCTAATTCATTTCATTTTTACTGGATTTTGTATAATGTTTCTATATTTTCTCCTTGTATGTAAAAACAGTTAATAAACAGTTCTGATTTTGATTTTGACAATGTCCAGACACAACAGCAGGACAGAAAATTGAGGCCATAGACACTAACTGGGAGAAAATCATCATCTTTTCTCTTAACCCATAAAGAGTTAAACACTGAAGTTGAGTTATTTATTACTTTAATTGCTATGCAACAAATATTTAATATTATCTGATTGCTAGAATATTTTTCCATTCAGGCACTAAAGTGAAAAATGTCTTAACCTTTCTTATTCTTCAAGAATATTTGAATGTCCTCTTCTGCTTATGAATGCAGACTGTATTAATTTGAAGTGTATCAAAATTTCAGGTCTTTAAAATGGAATTACTCTATGCTTTTGTTGTTTCCTGTAAGTACTTCTAATGACTTTCCGTCTCCTCTCTCAGGTGGTCGTCAAGGCAAGCTGCCAGTGACAGCATTCGAGGCCTTTGACCTGGAGATGAAGAGCTGGACTCGGTACCCATGCATCCCCAGCCGCAGGGCCTTCTCCAGCTGTGCAGCCAACGAGCGGGCCTTCTTCAGCCTGGGAGGTCTACAGCAGCCTGGACCACACAACTTCTACTCCAGGCCGCACTTTGTTTCCACAGTGGAGGAATATGATTCTGAGCAGGGTGAGCACTTTTCACTTCTATAGGCTTGCTATTGGTGCAATATAGTTATGGTTTAAAGATGTTTGTGAAACTGTACTCAGTCTGCACAAACAAACAAACATCTGAAATATATATATGACATAAGGGTGTGATGGAACACACCACTTAAAACTACATTTCACGGGCCATTACCTCAGTTGTGTCAAATCAAACAGTGGTTTCACTTTTTACACCTTAACCTTTTGCACCTAAACTTGCAGTTAGTCAGAAATAGATTAGACAACTTCTCCTGGTCTACATAATCTCAGTGGAGATTCTCCTGTTGTAAGTTACATATTACTCCACTTGTATTAAACTTTAACTGTGTCCAGAAAACCAGCTGTCTGTGTAGTCTTATTGTGCTTGAAGACATAATAAGTACCTCACGTTTATTCCACTTCCTGTGTGCTTGTCCTGTACACACTGCTGTCTGTGTGTTCACACTTTCCTCCATTACCATTACCAATCCTTTGCCGCATTTAATTAAATTGTCATTTCACCCTGCATGTATGCTGACATGGCTGTCAGTGTCTTTGAAGGAGTCAGCTACGCCATCGCAAGCCAAGTTTGGAGTACGAGCTAAGTTAAGAGAAAGACCCCCTGTGGACCGTCAGCCCTTATCACAGGGCAGTGTGTGCTGGCTTTTTCATCTCTTATCTTTTCCTTTTTCATTTCTTTTTCATTCAACGGCTGTGCATGGTGGGTGTGTGTGTGCGGCAGCATGGGCATTGTGGAAGGCGATCTCCTCTGTTGATATGAAGCTCAAACTAAACCCTTGACTCATACCCGACTCTGCTCTGCTTATATTAAGCTTTCCCAAGTCCTCTGGGTGCACCATTATCCAGGAAACGCATTCAGATGGCAGAATAGAAATGGCTCAGAATGAATGGCAGAAAAGAAAATCAATAAGGCAATGAAAAGCTGCGCAGATTTTGAGGCCCATGCCACCACTTTTGTGAATTTGACCGTCTTGAACTTTCCTGTGTCATTTTATAGACTTTTTTGAATTAAGGAACACATTTCTTGTGTGTTGAAGGAACACATTTCTTGCGTGTTGGAGTGCAATCCAATGGCTGGCAGCTTTTTGTCAAATAGTGAAGGTTGCAGGGTGGGGTGCAGGTTGTAACCTGCTCCATTTTATGTTTTAATAAGGAGCATTTGCATTTAAATGTCCCATCATAAAAATTCACTTCTGGGATTTGTGCAGTTAATAGAAGGCTTTGTGTGAGCTGACTTGTGTCTGTTCTTTTGTGTGTGTGTGTGTGTGTGTGTGTGTGTGTGTATGTGTGTGTGTGGTTAAGAGATGCTAGCGTGAGGGGCCTGTGTATGTGCAAGTGGCAATCAGTAATTCCATTATCACTTTACCTATTACTGCAGAGGCTCTGGAGAACGTAGGCGAGTGTAATTACCAACCCGCAGTTACAGGCCGGCTCAATTACACGTTCCTGTTTGCTAATCTGCCCATTCACCACGCTGGAGAACACATGTAATAGGGTGTGTGAGTGTTCTCATGTATGTATGCTTGTTTATTAAACTATTCTTCTTGGACACCAATCGTCCTTCTATTTGTTTCAGTCAGAATCAGTTTTATTTCACCAAGTATGTTACAGACATTGGGAATTTGTCTTGATGAGTGGACAAATGTATGGCGTGTAACATGAGAAATAGAAAATATGAGTTTGGGGAAAAATGAAACTAAAATAAACTAAATTAAAATCCAAAGAAACTCTTAAGAGAGCATAACTGGCTTTGCCCCCTCCACCATTACTCAGTGTAATGGTAGACAGTGTGGGCATGTGTTAGCTGGCATAACCGAATTGGCAGTTAGGGTTCCCCTTCAGTCCTGTTGAGCTATTCAGTGTTGTTGTGTTAGCAGCAGTTTGAAAAGATGAGATGTTGCTTCTTGTGACTGTTCAGCAGGAATGAGACAGTGAGGCTTTGCGCTACCTTTTAGGTGTATTTTTTTCAGCAGGGGTGTCTCTTCAAACCAGTGGCGGCTGCTAGTCTTTCAAACAGGGGAAGCTCATTTTAGGCCTACATCATGAAATTCGTTACATTATTTGTACATAAGTTCTGCCCTCTGTTCTTTTTTCAGAAAATGGTTTGTGACCCTGTCGTACTTCATCCACCTGCCATGCTATAAAGGGAGCAGTCTGAATT
>JBBPCZ010000142.1:23986736-24018917 GCA_037974445.1 Brycinus macrolepidotus | reverse complement strand
CAAACAATCTACAATAAATAGCTGATTCTGAACGAGCTAGTCATGAAGTTGAACTCAATCTAAAAGCAATATAAATATGACATAGTTGAGCATTTATTTTCTGACATAATAGAGGAAGCGGAGCTTCCCTTGTAGTCTTAGAGCAGCCGCCACTGCTTCAAACCTCCTATATCATGTGCTAACCTTCACCCTCCCAGCTTGATGTGAGTAAGGGAGTCCTTGCTAGTGGGTGCAATTGGCAATGATTAAATTGTGGAGAAAAAGGTTTAAAGCAGTTACAGAAATTTAGGATAAAATAACTAGGGATCAAAGAATAACAGCAGATTTCTTTCATTAGTAGGAGTCACTGATAGTGAAAGAAACCTGGAAGTAGTAGTTTTAGTTGGCTATTGATAGGATCCATTGAAATTTGATTCTCTGAAGATTATACAGTACTAGACTACATGCAGATTTGACAAAAACATTTGATAGGCTTCAGATGAACTGAAACTACACCAAGAGTCTGTCCCACTTACAACCCTGATCTCCGACTGCCCGAAAATCTGCAGTCTATTCTCTGTGAATCATGGGTACAAGTGTAATATAACCGCGGCCAGGGGTAAAATAGGGGTTAACTACTGAGAGCCCCCAAAAGACCCGAGAGCAAAATTTAGTGTAGTCACTGGAAAAATCTGCAAAGCAATGTGAAATGGTTTAAATGTTTGCTTAAGCTAAAAGATGTTCTCTTCAGCTCGGCTCATTTAGTCCCCCCTTCCTGTTGACAAAAAAAAATTCAACTTGTTTCCAGAAGTGAAACAAGAAGTGATTCTTGTTTCTGATCTGATCTGATCTGACTCTCCATCTGCTCTGCTCTAGTTCACTGTGAGGGTCTCCTGCTTCCAGCGCAGGTTATTTGGTTAATTACAGGCACAGGGTTTCTCTCAATGAAGTGCAGCCCTAGGCTCAGAAGCTGTCTGAAAATCATCTCCCTGCAGCACCCTTAAAGCAGCAGTGTTTAAAACCCCGCAAAGAGGTTCATTAGAGGGAGAGTTATTAACGTTCGAGTCTTCCCGTTGCCTCTACTGCTGCTCCACATGTTTTACTTTCACCTTACTGTTGTCAGGTAGAAGCTCTTCAAGAGATCTCTCGTCTTTATTCATAACATCTGAGGCACTAAGAACATGCCTCTCTGCCTCATCTCTGTCTATTTTTACCCATAAATCTGCTTTCTCCTCTCTTACTTGTGGTTTTCAGCCCTCTCTTCATTTTCTTGATCTTCTGAAGCTTTTTATTTGCTTCTCTGTTGGGTTCATGCATTTTTTCAACCCCCAACCCCACCCCCATAATCAGATCTGTCCCATTTCGACTACTTTGCTGTATCTGTCATTGACTTTTTAGTTCATCAGGCTAATCTGCAGTGGGTTGTGTGAGCTCTGCCTCTGCAGCAGGAATGACTCAGTGAAGCTTTTACGCTACCTTTCAGGCTGTTTCTTCTTCAGCAGGGCTTCTGAGTCTCTTCAAACCTTCTATATCCCATAAATCCCTTCTCTGTGGACCCAGGCTGATCCCCACGATTCGCCACTAAAAGCGCTCATCTCCACTTGGGGCTCCATTCTGACTGCTGTATTTCATTCAGTTTCATTTACACACAAACAAGCTGCAGTAATCTCTGGCAAAATCTGAAATAGCGTGTACGCATGTGTGTCAGAGAGAGATAGAAAATATATTTAATCAGCAAAATATTCTGTTTCTGTAGATGAAGGCTATGCCAGCAGTACACACCCCCTCCTTCTGTGTTAGACAGTGATGTAAAAAACGGCACCTAAAAACCTGAAAAATACAAGGCCTCACACTTTTCCCCCAGCCCTGAAGAGAATGAAATATTTATGCCAGCTTTTAATTCTACTAGTGGCTTATGGTAATGTTTCCTGTAGCTGCGTTTTACGCGCAGCTCATTTTATTTTAGATTGAAGAGAGTCTTATCTTTGCTGAAGGTCTCAAAGCTGTGAAGTCTCACATGGAAATCTTTCCACTTAGTCTTCATAAGCCAAAAGCAAGCTTCTTGTTCAAAGTATATTTATTCCTTGGAGTAAGAAACACCTAATATGTATGTCGCAATTATTCACTTGTCTCTCATGAATTAATTTGTTCACATTAAACTCAGGAGTATGTCATGCCATAATAACCCTGTCAAAGCAATTTTCAAATCATGTGTGCTTGTTGTTTACTGATGTCATAGTGAATCGGCTCTGTGGGAGGACAGGCTATTAACAGGCAGCAGGGGTGCTAGGCTGCTCCGGTGCTTAAAGGTGTTTCAGGTTGGGTCCAACAAGATGCTGCTTTTTTCCACTGCGTTCACACTCCATCTTTTCAGAAAAAAAATCATATTGTTGCATGTGAATAATCACATGCTTTTTATTTTATGTTTTGACACAGTTCTTTTTTTTCACATGGGATTGTGACCTTGACATTATGAAAGGCACTATATAAGTAAAAAGTTTTATTATTATTTATTACATTTTTATCACGATTAATTTATTTTGTTCATATAAATGAATGGGTTTTAGAAATTTTAATGAGGTATTAACATTTTATGCCTCTACTTAAAAATAAAAAACTCTGTTAGTTCTTATTGTCCCTGTTTTACCCTTCAAACTATAGTAAATCATAACACAGGTTGAAACTCAGCTGCTCGCGCATTGTATTTTGCTGTGGCAGAACCTGTGATTGTAGCCCTTTTGTACCAAAACAGCTTTACCTTTAGGACTGCTTTTAGAACAGAGTGCTAAACAAAACAATTTTGGCAAATGTGACACTAAAGAAAGTTTTTCTCTGTTTTTAAAACAGTGCAAATATGGTAAATAAGGTTCATCGCTGGGTTCGACATGAAACTCGATATGAAAGTCAAGATTTCCATAGAATCAACGCAGTTTCCAATTTTTCTTCTGTCCAGTGGGTGTATGTTTTAATCAATGAGTGTACATATCATATATACAGCCAATGGTTCCAAATACTCCATAATTGCAGGCTGTCACTCTCACTTCTGTTCGTTCATACAGTTTGTTAGGCTCTCAAGAGTACCTGGAGCTTTTCACTTTACTGTTGCTTTTGTTAGTTTGTTGCTTATTGATTTATCTGTGAGTCTCTCGTAAGCACTGTCTAATGTAGTCTGCAGAAAATGCTGAAGGTAAAGCTGTTTTGGTACAAAAGGGCTACAATCACGTGCGATCATTTTATCATATGTACCATTCTCATATTGCTCCAAAATTAATTAATATAAAATCTTATTACTCTGACTGGCTCACAAATAAATTGAAACATTAATACCGTAAGTTATGATTTTATGGTTGTCAGCATGTTCATTTACTCATTTCAGTCACTTCATCACTACAAGTGTACAAGTATAGATCATGCACCACCTAGCATTATGCGATCAAATAAATCTCACCATGGGCATAACTGAAATCACATATGAAAATCATGATCTTCTGCAATTACAGGGCATAACATCACATGTGGGCACATTCAAATAGGCCTGTATTAAGTATAACATTAAGTATTATTAAGTATTACGTTGTTGTGAACAAAATGATCACATGCGCGGTATGTGTTGCTTCTGTAAGAGCAGTGTTCCCTCAGTGTTAACATTTAAACACAGGTCATGTGTCCCCTTCAGTCTGTATCTCTTTTGTTTGTCCTTCCTTTTATGCCTGTCTCTCTTTTTTCAGTGCTCAGTAAGGATCAGAAGGAAAGCTTTGATATATTACCTGGCATACCACAAAACCCTGATCAAACACTGTCTGTCTGTTTGTCTGTCTGCATGTCTGTTGCGTGCCTCTTGGATTTTATCATTTTTCCCTGCTTTCCCTTCTCTTCAGTCACCACCTCCCCCTCCCCCAACTTTTGTGTTTATGCGTGTGTGTATGCGAAAATGATAAAGTGTGTGAATGCCAGAGCCACATCCACACACGCCTGTGTCAGACCGTTATGAGTCAGGCCTAGCGTGAGTCAGAATAAGAGAAAGTATCGCAGTGCTGCCCTCTCCCCTCCACATCCATCTGCTCACACAAATACCACACTGTGCATTCACCACACTAATAGCATGAATTACACAATAATCCACAACAATGAATCATGGACATTCAGCAATGCAAGAACAAGCCATGTACACTGACAGGCAAGGAAAACAATTAAAAACGTACTCCTCCTTCCAAATCGCGACAATGAAACAGCCAAATGTCTCGCGTTGATTCAAACATTGGACGGTGATTTATAATGATAGTCTTTTACAGATGGTGCACCTACATGATTAACTTCTTGAACATCTTGTATTTATCATAGCAAAATTCGCTAATGCCGTCAAATGGCTAACTCAGCAGGCATTCGTTAAAGATGTTTATACATATTTAACTACCCCATAGAGTGACACACAGCTTTCAGCTGCAATTAGACATAAATAGGCATGTTTTGCATCTCAGAGTGCCTTAGCTAAATCAAAAGCGTGTGATTAAACTAAAGTGAAGCTGAAAGTACAAGAACGTTTCCACAAATACACTCAGGCTCTTTCCTGCCTGGCAGTGAGAGACAGACAGTTCTCACGATGATGGTTAGTCTAACTCTCCCTTTCTTTTCCTTTACTCAAAACAGCTGCATCTCGTAAGAGGCTTGTGCTTGTTGCCACAATTTTAAAGCGTAGGCCTGGGAGAAAGATGACCTCAGGCATAGAATAATTTATTAACTCAAAGTGCAGTGAGAGTCTAGCTAGCAAAAATTATATCAGGATGAATAGCAGGCCGTAAATCAAGGTGTCTGGGAATGACTGCAACAGTCAGGGAGCGGCAGTAAGTGAATTAGAATGCTAAATTTGCCCCATCAGCTAATGCCTCCAGGTTAGCGTGATTCAGCATCGTGGTTTCTGCCAGCACCCTGCTAGAGTCTCTCTGTGTGGCACTTTGTGCTATACTCTACTAAAACCGTTCCTGACAACAGGATTAATTAGACATAAGAAATTATCAAAAAAAACTATCATATCATAGGAATGACTTGGCAGAAAAACCCCCCACATTTTTCAACTTACCCAAGAAGTAGGCAGTCAGCCAAGACGTGTCTTGTCCGATGTTTATTTATTTAGTAGCAGAAGTAATACAAGTAAGACAAATAATGATGGTCTATGGCCTAAAAAGGTTTTGGGTACTTTGGATAACAAACAGTTCTTAGCTGATTCATGACATTGGGGGTCACAGTAAAAATTCTGTGCTATTAGCAAAAAGCACATCAACACCTAATAAATATGGACATAAAATTGTGCCATTACCAGCTGTAGAAGCCAAAAACGCTCAGCTTACCCTGTGTCATAAGTGTCCTAATGGACAAACAACACAACATCAAAATCACACACACAAAAAAAAACCAACAAAAATAAAAAACAATGTTAAGAACTAAATTTTAGTGTGATGATCTCAGCCAAATCCATGGTTACAAGGAAGAAACCGTAAAATGCACCAACGGAGCTATTATTAAAATTTTACCAAACCAAAGGTAACAAAGGCAAGCTTTTAGTAAGTCAGCAGAGAATGAACCAAACTGAAAATGGTAGCACGTTGCTATATATGATGGGCTCTGACCACGTTTATATATTAACACTGTCAGCATAAAAACAGTGACTTTACAGGAAAAGGAAATAACATTCTTTACATATGATGGAAGTTAATGGATATTTATTTTTTCAGTCATTTTTGGCCATTTCTGTTGGGCCATTTGTCATGTAGTACTGAAACTATGCAAAGGATGTTTTCAAACTGTGTGAAAAAAATGGAGATACATGGTTTTGTTTTGACTGCGACGATATGTAGAACAAAACCTGAGTTAAAAAAGTGAATTGTACAAATAAAAATGGATTACCTTTAAGTGATGCACGCAACTGTACATACTGTAGTGAAGCTTCTCAGTGTGAATTCGTATTTGCATCACTTGTCGATGTTAGCGTTCATAGTCATGTTCATGTGCTTTATTAACTGCTCCTGTGTCTCTGCAAGTATAGAGCAGAGCCTCATTACCATGTTAGTCTCTGTAGCAGGGCTGCTGGTATAGGAGTGTGCCATGGCAGGCCGTGCTCGGTCATTAACTTTGATGGCTGCTATTGTGCTGATGCGTTCGTGGGCCCTGTTTACATCATTGGATTGCAGATGTAATTAGAATATTGTATACCTGTGCGAAATCATTACCATATACATTCAGAAAACTAATAAAAGTGTTTGCATTTGTTTGGACTGAAATTTGGCTGTAGGAATTGTCGTGTTTGTATGATTTTTTGAGAATTTAAGCATTACATTTGATGTCATTTCATTTGTGCTGCTTTTGTGTAAGTTTATGTCCTTTGTGCTATTTTTTGGATCTCAAACAAATAAGCGTTATTTCAACAAGTGTGTCTGGGTAATTTTTTAATCTATTTCTTGTTGTCTGTCAAAGGAAACAAACAAGCAAAACAGCACAAAAAATATTAGATATTTTCTTTGTTTTTTGAACATGTCCTGTACATCTGTACATCTTGAAAAGTACAATGCCAAACAAAGAGTGGAGGGAGATAGAGGGAAAGAGAGAGAGAAAGTAAGAGAGAGACAGAGAGATGTGGACCTGCCAGCTTCGACGGCAGGATGCTGAGGTAATTTCCTGCTGTTTTAAAGGTGACACCACTGTATTTAGGTGTTCACAGTAAGAGTGTCTACGTGCTTGGGTTTCTGTGGTATATGTGTTTGTGTGTGTGTGTGCGTGTGTGTGTGTGTGTGTGCGCGTGTGTGTGTGTGTGTGTGTGTGTGTGTGTGTGTGTGTGTGTGTCTCACAGTATGTACCTCTTTCTCTTCTGTCGCACAGTCCCTCTCCTCTGATGTCCTCATTCCTTTGCCTTTCTAGATCGTTTTATTGTTCCTCTGGTGTTTTTCTCTTTCTTTTCACGCACTCCCCCCACTGCGCTGACCATGTCTAGCCCAAAATGCTAATGCTTAGAACACTTCACCGCAAGTCTAACCCAGCACATAGCTCTAACTGAGATGGCCATGGATTAGCCCATTGATCCACTCAAATCAATTCTAGAGTGCATCTCCACTGGGGGAGAAAGGGTGTAAAGATTTATTAGGGCTGAAGTGAAGCTTCTTCCCTTGAGCTTTGAGGGTGATATAACATGCACTTTTTAAGAAGTATCTTTTATTGGGTAGATATAATCGTAAGCTAACAATTTGCAATATGATGTGATATTAGCTGACGACAAATACAAGCTTGCTTTGATTTGTAAGTAAGTAAGTAAGTAAGTAAATAAAGCTTTATTGTCATCCCAGCCATATACATATAGTACATAGTGAGACGTATTATTGTCCTCCTGGACCGTAGGTGCAACGTAGAACACAACAGAACAGCAGCACTCAGACAGATCAACAGTGAGGATATAAAAAGGGGGATTACAAGTTAATCTCTATATTTATAAATATATCTGAGTTTACAGATGCTTCACTTAAAAATAAAATACTATAAAATACTATAGGGGGGACACATTAGGGAGCCAATAACAATACAGTACTGTATACAGAACTATACTATAGATATAAACATTCTTATATATATATATTTACACATATGCATCTATACATATTTACATACTTATACACATATTTTTAAGTATATATTTGTGTTATGAGTTCATGTTTGTTTTTAGCTATGAGCAGTTCTGTGTGTCTTCAATAATACATCATGTGACATAGGTACACACAGGCAAAGATTTGCTATAAAAACCACCCAGATTGCAAGACATATTAGGGATGTACATTAAGAACTAAATTGTAAACAATTCTGCAATTCTGAATTTAGCTACTTCAAGCTGCACCCATTGTTGACACAGGTGCTCATACACACAGCTTGTATAGTCCCCATTGAAAAGTACTGCCAGTATAATGAGATGCTCTGGAGCAGCCTCACATGAGCTTAATGTTCAATTACTGCAACAAAGGGGGACAAACTCTTTATTAATACCATTAATTTAAGAGGAAACGCTGGATGAACTGGTTTGGACATATAGTGTATATATGTGTATGAATGTATAGTCTGTGTCAGTGTGAGTGTGTGTGTATGTCAGAGCTGATTGATTTGTGGGCTTTAAATAAACACAGGTTCTCATTTCCAGCTGGGTCATTGTTCTGAGCCTGCAGACCTGTCAATCAACACACACCTCCTGCTCCACACAAGAAGAAAGAGGTGCACAGCTGTGTGCTTAGAGAGAGCAAGCATGAAATAATGCATCGTAGAAAATGTAAAGTGCTTATTTGTCATGACTGTAATGACACAGAACTAATTATGCATGTTGTTTTACATGTGCAGGGCCTTTGCAGATGCTTTCTTTTCAGCTTTGCAAGTACAGCACAGCTTGGCTGTCCAGTATTTGAGCTGGATTTTTTTTTTTTTTTTTAGGAAATCTGTTGAACTCATTAAAATAAGGCTGCAAGCACTTTGCTGCCAGTTCCTATAATCTCAGATTGTAACAAAAGAGAATCGTGATGGGCTTTTGGGTACTGCAGATGCAATTCGATGAGGCGAGTTAGTGTGTGTACAGAGAGAAACCATTTAAAGGCACAGTTCCATTAAAACACTTACGCTGCTTCCAGTGAACGAAACTGAATTATCATGAATTATCATTATTCAAATTGCTTCATGCTAATCGTTGGCTATTACCTTATATCCTTTGTTAGCGACATTATTAAGCTATTCCTTTAAATATGAGGTTCTCTGCAGTCTGAATAAGCTGATTATGTCAGAAGCGGCAGTCTCATCCATGAGGTTGTGGGTTTACACCCCCTCACAGCATTTCACAGAGGTAGGGCTAAATGACACCTGAAGGCTGTAATATCCTTGTCAATGCAGGACGAAATCATGTCTCTAGGTTATTACCATATAATAGAAACTCTCTATTTTTATGTTAGGGTTAAGAGAACTCTTTAGCGTCATGTGAAAGCATTCCTTGATGAAATGGCCCCCCTGAAGGGGAAATTTGAGGAAGCCCCAAATAGCTCTGTCTGGTTCTTTTAAGGGTCCTGCTACTATAGGTATCTAGGTACCTGTGAATATCTTTCCCCATTCCAACAGACACGCTGCTCACACAGTGATAAGGTAAGAGGGAGGGAAGAACTCACACACACACACTCACTCACACAGCAGAGAGGCAGTGGCAATTTCAGCCAATTTATCTGGAGATTCCAGGAGGGGACTAGGGAGATGGAAATTGTCTATGGCTGCTTAACCCTGTCTCCCTTTACTTCCATCTCTCCCTTTCTTGCTCTCTCTCTCTCTCTCTCTCTCTCTCTCTCTCTCTCTCTCCCTCATTCTCTCTCTCTCTGTCATCCGTTCTTTTTTATTTACATGTTATAAACAGCTAGTTTCAGTGGGCTGCACTGTTTATCTGTCCCTGTAAGACTCTCTGGCGCACTTTATACAGGTCACACCGGCCACAATGTGTTTGGTGTGCATCACAAACCACCAGCAGCTGCATTGTGCTGTGTGTGTGTGTGTGTGTGTGAGTGTGTGTGTATCTACTGCCAGTGATTCATTACCACCGTTGAATGAGGAGAACACAATTAGAGACATGAATCTTTCTATCCCTCTTTCTGCAATTTGCTCTAATTTTCATTATTTTCTTCACCTCTCCATAGACTCTTTCAGTGCTTTTGTCTTTTTATGAGGACACCCCCAGACTGTAGTGAAATAAGATGTATCTGATAGTTTGAAAGAGTAAAGGTATTCATGTGATAAGTCATAGGGGAATGTGGGCTGACAGTGGAGATTACATTTTCAAAAGTCTCAGAGAAAGAAGTTCAGCATGAGCATATTAAAAATTAACAAATATATTTCATTAGTAGTTACATCAGCTGAGACACTAATGTAACTAACACATAACGGAAACGTATACCCCACTATTTAGCATAATGTACACTGCATGCCTAGATAATCACACTTTTGCTTCAAATAGATTTACAGTATGTGGTGAGAAACCACGTCACATTGTGAGAAACCACATAAGCAAGTCAATTTAAGATTACTTGACAAGACAGTTTGAGGCAAGTGTGTGATGATTTGGGCATGGAGTTTGCATGATGCTAATCGGTGCTGATAAGCTTCCGTTACTTGCTAAGGAAGCAAATGTTGGACACAAAACGTGCCTTTGCTGCTGTATTGCATTTGGGCTGAAGTTGTAAAAATGGATTTTTCAGTTAGCGCTTAAAAAAGTGCTTTGTGATGTGCTTTATCTACATACAGTTTAAGGCATATATTAAATGAGAACTGGAATAACATGATTCTGATGCAGCATGGATAAACACAGTGTTGTCACGATTTAAGATGATTTTCATGTCGGTGATGTAAACTTACATGCATGTATGAAAACCTTTATTTCATCAGAACTAGGGATGGTTGACATAATAACACTAAGCTTAACTGAGCATATTGTGGGTATCATCAGAACATCAGAACAACAATTAACTGCAGCTTCATTAAAAATCCAGGTTTAGAAGAAGTGTATCTGTTTAAGGGTTCTCTCTAAGGGTCTCTAAGTTTTCATAACCTGAGGTTAATCAGACTTCAGAGAAAAGACTATCCTGATACACATGTAAAATATTGTGTAATTTCTGTATGGATTTTTTTTGCCACATTGCCCACCCATGCTCATAACGTCTCAATACTCATTTGAGATACTGCTGTAGCAAGCAAAGCTTAATCAACTTGATTTTTGCTAAAAAAAAAAAAAAAATACACAGACTGAACTAATTGCATCCTTTTCCACTTGCTATACTGCAGATAAAAATATGCATTTTCATAAACACTCTGATGCTTCTCCTGTTTTTCCTCATGCATTAAATGCATCCAAGTACTTCTAACATGAGCTGGGGATTTTGTATTAATATTTGATGAAGTCATCTTTAATGCAGACTAAGGAACTGGTGTTTCCAGAACATAAAAAATAAAACATTCCTAAAAATATCTGACTTCAGTGGAGCAGTACATCCCTGTGTTTATGCCTCGGCTAATGTTCTAAAAATTATTTTTAATTTAATTACAGTATAATTGCTTAGACCTACATTTAATTGGTCACAGTTTAAGCTGTTTACATTAATGTTAGACAGGATACTCACTGTAAATGCGAGATCAGCTGTTTTTTAACTAATTGTTTTTTGTACATGAAGTAAATGGAATGTTTTAACGTACAATATATATATATTATTTAACAGAATACCCTGAATACAATAAAATACACTGACATACTTATTATTCGTCTGTTTCGGTCAAGGGATATTTTCCTTGTGGCAGTCAAATTAATGACTTCCTTCTGCTGTGTCTCAATAGGACATCAATGGTGTACAGTTAAAAGATGGTAAACATCAGTTCTGAAGAGTGGTGATATGCTCAGAAAATGACAATAATTGTCTTTGATTTATATGTTTTTCCTAGTAGTTTATTTAAACTCTTTGACATGGATAAAACACTGGAGACACAGGAGTTCTTACCTGTTCAGATTCAAACACTACTGCTATACCAATAAGGCTCCTTTCGCTGAACTCCCTTTTGCATGATGCGATACCACCCACACACACCGTTCAAATCACTGTGGATTATGGTGTCTGTAATGCAGTTCTTACACACATATGTGTTTAGTACATAATTCATTCCCATGGATCTGGTAAGGTCCTGAGCATTATTCGCTGTTATTCAATAAGCAATTTCCTTCAGGATCAATAAGGTTTTCTGACTCTGATTGTGATGCTGTAAGGGCAAGTGCTGCATGAACAGGGTAGTGTGCAATATTATCATATGTAAAAGTAGCGTGCAATATTAGGCAATATACTAATATTAGGTAGATTAGCCAGTGAATCTGTTGAGTGGTTATGTGTTGCCGATGCTGATGAGTGTGATTATTTTTTATGGATTTTGCCTAGTAAATATTAAGGTTAGTGGTACTACCGTTCTAACACTCAGTTAATCTTTGTCATGTTATCTAACACAGGAATACAGAAAAATGTTTAAGCTTTGTTTTTCTGATGATTTCTCCCACATCAAACTATATAGCACACAGAATATATTCTGATTCTCCTGCTCATGAAACCGATGGCGATTTAGCTTGTGTATCATTGCTGTAATGCTGTATGCTGTATCAATCATTCTTCAGTGTTTTTACATGAATAATTCACAAGGTTGTGTAGTGCTATGTTGCAGTGATATATGTTCCTCTGACCCTCATGCCCTCAAAAGTACTGCTCCACAATAGAATATTGTAATGTAATCATTCAAGCTGTTCTGTATTTAGGTTTTATATAATCTACATGCAGAGACGTTTACAGAGCAGTGGTGCGGTATTGCTACAGTGTTGTATGAGGGCAGTAGAATATGGTATGTTTTTGTCAGAATTCATTTTTACAAAACCAGGGAGCTCACCTGTGGAGATTTCATTCATTATACCATGCTGTAATGAGTGCGACTCTGTGTAGTGTGTGTTTCGCAAAAGTGGGAGAATTGAATCTTTGGATTTGTTAATGACCCAGAGCCATTATGATTAACTAAAGAACACTGGTTGGCTAGAGATAAGCACTTGTTTCAGTGGCCGTAACACCCTTGGGGTGGCACTGCCTAACTATAGATGAGAAACTCCCATCAACGATTTTCTTTTCAGAGCCCCTGGATGCAGAGAACAATTTGCTGCGTAATTGAACATGTCCAGTGGCTAAATCATCCACATCTACTTTTGCAATAAACAATGAACATAAAAAACTCTCTAAGACTGAAACAGCTATGTTTGATCACATTTCCTAGTTGCGGAGAGAGAGAGATAGAGAGAGAGAGAGAGAGAGAGAGAGAGAGAAAGAGATTGGGCACATCGTGGCTCCACAGATTGTGATATCTGGTGGGGGTCTTGTCTTGGGGGGCTGTTGACTCATCGCACCCATGTGGAGCACATCAACTGCAACTATGACTCTCTCCTCTTTTCCCTGTTACCATGGAGAGACTTTCAGCCCAGATTGAGAGAGAGAGAATGAGAGAGAGACAGAAAAGGAAAGAAGGGCAAGATGTTCCAGATGTAGATTGTTTGATGTTTTGCGACAGCATCTGGGAAGGTCTTATTGAGTTCTGCATATAACTGCGTATCTCTGGTGCTACTCCATGTTCTGATGCAAGAGCCACAATCCAGTTATGGTCAAGCTTACCGAAACGGTGATGTCTGACATTTGGAGAAAGGAGAAACAGATGTTTTGCCTTGTGAAGTCTGAGGCACAGGACATAATTAACTTTGAAGTAGAGATATGCAATCTGACTAATTTTGGTTGGGTTTAGGGGACCTGGGTCAGTTCAGATCAAGTGTTGGAACAGATGTCTAAAAATTACGGAACAGTGACTGCCACAGGGTTATGAAAGGCATTTACAGGCAGTAGCCACAGACAACAGCTGAAATGTCCTAGCATCTTACAGAAATGAGCAGACAGACAGGCAGCCCTCTAGTACGAGTCCATCGGATGGGCATTATGGCTGAGAGCAGATTAAGGGTGCGTGGCTGGACTCTTTTTGACTCCCCTGCGCCCACTGCCCCTTCTGCTTGTTTTCTTTTATGACCATCATTATTAGATCATTTTGCAGAGCACATACTTCTGTCTGCACAGAGCTTTGCACAAACACACTGACAGATGCATAAAACAAGCAGAAGTGACACACTCCTGCTGGATGGCTAAGTCACACACAAAATATTTATCATAACTATTCACTCTCACTTTCAAGTGTTGCAGAACGCTTGAATATTTTGGTGAAAAATCAGATTTCCACAACAGACGTAGTTGAGCCAAAATGTGCTTAAATGTGCTTAAATGTTCTTCAATTTTGCACTGAAGTTGTGAGACTAACTTGGAATAAGTGAGTAATGGAAGCATATTCTTAGCAATTAGCATTGTTTGAACAGTGTCTATGTCATCACATACTTGTTTCAAACTGGAAATGTTAACGACAAAAATGGACAAAATTAAGCATGAAATTCAGGACTTCAGGTGGCTGCTACTATTGTTTTTAACTCTCTCTGGAAGATAAAAGTATGTCATACAGTGTCAGGTACCACATAAGTAAGTCTGTTTGAGATTCACAACTCAACACAGCTTGGGTCAAGTGTGTGGTAATTTAGGCATGTGCTTTACATAGCCCTGATTAATGGGGCGTAAGCTCACATGGTCTCTTAAGCAAATTTTAAATGCCAAAAGTAGCTCATCAGTTACATAGAGTAAACTTGATTTTTCAACAAATGAGCAACTTGAGAAAGTCTAAGTGTTTTTTAACCTTTATTTGTCACTTCCTTATTAACCCTTCTCTACCCATTGCTTGACCTGTACACTTGGGACCCTTTGTGTAGGTGTGTGGCTGAAGCCCACGCGGAGCTCTCGGATGAGGGAGAAAAGGGCAGACTTTGTTGCTGGCTGTCTCGGTGGAAGGGTGATTGTTGCCGGAGGGCTAGGTAAGTCCTAACGGAGCGCATTCATATTGCAGACATAACTCAGCTGTGATCACTGTTGTGTCATTACACAACAATACCCACTCACAAATTACCTTGTGATGAAATGTTTTTCAAAGCAGTTTTGTTTATTATGTCAACATAAACTTCATGATTAAACCACTGGTTAAGTGTCACATGGCAATACATAATAGCTGCAAAAAAGCTTATCACCTGTCCTCTTCCTTTGCTCTTAAAGCTTTGATAATAATAAGCACAAAATGGCACCTTTCCATTAGTTTATAGTGATGGAAAGAGGACAAAAATCCTTGAGTAAGTCCAATGAAACTGATAGAAAACTTGATGCATTGCTGACGTTTTTAAAGTTTATTTAAATGAAGTTGCAGTATCTAAAACTCAGTACTAAGGTACTTGCACTAAAATACACATTTGTATGTACAGCTTACAGTGTAAATGTAAATTATACAGCCTGAATGTGAAATTACATGAGGCAACAATTTTAATCTCTGGAATAGTATCAAGTTTTATCTGTAGGTGTCTGCAGACTTGAAACCCAGTATCAAGTAAAGTATCTGCATGCTTTAGTTCAGTGCAAAATGTGTTGTGCACCGAGAAGTACATAAAATGACTTTCGTTGATGTTTTTAAATATTTTTAACACTGCCCCCTAACCACCATTTTAGAATGATGCTGATTTGTTGTTCTGTAAAACATCATGCACTGACTACTGTGAACTGCAAGGGTTCTTATATTGCATATTCATGAACCAGCTGCAACCAACTCCGGTAATTTCATAATCTTTTATGCAGATTTCCACTATGTAAGATTTGCCTTGTTGTATTTGCATTAAGCTAGCTATGCTGATAATTCACTTTCCTACACATATCTTCCATTTGTCTTATATTTTATTTTTTCCACTGAGGTACAGTTATGACATTTGTGTGGGTGTACCAAAAAGTCACCTTTTTTACATGTCCACTTTCAAAAATGTTTAAGAAATAAACAGGCTGTTTGTTGTTACTGTGCCTTTAAGAGACATATCTGAAAATTCAGTACTGATTGAGTGCCCCCCTGTGTTGTGATTGTTCAAAAACCCATCAAGGCTGAAATAGACCTTAAAACTTAAATATGATCAGTGGAGCTAAACTGCTTTAGGTCGAATAGGTAGATATATGTAATATATGGCCTGCTTTTTGTGACACGCTGTTTTTTGTTGGTTAGTTTCTATTTGTGAACCAGGGAGTGAAAGTTATGTTTTGAAACTGTAACTATAAAATAATTTTAAAAAAAATTTTCATTTTTCAATGATATTGACCCTTTGTTCTGTCTTACGGCGGCTGTAAACTGACATTTGAAGAAAGGATGCACAATAACATTGGAATCATAATGCTTAAATGATGTATTTATTGTTCCCCAGAAGAGTAGAATGTATAAGTTGCATGTTATTCTTTTTGTATTTGTTTACTTATGAAAAGAAAGGTTTCTTCACAGTGTTAATCTGTGTGGATATAATCTTCTGTGTCTAGTTTGTGTTGTGAATTTGTGTGGCTCGTGAACACATAAATGTAATTTTGGGTTAGTGTTATGCTGCTTCCTCCCTGCACCATGCTTGAATTTAAACTAGGCTGATACGTTGGACACAAATGCTGTCAGTTCAGAGATTGTCATGAATATGCAGTACGTTGAGATTCATGCTCACACAACAAAATGAAAAAATTTGACAGAGCAAATGGAAAGGATAAAACACTCATTTTAAGGCAAATCTCTTTCCACACTATGACATATTTCTGAGTAAAACATGGCATTTTGATGTCATTTCTAGAGCTAGTGTAAGGCTGGGGTGGAAGAGGTAGAAGGTGAAATACCTTATTATTGCTTAATATGTAATCATATTATTATTATCAAATATGTAATATGTCATTTGTTGATGTAATCAAAACTCACAACTTTTAAAGGCAGGCAAAAGTCACTACTTTAACAAATAAAGGAAATAAGAATTTTGTCTTTTCAGTGGTGTGGTATAATGAATCATGCTTTATGTTAACAGGACACGAAACAAGGTAAAAAAAAAAAAAGGTAATTTTTTTACGGCAATGGGTTACTTGTTCTTTCCACTCCTGTTGGTTTGGAACATCATTTCTCATGGGTGATAAGCCAAATGGGGTATCATCACTCACTGTCAGGTTGAAAAAACTTTTAGCACAACAAGTTTTAGCACAACAACATTTATTTTGACGGTGTAAACAGTGAACTGACCCTGCTCCACATAGCAGCAGGACTGAACGTTACTCTTTCTCAGCAAAGTCCCAGAAGAACCCAGCCAACTACCTGGTCTACCCACGCTGCTGCAGATGCAGTGAAATTGTATGCTGTGACTTGTAAACACAGCTGTTTCTCCAGTAAGAGAAAACCCTAAACCAGTCACATCTCTGCTCCAATCTTCCATAGCCCGGTAAATCTGACTACTTGCAGGTCACTGTTTTCTTTGCTTATGTGTGAGAGTCGATTATTATTATTATTATTATTATTATTATTATTATTACTACTACTACTACTACTAATAATAATAATAATAAATTAGCAGAAGTGTGGTGGTGGTGGTAATAGTAATAGTAGAAGTACTCGTAATGTTAGTAGCACTATGATAGAATATTTCTGTAATCATTAATGAAATTAATGAAATTAATTTCATTACTAAAATTTAGGCATCCACCAGACACTGCACCATAATCTGGACTACAAATACTTGACGATTACCATTCAGTCGATGGCAGTCCAGCAAAACAAGGCTTGCCCTGTCTTATTTTTCAACATTGAAAGTCTATGTAGCGTTCTGCATGTGTGCTGTTTGGCAGATAGCAGCACATACAGCATCATGACTAATGCAGGGTCACCAGAGAGCATAAATAGATCAACAGGGATCACAAATCTCTGAAGGCTGAGAACCTCTAATTAGGCTAGCCTTTGTTAGATGTTTTCGGTTTGCTTTTTGTCCCAGCTTCATTCACAAATATAATGCAGCTCATTGGCAGAAATGGTACAATAGTAATAGATTTTTACTTCATTAAGAGAAAGAGTGTGATTGGCTCATCCACAGCCAGGTCCCTTGGTAGCCACACATTGTGTCAATTAGCTAATTGATTTGTGCATTAGAGTCGTCACGCTGCAGCTAAAGCAGACAATTCACACAGCATAGAATCTCTCAAAAATCACCACCCCCTTCCTGCCTCTTCCTTTTATCTGTAGGAACATTTGCAAGAGAGGGAGACAGATTTCTGCCTCAATAAATGCAAGCCGACAGAGTGGGTGAGAGATTTCTGTCACTTCCCAGAACAATATATTTAGGGCAAAATGATGCAGATTAAACTCAACATGTTTTTATTCCTCCTCTTTAAACGCTGAGAAACAGAATCAAAAACAGCCTGGGCTTTTGGGCAAAGCAGAGGACAGTATAGAAGTGCAGTGTGTGTCCTCTCAAAACAGAGCAGCTCATCTCTTTATTATTCATGCTCTAGAGTGTATGAGGGACTTCTTTCAGTGTGTCACACAGGACTGACACACTTTTTTTACGCTGTCGGGCATAGGCACACATGCAGACTTTCGCACACGGACAGTATTAAAACATGACGAGGTCCTTCTTTCCCTCTAGGTCCTCATATATTCCCAGAATTAATATCTGCCATTAACTTTGAGATGGAGCTCATATTCCATTAATGGCTAATGCCCCTTTCCAAACTTAATCGAATTATCTTGCACCCTATTTAGACCGCAGATAACCAGTGGTTCAAGTATAAAGCAGGCTATGAAAGGATCATTGTAGGATATTAGATTGAAACTTACATCAGTGAGCCTTGAGCATGCAATTACCATTGTCAAGAACATTGTGGCCATTTGAAGTTTGTCACTGTAGCTTTTTAAAAAAAAAAAGGAAAAATGCAAAAATATGTTTGTGGCATAGAGCTTAAGTGGAAAATGAGAAATAAATATGTACTATAAATAGCTATGCTTGAAAAGTGTCAGAACACACAGTGCAGTGCAACTTGCTGTGTATGGGGCTGCGTAGCTATAGACCTGTCAGATTGCCCATGCTGACTCCTGTTCAGTGGACATGCAAGTATCAGAACTGGACCATGGAGCAGTGGAAGAACCTGGCCTAATGATGCCAGGTGCATGTGGGTTGCATACCTGGGGAAGAGATGGCAGCAGGATGCATAATGAGAAGGAAAAGACAAGCCAGCAGAGGTAGTGTGATGCTCTGGGCAGTATTCTTCTGGGAAACTTTGGGTTCTGGCATTCATGTGGATGATACTTTGACATGCACCACTAACCTAAACATTGCTGCAAACCAAATTCATTCCTTCATGGCAACGATATTCCCTAATGTCAGTGGCCTAATGTCTTGACTTGACTTCCAAATTTCCCAGATCTCACTCCAGTTGAGCTTCTGTGGATGTGTCAGTCTGTGGAGGCCCCATCTTGACATGAAGGACATAAAGGATCCGCTGCAATGGTATAGGTGCAAATTGTTTATTCCTGAGGTCATATACCTATGCACATATTCTGTGGACCGTGGAATTTTAAAACTATTTTTGAAGCCATGTAAAATTCTCAAATGTCTTTTACATTCTGCAGATCTTCCATGATTAATGGACCAACAGAAATGATTAAGTATTACTTGGAATAAAATCCTGTTACCTGATCTTACATAGGAAATTAAGAAAGTTTTTCATCCTCCTATGAAGTTACCATGTCAGAGATACATTAAGTAAGTAAGGGTACATTAAACGACAGTATGTAGGAGGCTTTCACTGGACATTTTTCTCCCACTGACTTTTGTAAGTGCATGTTTTCAGTTAAACAACTGTAGCTTGAAGAGTGAATGCAAAAAAAGAATTTGGCTAAATTTCTTTCTGTATTTTTGCGTTAGAAGGCTGTACTCCTCTTGCTTAATATCTGAGTTGAGTGCGGAAGTCATGGAAAACCAGATGAGACAGGGAAGTGGCAGATTGCAAAAACCCCTCACAGAAAACAGTAGTGGTGAGCAGGGAATATATTAGCTTGCAGGGAGGAGTTTCACGCATAGTCTATCTCCCAGACTTCATTTGCACACTTTGTTCAGCACAGCCAGAGCTGAGGCATAGCTGTTTGGACTGAAGAACTGAATAAAGCCTGTCAAGAGGGAGGCATGTGTGTGCGTGTGAATGCATGAGAGAATACGTCTGAGAGAGCATGTGTAGAACTGCATGAGCATGCTTATAACAGTGTGTCTGCTAGTTTTGGAAAGTGGACAAAGACATAATGCAAAAATCGGTGTCAAAAGAGCAGGCAAGAGTTGAAACATGTAAACAAAAAAGCATTTGCAATAAGTATGTAAGAAAATGTATGTTCTCATTTCACATTTACACTTGGAGCCTTTTTCTCCCACACAGTTAGAGCTATGCAGATATTAAAGGGTAAAGGGAACAGCTCTAGCTTGAATCCAAGAAAAAAAAAAAACATTTTTATTAATAAAAACACATTTTTAATAATGGTCTTCATTATTATATGTTTTAGTCCTTCCTAATAGTCCTTATTTTTCTGCTATGTATGTATAGACAGGATCTTACGTTCATTTTTTCTCCAAGGGTAAAATAGAAACTGGGACTTTTAATAACACACGTGGGCTTAATTGAATCAAACAGCTGTGTTAAAGGCTAGTTTTTTTACTTTTTTCATATGGGCACGTTGCAAAATAAGACCATAGTGTGAGTTATAACTTCACCGTGGTACGGCTTTTCTCTATGCCGATTCAGACAGCTTCTGATTATCTCCTGCAGAAGCGGCTGTGGCACCGCATTTGTTCTCCCGAGAAATTATGATAACAAAAGTCACCCCCAGCGTCGCTCACGCGTTCATATCATCCGCGCTTCAATTTGAGTCTCCATGGAAACTGGTACAACTTAACGGCGGGTAATGTGTAATGATGTTGGTCTCGCCACCAGAGGCAAGGCAGACCTCAGGGAGAGAGAGAGAAAGAGAGAGAGAGAGAGAGTTATTGGCACTAGGGGCACAGGAGAAAATATTCTAGTCAAAACTGCCATCTGCATAGTTTTCCTCTTCTATTGAGAATGGAGGGAAGTGTTAAGTAGCCTGTCTTAGACGTTCCTGTCTGTTTTCCACACTGAGAAATGGCAGGACAGCACTGCCCAGATTTCTGAGTGCTTCCTCATCAAAGAGGTTATGAGGCAGAATCTCAGTATGCATATCTGCAAGCTGCCACCTGTCGAAATCCGCATTAGCCCCAAAACCCACCAGGTGGCAGGTGCTTCGTCTGCAAGAGACATTCACACACATTTGTATGAGTGTGTGTGTGTGTGCGCGCATGTGTGTGCATTGAGGTGGATGAGTGCAGTAGGGGGTGTGTTAGGATGTCAAGGTGCTGTTGTGTTGATTGAGGAGCTGGAGAGGCAGCCTAATGATGTGGCTGCGCTGGATGCTCTGCACACCTGCCTATGAGTGACTCATAAAGCTTCACTGTGAAAGCTCCCTGATGCTTCCTCCAACTCATCTAAAATATTAAACACTTTAAACGCTATTTCACCTGCTGTGATTCTTTCACGTGTGAAGAAGGAGATGAAGTTTGTTAAAGCATCGTGAGGCATTTAACTAGTGACTTCTGTACATGTGGAAGTTAAAATGAATATTTTTGGTGCATACGTTTAAGCCTATACAGGTACAGTATTAGCTTCATATAGTTTTGAACACTCTGGCAGTCATAACAAGTCTTAAGCCTTATAAATGAAAATGAATGAAATAGCTGAACACCTGCAGTTTAAGGAGTTAATGAAGTAAATGTGTGCCTACTCATCTGTAGGAGTTTGTTTATCTTCTAACCTGTTTTTCTTGTGTGTTGATTCAGGTAACCAACCATCCCCCCTGTCATCTGTTGAGAGTTATAATCACGTGAAGAGAAAATGGGAACCTGTGGCTCCGCTGCCCAGCCCACGCTGCTCTTGTACCTCCCTGCAGACCTCCAACATGCTCTTTGTCATCGGAGGGGTGTCACAGGGGCCCAGCAACGCGGTAGAGGCCCTATGTCTGTGTGAAAGCGTCTGACACACACGAACACGCACGCTATAAACAGACACAAATGCACCCAATGCTGCAATTCTCCTTCTGTTGCCTGGCTGATGGTTCAGACTCAGACACTGGCTTATCAAGTCTGTCCTTTCAACAAGGGAGATTATCTGCAGGAGTCTTGACAGCAGCATGCATCTCTGGATGGACCATGGACTCTGATGCTGGAGGTCTTAGACAAACAAGCAAAAAAAGTCTTTATCTACACACAAACCTACATAGACAGAGGTTCAGTGGTGCAGACGCCTTTGATCTGTTCAGTGTTTTTTTCAGAATCAAAGCAGGGTACTTTTCTGGCTAAACTCAAAAGGAACTTAGGGCCATATCCACCATGCTGCCGCAGAGTTTGTCTGCAGTAGCACATTTAGCACTTTTTTCTATTACCTTAAAGGAAAAGTAGAGATGATGTGTGAGGAGTTTTTTTTTGTTGTTTTTTTTTGCAGGAGTGGAGGCGTATGCCTGTGTGTTTTTGTACCTTCACAGCCATCCATGTGTGAAATTCAGCACTGTTATTCTTAGAGCAGAGAAGAGCTCTTCACTAATGGTTAATAACTGATGCCTGCGCTGTAGCATGGGGTTCAGATCAGGTCAAGTGACGGAGACGGATTGTGTCAAAATTAGCCAGCAAGAGGGCAACCATGGTCAGTTCAAGCGATTTCTGAGAAGTGTCAGAGCCTCACAATGTGCGTTTATGACTTTCAAGTTCCCATATATAGAACAACCATTATACCCTCTAAATGAGCAGTTGGCATGACAACTGAGGGTTTCAGCATCTGATTAGAGGTAACTTGATTGAAGCAGTTTGCTTACAGCATACGACTAGTGCAGCGGTTAGCCTGACAATGTCATGCCATGTTCATGCAGTCTGAAAATGGAGAACCATTTACAAAGGCACTGTTGACAGCAGGAGTGATGACTGCTGTCAAAGGGGTGCTACCTGCAGTTCAGAACCGAACACAATCCTGTTGGGTAATCTCCACACGAACCCCTCTGCACACCCACACACAGGCGCACACATAACATGCTTTACTGGCACTCTTGTCATTGCCCAGCGCCTCCACCATAGATGATTAGACCATGACTTGTGGTCAGAGTTCTCATTAAGGCTCTACAATCAGGAACTAAATGACAGGCTGGGGGTTCAGGGTACGAGGTGGCACTCCAGAGGCATTAGCGTGGTTGGGGGCTGTTTTTAGCATATTGTTTGTGTAAAGAGGAGTGGGATGACACTCATAGCATGTTGGTCATCCTGATTAAACCAGTGCCTGGTCTCTGATCGTCTCATGGCCTGCCATTATCAGAAGCTCCAGTGCTTGATACATATTCATGCACTCATATTTAGCCTGTCTACCGGGTGTGCTGCTGCCTCTCAGTCATCTGTGTGTATGTGTGTGTGTGTGTGTGTGTGTGTGTGTGTGTGTGCATAAGGGGTGACTTTCTCTGATGAATGCTGCGTGAATGACAAAGATGTTCATTTACCTCCAGCATTTGAGCGACACATGCCTTGCCCGCCAACACGGTGATCAAAGAAACACACGCGCATACGGTTCTGCGCACACACACACATACGCACACCCACTCTCGTTCGGCATGTCGTGTTTGTTTAGATTTACACCTCCCTAATGATACAACTGTGATACTCCGCTGGCTGCCAGCAGTCTTTTACTGCATGTTACAGCAGAAATGTTAACTGATGATAGACGAGGGTTTATGGCTATGTGAAGCCGTGACACGCTTGCTTGGAAAGAGGGGAAAGCTCCAGCGAGTATTATTTTTCCCCTTCTAAAATAAGATGGTTTATTTTTGTTGTCTTGCTAAGGAAAAAAAAACACAAGCTTGGCTGCACTACTGTGTTTCTGGCATTGTGTGTGGCTTGAATAAAGGCTAGTACACTCGTATACGGTTTTGACAGTTGGTAACAGCCTCCAGGCTTTGCAGAAGCAGGCGATGTGTGAGTAAATTAGCTGAGATGATTCTGGAAACAATATACCTCTTTTTCTAACGTATTCTGCAACATGACAAGGCTCATGAGTGCAACGCACTATAGTACACTGTTCTGAACCTGCATAAATCTTGTAGTCACTGACCCCTAACCAACCATTTCTTGTAATCTGCCAAAAGTCTGTTCTTAGGAAGAGACATTTTATAGAAAGGTGAGACTGCACATCCAGAGTAGGAGCAATATGAAATACTTTCTGAGTTTCACTTAATGATAAAATTTAATGGGCAATCAATGCAGATTTTACCAAGATGTTTGTATTATTTTTATTTTATTTAACTATGACACCAAGATTGAATAGAGTTCCCCAGTTTATTTGTGCATTTGTGCATTTAATAGAAAAAGGAACACAGAGTGTATAGAACACCTGGACCTTCAGTAGCAGTTGTGTTGCTGTGATTTTGACCATGTTTTTCTGTGTCTTGGATATTTCCCTGTGGTGAACCTCTAGTTTGGATCAGTGAATTAACCCAGCTTTTCCCCAGTGCTTTGTGTTTGATTGGTCTAACTGTTTGTTTTTGTTCATGTGCGAGGTGACAGGTTGTCATTGTTCATCCTTCTTTTCTGAACAGCTGAGGTGCTGGGTCTGTCCTTTCTCTATGATGCTGTGTTTTGACCTTTGTAATTGGTGTGTAACTGCAGATTGTGCTAGCTGATGGGCGCTAATGGTGTCCAACACGCAGGGCTGGTACTATGTTCCAGAGCGTAGCTGAATCTGTGCCTCCAATTTAGAAAAAAAACCTGCCAAAGAGGAGCTTAGTCAAAAAAAAAAATACACCACTGTTAAAGCTAGTGTCCAGAGGATACAGTTAGTACTGATTCAGCCCTGAATGGAATATCGTCTGTAAAAAGGTATATGTAACATGCCATTGTGGTTTCATAGTGGAGAACAGTTTTATATTTCCAGTTTGTGCCTGTGGCAGGTTTTTTTTTTGCCACGTTCACATCCCCTCACATCAGAAATAATGTTATGGTACACAACAGAATGACTTGAAGAGAATGAGCAGAGACAGCACGCTTGGCCACAGCCAGCCGTGGGGCGCCAGCAGTGTCCTTTAGTGTTATTCTTTTCCTATGAGCAGAACGAGAACTGTAAGCCCCATAGGTTAAGCTTGTATCCACCGTGTGCTGACTGAACTTAATTGTAACAGATCTAATAATGGCAAAGTGTTCCTCTTCTAGCTTTTTTAATACAAAAATTAAAAAAAGAACCAGGATTGACAGTGAGAGAGCTGACCACCATGTCAGCACTCTCTCCAGCACCAGATTCCACCATGCTTACACTACTCTGACAATCAGTTTGAAGCAATTTTTACCTGAAACGGTCTTAAATGACGTCATTCTTGACTTTTTCAAGACCATAGTACTTATTTAGCCCGAGGCGTTGATTTGTACTTGCATAGAAATACAGTGTTATAGAGCCTTTCTATACTGGAGCAATTAATGAAGATCACAACTTTGGGGCTTTGGGACACATGGCAGATTTAATTCATACAAGCACACCAACAGTGTCCCACTTTAAAGCATGAGTAGAAGCAGTAATAGGCCATCATAACTTCATCATAATGTCAGGACATTCAGAATCGTAGTCTGGGGGGTAAGCTTGTGTAGCAATTTCACATCATAGAGAAGCTCCCTAGTGTTAGGTATTCATTCATCCAGTAAACTGTGCATAAAATAACATGGATCCATTTTCATAGAATTTTACTTGTCATTGTGGAGATAAATCTCAAAACTGTCAAACAACAACAACAAAGGGTATAAAGCATGAATGTAAGAAGTGAGCACAGCATAGCACTAATATAGATAATAGTACCTGATGCTACAATAGTAGACAACCATTGCACCTAACAAGTCCCCTCTATTCTTAAGTGCAGATTATAACGGCCTATCACATGGAAACCTTTACTCAGACTGGCATGGTTGCTGACAGCGCTCTGGGATAACATAGGTTCATGCAAGTTTGTGCCAGCGGCTCCAGTCCAGTAGTTCAGTGCCTATATATGTGAGGTAGTGCCTCTACTATGACTTCTCTAATAAAAGATTTGAGCATTGCTGTCCAGTCCTGTTTTGCTGTGTGCCATTTCTTTGTCTCATCTTTTTCCCTCTAATTTTAGTGGAATGCGACAGCAGCCCCGCGGTGCACCCTGGACCATGAATGCATCTGGCCAGCTCACAGAAAAGTGACAAATGGATCCCGCTCAAATGTCACCACCATTCATTATAGATGAAGTAGATGCCACCAAAACATCTTCAAATGTCGCAGTGAGCCCTTGCAGGCAAAAATGATTTTCTTGTCCCGGCCTGTTATACCTTTGATTTATGACTCTGTGGTCAAACAGTTGTCCATATAGAAAAAAAATAACAAAGTCTGGTCTTAACAATGTAATTTACATTAAGGGCCATTTCAGAGGAGAGATGGGCTAGGGCCGGAAATGTCAAATCCTTACACTCCAGGCCTGCTTTCAGTTCGTTTACATCATTAAACACAATGCACAGACCGTCACTAAGCCAGTGAAGGGCTTTCATGAACATTGTTTAATCCAGCGCATAAATCACAGAGGAACTAAGGGTATTGACTTTGCCTGATGTGGCGTGTTTGACTCCTAGAGCTTTTCCTTATTTATGTTGTCAGACATTGACCTTTTAAGCCTCATCACAATAAAAAGCCCAGCCAATTAAAATGATGTCCAGATCGAGCTTGTCCTTTTCTAAGTTTCTCTCTTCATTAGACAGTGACAGGCTATATGAACTGGACAGTTAGAACATCGTGTCTTTCATGGTGAGTAAACTGCATTCCTTAACACACTGTTTTTTTCCCTACTTTGAGTATGTGAGAGAGAGATAGAACAGGGTATTTTTATTCGCTACCCTGGCAACTGGCTCTGATATTTTTTTTGGTACATTTCAAAATCCTGAGCAATGGACAGTCTAGGCTACCGCTGGGCTTTTGTCATGACTGATTGCACACTTATGCCACCCAGGGTCTTGCTTTAGCTTTCAGTGAGACGTAATAGGTTAAGCGTTTTCTTTTAAGGAACAAGAGCAGGGTAGTCTTAGATGTTCATGCACATAATGTTCTTTTGGCCTCCTTTTTGTACTGGGTAATATGTATTAGAAACTATTTTAGATCTTCACTTTAAATCTCCTTTCTTGGTAAGAATGTTCTCTGTGTGTAAAACCTCCATATTAAACTGATTATGACCTAAGAAAAAAGAAACATGTCAAAACCGTAGCCAAACCCTTCAGCCAACCACATGCCAGGTCAAAACATACTCAACCAGGCACTGACATCTAGGGACATTTTCCAATATTACACCCTGGGGAAAAAGACATGCACAATTACTTGCTTAAGCAGGTGTTAAAATTTTATTTGTTCATTATTTGCCTGTAACTTTATGAAGTTTAATGAAACTTTATGAAGAAACCTTCAGAATTCTGTGTTTCTGTGTTAAGAGGCTTTAAATCTGTGATCTGATCATCATCAAAGTTGAACAAGTGGCGTATATTGTCCAAAACCGTATTTACTGAACAAATGGTTTATTTCATCGGGGTCATCCGTTTAAAAATGATTAACATTTTTATATAGTGTCTAGTGAAATTTCCTCCTTGCCAGTAACCTCTAAAAAATGTTTTGCATTTGACCTGTCCTGTGCAATATTTAGGAGGCATTTTGACTCATTCCTCTGTTCTCTGTTTGACTCACCTGGCTCTGAACATGGCACATCACCTCAGTGGGATTCAGGTCAGTCAACCTTTAAAACACAAAGGCAGAAAAAAGTTTCAGTTTGCAGACACATTGCTTGAAATAACAAATTTCTCCTTCAGTGAATGCAAGTCATCCAGGCCCTGAGGCAACAAAGCAGCCCCACAGAATTATACTCCCTCAATCATGCTTCTTAGTCGGGATGAGGTTTTGGTGTTGATATGCAGAGTTTACTTTTCTCCAGACAAGACACTGTGTATATTTATCAGGGAGTTCAACAGGATTTTGGTTTTTAGTAAACTTTAGACAGGCAGCAGTGTTTGTTTTGTTTTGTCAGGTTTTTATTTTCTTCCATGGCCCATGGTAACCTCCCCTGAACGCTATTCTTGTTTTTCTTCTTATGACAGACTTCAGGGTATTTTCAAGTTTAAGAGAGGCCTGCACATCCTTTGCAGTGTTAGGCCTGAATCCCGCATTCTACATCTTTCTTTGATCTATGTTGGATAACCAACTCTTAGAGGGAGAATCAACTGTGGTGACTCAGAGGTCTTCAATTTCTGACCTTGAATCCAATTTCCAGTCTTGGAGTTTGTAATCACTGGTCGCTATGACTCCAGGGAGTTACATCTACAGTTCTATTAACTCACAAAATGCAGGGCCACAAACTGGTCAAGGTCCAGAGTTGAAAAACTCTTAATACAACTGCCACAGTGGACCGATGAAGGACAAATTATTCTAAATAATTTTGTAACTCTTCCTGATCTTAAATAACTTTAAAATAACTAATATTATCATTTTAACAGAAGTATGCTGCAAAGAGCTGGTTGCCAGAATGTATGCCAAACAGGTACTTTCTCTGACTGGAACACCTGACTCAAATTACCCTTTTTCCAGCTGATTGTGGTAGAGGTTCACATGCTTATTATTATTATTATTATTATTATTATTATTAGCAGTAGTAGTAGTAGTAGTAGTAGTATTGCTATTATAATTTTTTTTCTTGGCTGTACATGGTAATAATTTTGGCATTTATTTGTAATTCATTTAGTGTTGAATCAGACTACCGCGCAGATTCTATTTAGCTATTGTCTTGCTGTGACTTATACGCAGAGATTAGCTGCTCTGAACAGAGGAGACCTTTAACAGCGTTGATATTAAAATCCACTTATCAGTGTGAATTATTCATCTGGGCTGTTTCGGAGGAGAAATACACAGAGTGACTATTTATCTCAGTTGGACCTGATTACTGCTGGGTGCCCCAAAGAATATTTTAAAAGTCACCAAATTGTTTTTCTGCAACACATTATTTTAAGGGCATCCTGAGTAAAGCTATTTGTGTAACTCAATTCATGATTGACAGTTCATGATTTAACAGTTTGAATGTGGTGTCAAATCCATTTCCACACAATGGGAAGATTTTTATGAGCAAAAATAGACACAATTTGCTGGCAAAATTGCTGTTATTTCTCAGGTAAGCAGTTGAGGCCTCCTTCCTATTTCTGTCATCATATTGGATCGTAATCCAATAAGGACATTACTTAATGATGTCTTGGATGGCCTTGACACTTCTAGGGTAAGAGAGCTTATCCCCATGAAGCCTGCGGTCAGCATATTGGAATAGGTCTCTGAAGTGCATTCGTGTTTATAGAGATCCAACTGTAGTGTACCAGACACTCCTATGCTGTCACTGTTGTAAGAGAACCTTTAATCTTTGAAACTGTGATTTAACAGAAGACATTAAAACCTTAACATCTGTTAAAATGATTTTTGAAAGCGTTACTTTTCAAAAATTTCTATTAATTCATCCTGAAATGTTCACTCGATGTAAAGAACAGCTAGCATTCTAGAATGACTGTGCTTATATACAGTACATGCATTATAAATAAAGACATCATTTTATAGCCTGTAACAATGCAGCATTGTTTTGCAGTATATTACATCAGCGAGGCATCAGTCACACACCTTATCAATACAATATTTATTTCTCCGGTACAGTGCATTGCATAAGCTCATCAGTGCAATTCATTTAAAACAGGCAGAGAGCAGGTCGAAGAGGGCCTCTACATATTGACTGAAAAAAATAGCATTTGGCTGCATGATGTCAATGCATTTCAAAAAAGTAGCTTCAGTTTAAACCCAGTGCCAAAATGTCATGCTTTAATGGGTCGCTAGAGGTGTCTGGGATGCTTTTTTTCTTCATTTCTCCACTGAATCATTGATGGACTTGGCATTGTAAACAGGCTTGTGGATTTTGCATATGAACTGTCAGCAAGTTAAAGGGTTGTGGTCCTTAACTTCAGTCTCTAGATCAGTAGTTTCCAAACTTGTTCCTTAAAGAAATGATTTAGCAAAAAAACACACATTTAACAAAACAAATTTACAAATCCTCCACTTATCCGGAAAGTAGTCGATCAGCCAATACATTTGTAGTTCAAATTTAGCTTTTTTAGTGTAAAACTGGAGACTACTGTAACTAACAATTACTAGAGGTCAATACCCACCCAGGTTGTTTCTCTAAATACATCCCCAAAACTTCGTTCAACCTATTCAGACCTCAGTCAGCTCTTTATTAAGGAGGCACAGACTTGTGAATGTGGACATTGTACGACTTACTGTAAGGTGAAAAAAAAAAAAATCATGCAGACTACTACACAGACTCAGGCCACATCAGTTCTGGTATCAGTTATAGGGAGATTGGATCAGATTAATCTGTATTTATGACAGTTATGGTCACTGAAACTCATTCTAGCACTGTTAATTTAAAGTGTTTTGTGAAAACAGACCCTGTTGCCCAAAAAAGACTGTTCACAGCATTCAGGTGCACAGTGAAGTGTTTTTATAGCTCACAGTAAGTCATTTTGTGACCTAAACCATATCCAAAAGTTGTTAGGGGGCCACAACAAAGATGTTAGGGGCCAAGTCACTGTGGCTTTCTGCGCCATGGTACAAGGAACATGACTGGGAAACACTGCCCTAAATGTGTAAGTAGTCATCAGAAGGGATATGAGCAGTCTAAATAATTAATTGGACTGGCAGGTCAGAAGTAGGGTTTTGTTTTTGATGCATACATTCATAAATTTATTGATGCATGTATCATGAATTTGATATGTAAGTGTTCTGCCCTGTCCCCAGATAAAGAGAAATGTTTTTCAAGCCTGAGAATTCTATGACCATGAGCTGACACTTATGTCAACTGAAAACGCTTCAGGAATTAAAGATTTAACATGCATGAAAACAGAAACACTTAGATGTGTCCCCAGAGGTCCATGAATTTGCTCTGAGGAATACAGTGTTCTGCATTCTAGATAATGAACTATAGTAAAGCTTCTCTTCATCTGCCTCTGCACTAATTAAACGAGGCATGTTGATATGAATAATCCCTGCTGTCATGTGATCCAAAACAATCCTTGTACTGGATCTCAAAGCCAGTAGCGCACAAGCAGTACAAGGTTAAGGTAACTTTTCCACTTTTGTCTTGGGTGAATTACTTCAAAAAGAAATTGTTTTTGAAGTGCACACACATTCTTCAGTTGGCTCTGCAGGTCCAGTATTGCTGACATCTTTCAAGGTTTTATCACCAGCGCCTGGCTGTATGGAATGTGTTGACTGACGACGTCTGCAGTGGCGAGAGGCTCTGAAATATGAGCATGAATCTTTTTGATTGAGAGGATCTGAGTTTTTCAAACCCGCTTGCGTGATGGGTCAGCGGCTCAGCGACGATTCGGACGATAAGGAGATCGATGTTGCCGAACTGCAGGAGTGGTACAAGAAGTTTGTGGTGGAATGCCCCAGTGGGACCCTCTTCAAACACGAGTTCAAGAGCTTCTTTGGTGTAACTGACAACCAAGAAGCTGCGGACTACATAGAGAACATGTTCCGGGCTTTTGATAAAAATGGGGTGAGTGAGGCAGTTTGTTTCTTCAATTAACCAATTGACTGCTTGCATTTTAAATGATTTTATGGATTTAGTGAATTGGCTCTATTGGCTCAACAAGATTTGGTTCCCTGAGCTGTTGCCATTTTTCTTTTCTTTTTTATTTCATAGGACAACACTATTGATTTTCTGGAGTATGTTGCAGCCTTGAATCTGGTATTGCGAGGCAAGCTAGAGCATAAACTGAAATGGACTTTTAAAATGTATGATAAGGACGGAAGTGGCTGCATCGATAAAACAGAGCTGAAGGAGATTGTGGAGGTAATCACCCATCTGCTTTCTTATCATCTATTTAATCACACTGACTCAAACATGTCTGGGTCTTTCACCTTAACTGTGAGGATGTGTGCATTACAAGGCCAGAAAATAGAGGCAAATGTTGAAGATCTTAATGTGATTTGGAGTGGGATTCATGCCATGGCCCTAATTATGTAACAGACACCTTGACATTGACATTTTAAAATGGGAGTGTGGCAGACAATGATTATCCATTTGACCTCTGTGATTGCATGGCCTAATAACTGTAGCTGTTAAGCCACTTGTAAAGTGTGTCACGAGCACATGAACACATCTCAACCCACAATCAAGAAAAAATACTAGATTCAATACAAAAAATCTAATAATCTTTTTACAAACTTTTAGATTAGCTGGGATATTTTATAACATATATAGACAATGAAAAATAGAAAATAGTCCTGAAGTGCTACAGAGTCTCTGTATTTCCATTGCTTAATTTTGTAATATTTGACCTGATTTTTCAGTCAATCTACCGAATGAAGAAGGCATGCCATGGGGAGCTGGATGAGGAGTGTAACCTACTTACCCCAGACCAGGTGGTGGATCGGATATTTGAACTGGTGGACGAGAATGGAGATGGTTAGCTTGCTATGTTTTAAAGGAATATAGTGTCTTTCAGCTGAATTTGTGGCATGTGAT
>JBBPCZ010000142.1:23973546-23986636 GCA_037974445.1 Brycinus macrolepidotus | reverse complement strand
GGACGAGAATGGAGATGGTTAGCTTGCTATGTTTTAAAGGAATATAGTGTCTTTCAGCTGAATTTGTGGCATGTGATCGATTATTATAGACATTTAAGGGCCCATATCATGAAAAAACTCAATTTACATGTTTTTTTTAATGAAAAAGGGTTGTTTTAGTGCACAAAGGTTGTTCAAATGTCAAAAAACAACATTTACTCACTGGTCCATGTGATGCTTTTGAGCCAATTCAGCTGCAAGCAGCCGGATTGAATTAACTGTCATGAAAACAATATCTGAAAACCCAGCCTCTGCTGTTTAGCCCCGCCCACTGATGATGAAGCTGTAAGGGGTGTTTCAGTCCTGGCTGCTTTTTGAATAAGGCAGAATACAGAGCAGCCAATTGGAACAGAGGTCATTTGCATACATCAGTCTTACAGGCATGAAAACAAAACTGGCCTGTTTGGTTCTAAGGAAAAAAGAGAAGCTGGAAAATATTCATGTGAAAATAAATCATGACTGGTTTTGGTACGTAAAGATATACAAACATAAGTGGGGGAGAAAAAAAAATGCATTAAAAATGTAGGACATGGGCTCTTTATTCTTCCCTGTGCTTTTTCAAAGAACATAAAACCCATTGACTCCATACACTTATAATTGGCAAGTGCTTAAGAAGGGCCTATTGGTGTCTTTTATAAGCGTGTTTTGAGTCAGCGTGGATCTCAGCAGATAGGTAGCTGAACTTTCACAATAACACCGCTTTCAGAATAACTAATAAGCAGGTCACAGGAAAGCTTTCACCTTCTGAACAGCAGAGCTTCAAAGTCTCATGAAGCCCCAAGACAGTAACAAGAGGCAGTGATGGTGAGCTTGTTTCTTGTGTTCACAGGGGAGCTGTCTCTGGATGAGTTTATTGATGGTGCGCGGCGTGACAAGTGGGTCATGAAGATGCTGCAGATGGATGTGAACCCAGGAGAGTGGATCAACGAGCAGCGGCGGAGGAGCGCCAACTTCTGAAGCCTGTCCAGCAGCCCTCAAGCTCTCAACTCTTCACACAACATTTCACTCAGTCTGTCCACATTTTACAGCTGACCAAAAAACACCATTAGTTCTGGGGATGAAGACTGAGCAGTGGTACAAGAGCACACAGAGGAAACCTCAGGCATTTTCCTTGGGCAAGAATCAACTTTTCAAAGGGTAGAGCGAGATACACAGGGGGAAACGATAAAGGAAACTTTCACACTCCTTATACCCTTTTCTCATCTATACTGCTTCAACTTCAACACCCCTCTCCTTTAAATGTGTGTGTATTTTCTGTCTAAAGCCACTTGTTCTGGGCTGAGGCTGGGAACTACCGCTACTCAGCTGAGATACGTTTGAACATTGAAATCTGTCTTATGTTATTAGATTTTAAATCAGATTAGCAAATCAAAGAGTTAAACATGTATAAAAGGTTACATTAAAATGTCCCTGAAAAGTTTAAAAATGAAAGTTTATATTTCTCTGTATATATTTACTTTGATGTAAAAAGATAAAATATTGATTGTGTTATTAATAAGATTGTGCAAGGTTGTATGTCAGCTGGTTCTCATAAATAAACTGATAAATAAAGATAATGGGTATGTTATGTTGTAATTTCGCTTTTCAGTTGTGATATCAACTTCTATTTGACTGATGAGTTAAATGAAAAATGCATGATGAGAGTCAAGCAGCCACTAAATCCGAAGAAGAACTGAAGAGGAATTATTTACTGCAACAATTTTGGGCTGCTTTTAGAAATACATGTTTGATGAAATACATCGGGACAGCGGATCAAAATTGTATGCTACTCAAGCACATATTTGGCATTGATGTATTTCTTTCATTCAGATACAACCCAGTGACAGGCAGGTAACATTTACAATATTACATTTTAAGGCAGGGGAGCACAAACCAGGTTTTGAAGGCACACCGTTTGTTGATAAATTGATACCTATATCTAATAATTAATAGATTTATGTCCATAAGAGACACTTTTTTGGAGTTTGGTCCATATTCTCTGAGTTTCTTGAGCACAAATTTGGAGAGTTCATTCAAATCAGTCAATCTGTAGGGCTTAGAAGTGTGTTCTTATCATCTCATTTACCAGTTTATCAGAAATTCAGTCTTTTGGTCATATGGAGCTATTTTAACAAAACAAAAGAAGATTTGAATGTATTGTAAATAAAAGAATGAAAATTCCATATAATCAGAAACCGTTACTGTAAGAAGTTCATCCACAGTATCACTATACAAAATTTCCTTTTGTATAGATATAGATATAGATATAGATATAGATAAATATAGATATATAGATATATAATCATTTATACATAATCGGTTCATTTTTCCTTATCATTCATAATCAGTTTATTTAAATGATGTGTTCAAACTGTGCTGGATTTCAACCCTCCAAGACCCAGCTAAATCTGTCTTTAAGGTAGAATTGCAACACAAAAATAAATCTTTGACTGAATTTAGAAGCCATGCAGGTAACTATTCTGGACTAGAGTCTCTGTTTAGCTGCTGGAAAAGCTACAGAACATGTCCAAAAGTTTGTAGACACCTGTTAATCTAACATTTCTTCAGAAATCAAGGGTATTAATAGGTGGGTGTCCTTTGCTGCAGTGACAGCCTATATTCTTTTGGAAAGGCTGTACATATTGCAACATAGCTGTGAGCATTTGATTGTAGTCAGCCACAAGAGCACTAGTGAGGTCCAGTACTAACATTAGATGTTCTGGAACACAAATCCAACTCCTCCCAAAAGTACTGACTGGAGGTTTGTCACTTCAGAAAACACAGTTCCACTGCAGGACAGCCCAAACCTGGGGGTTCATCGTGCTGTAGTTAGGGCTGAGCAATATGATGATATTTATCATTTTTTTTGATAAATTATGTCACAACGTGCTTTTCTGAGGGTATCGTGGATATTGTAAGCACTTAAGAATTACTGATCAGCTGCATTTTTCTATGCAAAGATGACCTAATTAGGCCTGTTTAATTGGATTTAGTGCAGTGCAGTATGTGAAAATGTTGCAGTTCACATTTGAATGTATTGTTTTAAATGTGGCACTGGATGGGGTTTTTGTCTTTTCTCATTTAGAAAACATATCAGTGTATCATGAAAAAAGTGTCATGATATGACTTTCTTGCTGAGTCGCCAACCTCTACCTCCAGGCTTGGCACTGGACAATGTGACCTTATGCTCCTGTGGGGCTGCTCCAGAGCGCCTGTTCTAATGACAGTGCTTTTCTGTGGAAATTATACAAAATATGTTTAACGCCTACACTATATGGACAAAAGTATTGGGATGCCTGACCATTACACCAACAAGTACTTAAATGACATTGCATTCAAATACAAAGACTTTAATATGGAGTTGGTCCCCCCTCTTTTTGAAAGGCTTTCTACAAGCTTTTGGAGTGTTTCTGTGATGTTGGACGAGAAAGCCTGGCTCGCAGTCTCCGTTCGAGTTCATCCCAAAGGTGTTGGATGGGGTTGAGGTCAGCCAAGTTCTTCCACACTGAACTCATCCAACTATGTTTTTATGGACCTTGCTTTGTGCACTGGAGCACAGTCATGCTGGAATAGAAAAGGTTCTTCCTTAAACTGTGTCCACAAAGTTGGAAGCATGGCGTTGTCCAAAATGTCTTGGTCTGCTGATGCATCAGAATTGACCAGTACTTTTATAAAATACAATACTTTTGTCCAGATAGTGTGCACTGTAAACAGTAGGTGTTCTTACTTTTTCTCATCGCCAGGCGGCAGCTGTGCGTCCTTTCAGGAAATAAACAACATTCCTGTAGCTCATGCTGTAGCCACGTAGCTTAGCCTTGCTCGTTGTGTATTGTTTCTGTTGCTAGTTCAGTCGTATGTAACATAATTATATATTTATCTAAGAAATGACAAAGTAAGGACTTTGTTTCAACCTTTTGTCAGTCGTGTAGTAAACTTTATGATGTTCCAACGCTTGGACAACTGGATAGAATTAGCTCACTATGGCTCCTCCCTACAGATCACTAACTTAGCCTGCATATAATCTTGAGCTTGGAGTGATAAGTAACTCTATCATAACTTTTAACATATTAAGCTATTATCCTACATGTTCACTCATACATTCTGCTTTTTTAAATTACTTGGTGCTTTGTTTAACACTTTGCCAGAGTCTAACTAGCTAGCTAGGAATGTATTAACTCTCTTTCAACCATGTTGTCATCCTTGTTTTTAATTTATTCATCTGGTTATTTGGTTGTCAGGTGTCTAAAGAGCCCAGGCGACAGCTCAGTGCAAATGAAGACAGACAATGTAAGTGGAAAGAAGAGGTGGTCACTTTTAAAGCATTTGGCAAGCCCTTTTTTGTTTGTTTTCTGACAGACCTGCCTAAAGTACATGTGTTTAAGAATTCCTCATTCAGTTTATAAAACCTTCACTAAGCTGCTTACAGTTTTAAAAGTCCTTCATGTGTTACCCCATCCTGGGGCACACTGGCTTGAATATTTTAGTACCACCACTGATCCAAAACCTGATCAAACTTATCACCTCATGAACAACCCCTGACATGGAACAGCTCAGTTAAACCAGGGAACAGCTCTGAAATGTGCAGGGCTATGAAACCTCCAGGACCAGAGATGAGAAATAGTGTCCTAAAGGACTGTAGGAGTCTCTACCATTATGACATTTAATCTCTCACTACATCTATGTATGTCTGACCCAGTCAGCTCTCCACTAGATCATTTTTCTCTAAAATTAATCACAGGGACATGCTCAGTCACATTATTACATGCACTAAGATAAGATATTTGTCTTGTTCAGTTCTTCCTTATTTGTTTCATTTGCATTTCTAAGTTCACTATCTGGTGTTAACTAGTGGAGGACAGTTTCTCCTTTTAAGTCTTGGTTCCTCTCAGTGTTTCCCATTTACAGGGTTCTTTCATGACACTGTTGCTCTGGTTTGCCCATTAGGTTCTGGCCCTGGATTTCTGTAAAGCAGTTGTAAATTTATATGCACCTTTGTAGAACGTTCTGTGTTGTCAGTCAGCTGATGTCCTGGTGTCCTTCTTTCCTGGTCAGTGTACAGCAGTGGTCAATAAGCTGAAATATGTGAAGGGGGACCTGTTCTCTTGTCCTGCCACGGATGCCCTGGCTCACTGCATCAGCGAAGACTGCCGCATGGGAGCAGGTATCGCTGTCCTCTTCAAAAAGAAGTTCCAAGGAGTGGATGAACTACAAGCACAAAGTGAGTTTCATGACAGGAGTATTGCTCCCTAAATACACTGACTAGAGCTGCGCAATAGGAACAAAATCACATATTACCATTATATTGATATATATTTTGTGATTGCAATATGCCTTGAAACGTATTAAACCATGTTAAAGAACCCTTAGTGTGATGTGGGTCAAGATGTGGTATATTTGACAAGAATAATGTGTGTTTCATGTAATTAGTTGTGATTCTCACTCTTCTAACGGCACAAAATGAAATATTTAGATATTACACTGACCTTGTAAATATCATAGTTTAACCACTGGTTATACTCCATCTTCTGTTCTCACAGAGAAGCAGCCTGGGGAATGTGCTGTACTTAAGAGATCTGACCGCTTTGTTTACTACCTGGTGAGATAATTATCATTGATGATGTCAGCACTGGTCAGGATTATTTCCTTGGTAAAACCATGTGAAGGTCCTTTAGAACAATCCCAGTACACAAATAGAAAGAGAGAACATTGCTGATGGGATGGTTTCCTTGTTTATTCAAAATCTGACATTATTTTCTTCACCCGTCACCTCTCCTTCAGATTACAAAGAAAAAGTACAACAACAAGCCCACCTATCAGACGCTCAGACAAAGCCTGGAAGCCATGAAAGAACACTGCGTGGACAATGGAGTGACCAGAGTGTCGATGCCTCGGTATGAAACATTCATCCACTTTACATCATACATTACACCTAATCACTGAGTAGCATCAAAGTTTGGTCACTGATTTTACCCATTTTTGTGCCATTTTCCTACTGGCAACCCAGATTTTCACCCACATTTGCAGAATTTTAGATTTTAGAACCTGATCTGTGCGTACATTGGAAATGTATTGTGATCACAACTTGCGTGTTAATTTAGGATTGGCTGTGGTTTGGACCGACTGAGTTGGGACCAAGTATCTGTGATGATCGAAGAAGTCTTCCAAGAGACAGGTGTGACTGTCACTGTATATACACTATAGCCCATGGCAGCAGAGGTAGAAGACCACTTGCACTCGTTGTGGCTGGATGTTCTGTTTGGAGTTACCCTATGGGTGTTTCTATCTTTCTGTTGGGGAGAACATTATAGTTCTTTGATAAAGATATACAGTCTGTTAGACTTTAAAAAATGTCAAGGCAAACAGCATAATTCCTTGGGAGCAAATGAAGGGTTGGGCAGTCATAGACTTAATAATGTTTTTGTTCAGTCTGTTTATTTTCTGTTCTGAGAGCTGGTGAACTACATGAATGAGCAAATGGTGGTGCATGTCCACCACTAGATGGTGTCAGTGTTTTGAAATACTATGAAGCTGTCCTCTATAATATAGTTTAATGTGTTTCCTTTTCAGCATCAGTCTGACCAGTATTCTTGTTGAATGAAATTTATAAAATAAATACAATTTTCATAAGCATACCTATGTTGGGTCCTATCTGAACTGTTTGAACATACGAAATGGAAACGGGTGCTTTAATGCTTTGTTGTAATCTGTTTGCAGTGCTACAGTTTATATAGGACTGTGATCAACAGCCACATCCAAAGCTATTACTTATTATTTAGTAAATGTCTGAATACGCTTTTGCTTCATTAAAAATGTCATGTACATCTTTCACCATATTTTTAAACAGTAGTAAGTAACTTGGGGCACCTGGTGGCCTGGTGGTTAAGGAGTTACCCCTGCGATCGGAAGGTCGTGGGTTTGAATCCCAGGTCTGCTAGTGGCACCACTGAGGTACCCTTGAGCAAGGTACCATCCCCACACACTGCTCCTTGGGCGCTGCGTCGCTGGCTGCCCACTGCTTCACTTGGTGAATGGGTTAAATCCAGAGAAAGAATATCACACTGTTCACACTGTGTGCTGTGCTGTGGTGTGTTCACGCATGACTATGAGGGGCCACTTTAATAACCAAGTAATAATGTAAATGTATAGTATGAATTATAATGAAAATAAATAAAGTAAATTATATTTGCATATATGTAACCTAATGAATAGATGTTGTTTACGTTTATTTACCCATGTGGGTGAACATGCAACAGATATGAATAGGCCTGGAACTGAAAAGTCACATTCAAATATACTCAAGTATCAAAAGTGAAAATGATCAGATTAGGCTCACAGATAACTAATAAAGTAATGAGGTTGTAAAGCAGAGTCAAAAGTAGAATGCAGTTTAATATTAACACAATGAAATTCATGTAAATAAAGGCATAAGATTCACTTGTGAAGTTAATTATTGTGGGACTTATTCTACATATCTATAGTTTTAAGGATACTTTGATTATACGACTATACTTAGGCACTGCATAACATGATATCTTTTATCTATTTTCTGCAAAATGAAAGTATGGGCTGAACATGTGCATTTCATCTTGAAATCAACTAAATACTGGATTGGGTTAGTTCCAAAAGATATTTTAATAATGAACTACTTTTCATTGTTATTGTATTCATGCTATGAATGGTTTGTATCTAATTTTAGGGCTTAGTCTGTTATTTAAAGCTGTATAAAGCATTACGCACTGTAATACTAGCAGATTATTACTTCTCTCACTTTTTGATGTTTTAACAGTTCTGTTTTATGAGAGATATTTATGTAAATTGTTCATTTGCAATGTGATTTTTTTTTTTATTCATAGCTCATTTTTGTGTGGAAAATCAGCCCTGATACACTCAGTTTTTTGAGTCAACGGCTATTTGTAAGTGACCCATATCTGTCATTATTGTAAACAGACCAGGCCTGAAAGGACCCGCATGTGAACATTTTCAAAATCACTAACATCATGTGCATGATCCACATGTCCTCATTTGACACTGATGAAAGTGACAATGATGTGCATGAACAGTGAAGTGTGATGAAAAAAAACATATTACAGTTGTATGGTGGCCATGCATCAAATATGTATCTAAGGAGTTAAGGATCACATTTGAAAATATCAGACTGAATTCTAGATTTCAGGTGTTTCAGTGAGAAATAGAATAATAGACAGTGAAAGCAATTTTACAAGATTTAAAGGACAGATATAAGAAGGAGAGATGCACCATTAGAGAAGAAAAGTGTCCATTTGTGACAAATCCTAGGGGGGAAAGAGAAGAATTACTGTAGCTTTTGGAACTTACAATGGAAGAAAAAAAAAACCAGTAGATTCCTTTAATATTTCTTCTAGTAATAAAAGTCACTCAGAACCTACTAGTAATACTGAAACTGCTCTTATCTGGGAAATCTGACCTTATTAAACGGATCAAATATCAATCTGTTATGACTAATTCATATTCAACACTGTTTATTAGACCCTGTTTACATCTGTTTGTTTCATGTGACTACTATCTGGACTGTAGCCTATTTTTAACTATGTGCATTTACACTTCAAAACAGTAATATGCAAATCAACTCATATACAGCAACCAATTGTCTGTTTTGCTCCTCGTTAAAAGCACAATGCATTACACTGTTTATTCCCTTTCACCAGCTGTAAATGTTTACAAGAAGATGGATGTTAACACTAATTAGTTTGGTGATTTGGTTGGTGAATGTGAACTGGAGAGACAAATGCATTTACACTGCTATAATGTATGGCTTAAATATGTGTCAGACTTAAGTGGTTTGATCAGATTTACAGCTGTTTTATACGTCTTGAGAGTGTATACACCTGCATTTTATGTTTATGAAACAACCAGGTGTAAAATGGGGTTGTTAAAAAACTGTAACAATGCAATTTTGTATACATTTGTATACATACACAAGTCCTCAAGGGAATTCTTCATGTTATTTGCAGGGGTGTAATGGCACATATGTGTGTGAGTGTGTTTGAACTTTGTAGGTTTGGAACTACTGGATGTTGCCCATGTGCTGCTATATTAATTTATTACCCCTCCCCATACCCTATCCATCACTAGAAAAGGACCATATTATTTTGGGTAGTGGACCATTCTCAGCACAACAGTGATACTGATATGCTACTGGCATGGTCTTGTGTTTGGCCACGGTATACGTGTATCAGGAACAGCAGTGTTACTGGAGTTTTTATCTCTGTATTGAGAATAGGTCATCAACCAAATATATCCAGCCAATAGTGGTCCAGTGGTCAGAAACTGACCACTGATGAAAGGCAAAGTGTAGAGTGACAGTTGTGCGTGTAAAAAGATGAGCTATAGTCTCTAACTGTATGCCTGTTCAAACGAGATAGGTGTTTGTATTGGAATGGCCAGTAAGTGTACACAGTGTTTAAGAACCCTGGCAGCACTACTGTGTAATACGCTCGAAATGGCGTAACCCACACTGCTGTACTGAGAGCAGTGCACCATCCAAATAATATCTGACCAGCGATGATCCTTCAGTGGCCTTTTTCCACTGATGTATGGGGTAGGTGGACAAACTGCTTCAAGTGATGGGTTACAGTATGTAAAATCTACAAAATGCACCTGTAGGTGTTTTTGATAAACTGACCAGTGAATGGAAGTTTTTCGTGAGGTATTGGATCAGTGTATCAGGAACCAGATTTAATTATATTTGAGCAAGCCTTAGTTTGAGGTCCTTTAAAACTTATTGTGCTTTTTTTCAGCATCCATGTCCCAAGACCAGCACCTAATTACAAACAGGGATTGAGTGACTTACTTACCCTATTGCAGGATGTTAGTGAGCTTCTCATCGTAGTATTCATAGCTATCTTGACAGTCCTCCCATGGTGTAAAATTGTCTTCCTCGTTCTCTACAAAAGTGGACCAAACGTAGGTGAAGTCCAATGGCCTCATCATCCTTAGTTTGCACCCTGCCTGTGCCAGTGCCTTTAGCCCTGCCTGTACCTCAGGCTCCTCCCAAAGGAAGAGGCGAGAGCAGTGGATGTTGAGGCGGAGTGTCTGGCGGACTCTCAATATTTCTGACAGCTTAGCAGCACAGGCTGCACAGGGACTGGATGATGTGTACCAGGTGACCGTGTAGCGCAGTGATTTGTCATACTGGGGCAGCACCTGTTGAAAGAAGGCTTCCTCAGCATGACTGCCTGAGTGCTCATCCTCCAGATAACCACGGAGACCATCAGGTTCTCCTGTGCTTCCTTGTATATCCACCTGATAGCACAGGAAGGTCTTGTTTCGGCCAGAGGAGTACTCCACGTTTTTGAACTGGAACTTGAAGAAAGTGGGGTTGAGCCGATCTCTGGGAAGGTACAGACAGTGATGGCAATGAAAGACCCCAGTACAGTCCCAGTTCAAACACTCATGTTCTGTCTGTATCAGGAGTGGCTAACTTTTCTCGCTCTGACACTCCTGTTTCATCTGACTTATTATCAGGTTTGGTAGGTGTGTAAAATCACCCCAGCTGTGGTGGTCTGTGGCCCTTTACCCATCCCTTGTATACACTTATGAAGTCAGCAAAACACTGTTGAAAGTCAGCAAAAGCTCATAATCGTTGTGTCAGCACAACCCTTAATAAACATTCTCTTATGCCATATGCAGCATTTGAAATAAAGTGGCATGCTAAATTAGTCATATTGCAAGTGTCATAACACCACAAGGTTACCGCAGGCAATGGCATGGAGCATGAGTTCATAAACCATTTTATTCGAACTTTCCCTTTACCAATCAGTCTCTGGTATAAAAACTAGTGTACACCTTGGCTGTCCTGTATTGCTATAAACAAAATATTAGTACTAAAGGTAAATCTAAGATAGCAATCATGAACTCTTCAGATTAGTTCATCATTCATTAAAGAACCCAACGAGAGGGACACTTGTAACCATTGCTTACCCAATGATGATCTCAAATGGAGGAAGCTCTATAGGCTCAAACTTGAATTCTCCATCCTCAGCACCCCCCTGTGCCCCTTCGACTGTCTCCCCATTTCCTGTTGGCTTCTCATCCTCTACCTTTGGCTTTTCTGGGGCCTTCTCTGGCTTCTTTTTAATCTTCTCGTCCTTCTCTTTTTCTTTTTCTTTCTCCTTCTCCTTCTCAGCCTTGGTCTCCACTTTATTTTCCTTCTCCTTTTCAGTCTTGCTCTCCACTTTCTTTTCTTTCCTCTTTACCATACTTACTCTGCTGATGGGCTTTTTATCTGCCATGAGTAAGCTGAATGCTGAGCTGTGTGTGTCAGAGAGTACAGCAGTGTTATTTGGCATATGTGTCAGAAAACCTTCCCGAGCTCAGGGCGTTTGTTCATAGAGATGATCCCAGTCTCCGGAGAACGTGGAGCGAGCTGGTCACAGAATGCTGTTGGGAGGTAGAAGGGCAGCTGTTTCCAGGCTATAAAAAGATCCAAGAATAATGCAGTGTGGGTGGGGGGTTCTGCATATATTCTGTTATTTTAGACCTGTTACATCAATGAGGCAGGCACCGGTGACTTTATTTCTGTGGAGGGGTCACATTCGCAACCCTTTCTTTGTTTTTCATTTCAAATTCAGAAAGAACCAACAGGCTGTTTATCATCGACTCTCACCTTGATATAGCTAGGTATTTTCCTCCCCCATTCGTCTGGTTATTAAGGTTGTCTGCACACCAACAACAGGCAGTTTATTAATAACCATTTTTTGGCAGAGGGGATAGAGTGAGTCATTCTCTTCAGATACTGCAGACCAGCTCAGGGCCATAATGCCCTCATAAGGCCAGCTAAAGGTCAATTCAGCCACTGAAGCATATTCCAGTAAGCTTAATAAGCCCATTAGAAATCAGATACAGAAACATGATTAAAATCTACTTTTAATCTTTTCATACAAGCACATAAATGGACTTGTTTCTTGACAGACACATTATATGTCCACTTGTGTTTGTAGACCCTGAACGTGTAACATTTCTTCTGAAATTAATTTATATGCCTGTAGCTGATGCTTGGCATTGAACATGGTGACCTTAGACTTGTGTGGCTGCTCCAGAGCGCCCCATTCTGTTGGGAGGGGTTTTCTATGGAGATTTTACAAGTTACGTGCAAGCAATTGGCCACCTGTGCCAGCAATAGTTGCACCTTAAAGCACCTTTCCTTTGGACCTATGTTCTACTTAATTTTGCCTCTGTCACCAGGGTTTTGTCTAGGTGAATATTGTATATAAACATAGGATGAACACAATAATTCAAGTTGCAGTCCACAGCGGGGGATCGTAATGGAATTTCATAATATAGTGTTAATGGGAGATGATCTCCTGGTGTGCAACAAGATAAACGTAGCTGCAACAAACAGGCATGGATATTTGGCCCGTTGAGGATCTGTTTATAATTTGCCTAGTGACATTTGCTCATCGTTGGCTGCATTCAGTTTCAGATTAAACATCAGACGCTCTGCTCAAAAGTGAGTTGCAAATGTTGGGTCCTATATACAGAATATGACTGCCAGAGAAAGAGCGCTCCTGTAAGATATGAGACATATGGCGATGCTTGAGGCACGTTTACTACAGCTGAAACACATGTGGAGCAATCAGTCCCAACAACACATGCGCCTTGTAGTCTTTGCTTTGGATTTGCCTACTGAGTGTAATATGAAAAAATACCCTGTATATTTCCCTTCTCCTCCAGGGGAAACACAATGACGGATCATTCATTTCAGCTGGGATGAAAATGGCCTGTCTGCACTCCGTTACCGGCCTGGTAATTACCTCTGAAAAGAATTACTCAGCAGAGAGAGGGAAATTGAAATTGAGGCGTTGCTCCCCCTCTTCCATTCGCAGACACACTAAATATTCATTGCATCTGCACTGCACCACTGCTTCCCTCTCTCATAACAGTCCGAAACTGCATTTATAGATGTGTAGCTGCTTTATGCAAATATCTTCTCCCAGTGACAAGAAAAAAAGCTTATTAGAAGCTATTATATATATATATATACACACACACACACACACACACACACACACACACACACACATATATATATATA
>JBBPCZ010000142.1:23950693-23963296 GCA_037974445.1 Brycinus macrolepidotus | reverse complement strand
AGACTTGGACTACTTGAGCACTGATGTACGTCGCTCTGGATAAGAGCGTCAGCGAAATGCCGTAAATGTAAATGTAAGTTCCTCCTTGCCAAACTCATCCAACCATGTCTTTATGGACCTTGCTTTGTGCACTGGGGCACAGTCATGCTGGAATAGAAAAGGTTTTCCCCCCAAACTGTGTCCACAAAGTTGGACGCATGGCGTTGTCCAAAATGTCATGGTATGCTGAAGCATTAAGATTACTCTTCACTGGAAGTAAGGGGCCTAGCCCAAATCCTGAAAAACAGTGTCCCAATACGTTTGTCCATATAGTGTATCTGTACAAGAGACATCAAACACATGGTCACTGTTAATGTAAGAATATTATTTTACACCAGGTTTCTTACCTCTTCTATGAGTGAGTTTAGTTTCTGTCTTTTCTCTTCCAGAATCTCGAGATGATCCATAAACTGCAGTAACTGCTGATCTAGACTCAGAGACTCAGGATCAGGACCCATTTCAGGGGTTTGACTCTCAGCTGGGTTTGGTCTAACCTGATCTTGTGTTGTAAAAGGCGAGGGTGAGCTTCTCTCAGTATAGAGAAATTACTCCGTTTTTTATTATAATGCTCAGGAGGAGTCGTTGATGTTTTTGTAAATATCGAGATATTAAATGTAGCTAGTTTTCGTTCGCCACCGCCATAACAGGTCACATGACAGCAGGAGTCAGCTGGTCTGAGACCAGCGATGAGGTCACTCTCTGAGGACGTTGCGCCACTGTCGCAGCATTTACGTAACTGGGTATTCTCAGAGATATTCTATATTCTCTGGGTATTGTCACAGATCTGTATACAAACTGGCACAACTTGCATCCAAAGAAAAGCCACAGACGATCATCTGAAGATCTGCAAATAAGATATATATGCAAATAAGATATATCTTTCATAAATCTTTAATGCAGTTGGGAAATATAAAAGAAGTAGAAAAAATAGCAGCTGAAACATTAATTTAAGACTGGAAAAGTTATTTGACAAATCAAAATTGCCAAAAAAAATTCAAATACATTTGAAGGTAAGTAGAAAACACATTGGGAAATTCAGTATCCCCTAATTTTCTCCTCATTTCTTCAGTCCTCAGTTTCCTCGAATATCTGAAGTAGCATGAGTGAAATTTTTCATTTTTTGCAAAAATGTACCTACAGAAGCTCTGGAGTTCTGAAACAACATTCTGTGGAATTGTTGAGAAAAGATCTTTATTTTGCCCAAAACCTGAAGCAGAACCTCGATCGCGCAGAGAACTGTTACAGCAGCAAAGTGGACAGAACAAAAGAAGAAAGTAGAAGCAGCATAACCAACAGAATAAAAAACTACACAGCACAATACTATAACATAAGTACACCATACAGAGAGAGAGAGAGGCTAAAATTAACGGTTTTAGATCACTATAGCTGTTAATACATACTCATTATTTAGTATATATTCCTATGCATTCAGTTTAATAATTAAAAATAGCTGAAAAAGAGTATACTGCCTTCAGAAGACAAAAGCTGTCATTCCCATACCGGGAGTCGAACCCGGGCCGCCTGGGTGAAAACCAGGAATCCTAACCGCTAGACCATATGGGACTTGTTTTAAGCTAGCACAGTTCTTCTTTTGAACTGTGGCAGTCATGCAACTCCGAACTAACGATCATGCAGAATTTTTTCATTTGTTTCATTCATTGCTACATTTATTCAGTATAGAAGGAAGTTTTGTTACGAAAGCTGAGAATCGAGACCCAGTGATTAGCTAGTAGTTAATAAATAAAGTTAATATCATTAAAATATACGCCACTGAGACGACTAACTACGCGGCAAATTGCAATATTACAATCATTTTTTAAATAATAAATGTAATTTTAAAGTAAATTACAAGTGCTTTAACGATAGGATAGCAGCCCTGGTCAATGTTCTTAGTCTGTTCTTTTAAGAAAGGCTTCCAGCTCCCCGATAGCTTGCCGTGATCGTATAGTGGTTAGTACTCTGCGTTGTGGCCGCAGCAACCCCGGTTCGAATCCGGGTCACGGCAAAAAGCAGAACTCAAGAGAGCTGGAATTTTTTTCTCAAATCTGATATCTCACGCAGACATTCTTATTGATGTATAATGAATCTGTAATTAAGATAAGATAAGAAAGAGATTTATTTATTTAAGAAATTCTTCTGTCGTTGGCATCCAACAGAAGAATAAAAGATAATAATGCAAAAGGAATAAAAAAAAGACAATAAACAATAGAGCAACACAATTACAGATAAACTGTAACCCTGACATTGCTGTGTGTAAAGATTTAGTGTGCTATACCAGCAGATCGGTAGTGCAAAATGCCTTATGAAAGTGACTTAGTGTTAATGCAATAAGAATAAAAATAAATAAAATTAAATAGCAGCAGATGATGAGGGGATGAGATTAACATTCAGCAACATTCAGTACCCGCGACCCTAATAAGGATTAAGCAGTTATAGAAATGAATGAATGAATGAATGCTTCATTCGAAACCCACCTAAAAACTGATCTTTTCTCTCAGTGTTATGCCTCTTCTTGTTCCTCTTTTCTAATTGTTTTTCCTGCTCTTGTACTCTGTGGTGTTGTAATATGGACTGTTTATGCTTTTGTGTACTACTGTCTGTCATATGCTGTTTGTTCTATGTCTGAACTAGCATTATTATTATTATTATTATTATTATTATTAGTAGTAGTAGTAGTAGTAGTAGTAGTAGTAGTAGTAGTAGTAGTATTACAAGAACAATATAAAATATTAAGTCTAAATAAATCCAATAAAAATCTGTGGTAAAAACCTCAGTATGAAATGCACTATGCTACATACACAAATGCTGGGTATAAATACTATAGATAGTTACTTACAGTTAACGGAATTACTAAGACAAGATAAGATAAACCTTTATTAGTCCCACAAGTGGGAAATTTGCACCACAGATTTGCAACACTACCACTAAAGATGGTAGTTAGCAGTCTGTTACTGCACACAGTAGAGATCAGTAGTATATAGTAATATAGTAGTATATAGTCAGTATATAGTAATACTGACAAAAGTAGTGATATTTTACACAGTAAATCTATTGCACATAAGAAGATATTACACGTGATAAAATGATTCAACACCCATCTAGAAAACTTCACATAATACTGCATATGGTAAGTCTATTGCACATAATGTTTAAACATCCAATAACGACATTGCACAATATCGCACATGGTAGACTATTGCACATCATAGCAAAATAATGCACATTGTGATATAGATAGAGATAATTATTTAATAAGATAAGGAAAAAAAATTATTTATCCTGAGGGAAATTCTTGAGTCATTAGCACACTCAGTGCAACAAGAAAGAACACAAGACAATAAGACAATTGAAAAAAGATAGACAATAAACAGTAGTCCAACACAATAACAAGAACCCTAGTGTAACAAATAACAGTGTAACACTGACATTGTTGTGCGTAAAGATTTAGTGTACTGTACTAGCACATCAGTCGTGCAAAATGGCTTATGAATGTGGCTCAGTGTCAATGCAATACATAATGCAATAAAAATAAATGCAATAAAATCGCAGCAGATGGTTAAAGTAATGAGATGAACATTCAATAACATTCAGTCAATTCACAGATTAAACAGTTGAGTTTTATATTGCACAAATCCAATTCAGAACAGAATAATGACTTAAAAACTTTAACAGATCACCTACAGAACAGGGAGGAATTACACAGCCTTAAAAAAACACATAACGTGTTATTTTAATAATTACCAAAATCTAGGTGTGTTGGATGAGGTGGGCGTTACCTGTGTAAGTTTGTACCCAATCACAATTCTAGATTTTGCACAACGTCACGCGTGTTCCGAGATGACCGTCCAATTGGAAGCGACGCTCGTCTAATGTGGGGCTTTTCTATTGGCTGTTACTCCAGAGTGGGTGGAGAATTACTTACTGGAACCTCTCTGGTGTGAATATCTATTGGGTGACAGTGTCACATGGCACTGAAACGCTGTGGCACCATGTGTGGATTGCAGGATAGGTGTAATTTATAACTGGGGTTTGTATATTTTTTTCACAGTTTGTCAGAAACGTTCTGAACCGTTCATTGGTCTCCAGTCTCATATTTCTACTTGTTGCATTTCAGAGTCAGCCTCAAACTAGGATAACATCTTTCACTTATTTGATATTCCATCCAGGGTAAGTTAATAATAGCAACTGTCCTATTCAATAGGAAAGTATTGATCAACTAATTATTCATTTGCAAACGTATAAGTTCTTTAGAAATCCTGCATGCATTAGTGCTGTATATTACTGAATATTATGTTTTGTGCAGTGTCTTAAGTACTTGCTTAATGCTTTCTCTCATTCTTGTAACCCTTTATTTCTCAATTGTGCCACTAAATTTTTTATGTATGTGACCAGCTCCTTTCCTATTATCTTGTAGATGGCAAAGGCAACCCCAAATCACCCTTTCTGGCCCAGGGACCTGTCCATCCCAAACTATGTGGAAAATGACCGCTCCATGGCTGAGATAATCACATTTCTGTTCTCTGTGTCCGGGCTGTTGCTGCTGGTAACTTGGGCTCTGACTGGGCGGAAGGTGTCTGGAGAAAGGCTGAGTGGCTGGAGAAGGTTAGCTCTGTGCTGGTTCACAGTGTGTGGCTTCATCCATGGAGTAATTGAGGGCTGGTTCGCTCTCTACTATACCATCATTCCAGCTGACCAGAGCTTCCTCTCCCAACTCTGTGAGTTAACAGTTGAAAACTTTCTGAAGTTTGAACTTAGCTGTTTCTGCTCTTTACAGACTAGGTCTGGATCAGAAATTTCCATTCAATATTATGTTCTAGGACATAAAGCCTACATTTGGAAAAGCATATCTACACTTATTACATATGAGGAACACAACCATGACTATTTGTGTAACTTTGTCTTCCAGTAAAGCAATCCATGCAGTTACTGTATTAGTGTCTGATGTTCATTAACAGACAAGGCTCAATGAAATCCAAACCGTCCTTCCAGATATCTGTGCCATGCTGTCTTAATACAGTGTGGCAAACATTACAGTATAATTAAGATAAAGATTAAGATTAAGATGCCTTTATTGTCACTGTACACAAGATACAGTGAGATTGCAGGTGCCCTTCACAGTAATCAAGACAGAACAAGTATATACATGTGCACATATATGTAAATAACTAGAAAAATAAGAATTCTTAAAAAGTGTCATGGCAGGTAGTGTGCTACAGACATAGTGTTATTTGTAGTGTTTGTTTAGGGTCTGTATGGCATGGCGGTAGAGGCTCTTTAAGAATCTGTTTGTTTTTGTTTTTAATGACCTGTGGCGCCTCCCTGAGGGCATAAGGTCAAAGAAGGAGTTGTTAATGATGTTATTTTCATGTTAGTCAATTTTGCATTTTGCCTTTAGTTTTAAGCAACTAACGAGCTTGTTGAGCCTGAACCTTAAAAAAAACAAAAGGAAAGAAGAACCTATGGGTGAACATAAAGAAACGCCCTGTGTAACTGTGGGGATAAATACCTGTCAGCCCCTCCAGAAGAAGTTAATCCAAAGCGATGGATCAGTGGATCCAGACAATCACCTGAAATTCAAGGCTAGAACTTACAGTACTCCTTTTCTTTTTTCCTCCACAGGGAAGGAATATTCAAAAGGTGACAGCAGATATATTATGTAAGTTATACACACATGTGTACAGTGGGTGGTTCATGCTCTTCAGAATTTGTCTCTAACAGATTTTTTTTTTTTCTTTTCTAGAGCGGATAATTTCACCGTGTGCATGGAGACAGTGACTGCATGTCTGTGGGGACCTTTCAGTCTGTGGATTGTAGCAGCCTTTTTGTTCAATCACCCCTACAGATTTGTCTTGCAGCTAATTGTATCCCTAGGTAAGATGATTTCTTATACAGGACAAATGAAAAGTACCTCTGGTGAAAACACATTTGTCATGATCATCCATGCTATAAACTTTGCATATGCAGGTTATTCGGACCTATAAGGGATCAATGTTGATGGTAATGGGGAAACTGTTAGCTAAAGCAGAGAATTTCAGTCTGTTGCCCAAGGTAGATCAAATATGAAATGCATTATGTTGTTAAAACACTAACTTAAGTACTATATCTTTGTTAGTCACTTAAGTAACCTGTTCTCAGCAATCAGCTGAGGTCAGGGCAGGTGTATCGATACAGGTGAACTAGGCAGTCACCCAGGGCCCCTCACACTCAAACCTGGAGCTCAGAGACACATTAAAGTTAATTGCAAAGAAACACATGTCATCTGTTACAGAAGGGGTTTCAGCAAGCTTTAAGACAATATAAAGAAAGACATGTGTACTAGTGCATTAATATGGATTTTTACAAACAATTGCAAATGTGAGCACAGTCCTGTTCAACCTGGCTGATTTATCCAGATAAAGTTTAGCTGACCTTGTTGCTTGTTAGTTGTTTTGACACTGAACTGTAGTGTGGTCTTCTACATAGATGCATTCAAAACCTTCTCAGCTTCAGAAATGAATTGTTGAAAATATTCTTTGATCACTGCTGGCTTGTTGAGAGGAGGCCTGTTAGAGGTCTCCCTTTGCTTGATGGATTAAGAAACATTTTTTATAATTTTGCAAATGGTCAGTTTAGCAAAGACAAAGTTAACCTTGGTCTAACCCAAGGGGTTTCAACTTCATTCCACACCCAGCACAGTTTCACCTATGCATTGATCTAGAACACATAAACTCATGAAGAGTGTTAGTAGTAGCTGATGAGGTGGATCAGGTGTGCTAGAGCAGAGACCGTCTGATACTGTTCAGGGCACTGGCCCCTCAGGACTGGAGCTGGAAAACTTGGTCTAAAATGAAAGGATTTGGATAAAACCCCAATGGAGAGAGAGAACCTAAATTTTGAGGGTGTGGTTCCACCAGGAAGCGTAAAAGAAGGAGTGTCATGATCTGAGGTTGCTTTATTGTCGGAGATAGTGATCTTTTACCTTTTTAGTCCATGTCAGTCTCAGCCAGTATAACACTTCAGAGCACTATATCAGCATCAGTATTACAGATGGTTGGGCAACACTTAATTCTTCAGATAATAAGCTCAAACACGTCTCAAAGTCTACTACTTGGCAGACAAATGCCATTAAGGTCAACTCAAACAAACAGTTTGCCCTGTCCAGGCTTGTGAAGCATTTGGGAAGCAACGTAGAATATGGTACAACTAGGCCTGTTCCTATCATAAAATTGTATCTGAAGTTTAATTAGCAATTTAACAGTCTTTTTTGTCATTATATGCAGCTATTAAAGTACCAAATATTCTGTGGTCAAATTACTTTATTAGCTACCTTGCTTCTTAGCTGTGGATTAGTATCTCCCAGCTGATGACAGACACAGCTTGAGCTCAAGTAAACAAAAATTATTTGTCTCAGCCCAGCTGACTGAAACACACTCCCGTTCACATTCTGTTTGTTGCTACCTATAATTACGACTGTAAAAATTAAAGACTGAGGAAAAGTGGTGGACTTGAATAATTGTGATCAGTCCAAATAGCTGTGATTACACAATTATGTAATAATTGTACAGCAATCAAGCATATTCAAATTCTTCACTGTTGGTATACGCTGATTAAAATGATTAAAAATGTGTTTGAAAACGTGCCACAGAACATGTTCAGAACTGTCTGTATAATTCTATGCCTCAGCCCCTGATCTTCATCTCTTTCCTCTACAGGTCAGCTGTATGGAGCAGTGCTCTACTTCTACACTGAACACAGAGACAGATACATCCACAGCGAGTTTGGCCATCCCATCTATTTCTGGTTCTATTTTGTCTTCATGAATTTCCTATGGATTGTCATCCCTCTCATTCTTATTGTGGACTCATGGTGTCAGCTGTCTGCCACTCAAACTTTGTCAGACAAAACAGCTCACAAACATAAGTCCAGATAGTTTTGAAGGGAAAGGATGTATTGTACACCGTTCTAGGTGGTATCTGAGGAATTCTGGATAATGTGCTTAAAAATTTTGTATTTTCAGGAATAAACTCACTCACTTTTACCTGACTGTTGTACTGTGATGCATCTACAGTAGCTCCCTCTTCCATGCCTGGAGACAACCTGCTGTCTTACATATCCCAGCTCTTACACGGCAGCAGAATTTGCTCCATGAATCAGTTCAGTCAATTGTGTTTATGTAAATAAAAGACAAATATGATGTAGACGAGGACGCCAGTACTTGAGGGGCAATGATCTTGCCTGCTACAAACCTGCTGTCATAGAAAACCCCACAAAATTACTGAAATTAAAAATCCTCTGACAAAGACTTCAAACTGGTACTTGCAACCATTAACACTTTTTATTGACAGGAGACTGAAAGAAATAAAGGAATGAAATGTCTTTCTGCATGTTTGGCCTTGCCTACAGAGTGTAGATTATACAGTGTGGGGTCAGCTTTTGTCCCCGTCTGGTGAGTGTACAAAGATCACACCTACAGAATATAATGCAGCTTCAGAGAGTCTGAAACTCACTATATTCTTGTGTTTATTTAAGGCAAATTCCACTTATTTTTCAAAATTTCTGGATTCATTAATCTTTACAATGTTATCAAAGTCATTCACAGTGGTTTGTTGTGAACAGGGGTGAACAAATGTCTTTGACTACCTAAATAAATGTGCATTATTAATTGTGCAATATACATATAACCTATACAAATACATACCAGAATGTCCAGGAACAGCACTGCACCAAATAACCACTTTAGAGAGCCTATTATACACTATATAGACAAAAGTATTGGGACACCCCTCTTAAATATTCAATTTAGATGTCCCCTTACTACCAGTGAAGGGCAATCTTAATGCTTCAGTATGCCAAGACATTTTGGACAAAGCCATGCTTCCAGCTTTGTGCACGCAGTTTGGGGAAGAACCTTTTCTATTCCAGCATGTCTGTGCCCCACTGCACAAAGCAAGCTCCATAAAGACATGGTTGGATGATTCGGTGTGGATGAACTTGACTGGCCCACACAGAGTCCTGACCTCAACCCCATCCAGCACCTTTGGGGTGAACTGGAACGGAGATTGTGAGCCAGGCCTTCTCATCCAACCTCAGTGCCTGACCTCATAAATGCTCTACAGAATGATTGGGCACAAATTCCCACAGAAACTCCAAAATCTCGTGGAAAGCCTTCCAAGAAGAGTGGAATCTTATAGCTGCAAAGGGGGCACCAACTCCATATTAAGGTCTATGTATTTGAATGCAGTATCATTAAAGTCCCTTTTGAAGTAATGGCATCCCAATACTTTTGTCCATGTATTGTATAATGAAGACATGTTTTGGGTCCATTTTTCAAATTCTCCTGAGAAGCAAACCCCAAGACCCCCCATAGTAAAGGCTTAGCCCCCAAATTCATGAATCTCCAGTGACTCCTCACATTGAAAAGCGGTTCTAGAGAAACAGAAACAGAATGGGTTTTATGGCTCTTAAAGTTTCTGCACAGAATATTTACGAGCACATTCCTTGAACATATCCTTAATTTTGAATTATGTTGTTTTATGGTGGTGCTGAGACAAGGTTTTGGCCTAAAACAGTTTTTAAAGCACATTCTTGGCTGAGGAGTACACGCAGGGCGTTACGAGGGAGGCAAAATAGTGCCTGAAGATTTTTTCCAGATCTTATTCATATGAACATTTAGGTAAAAATACTTATGTGTAGTTTTACTGGTCGTTTTGTACAGAAACATGTTTTTATCGTATGCATTGCAACCCGTGGAGATGGTGATTTTTTTCAACACACCTCCAACCTCTCTGAAAGACTCTCGGTAAATGAATAAGGCAGAAATATTGTTATCCTTTAGTTAAAAGGGTTCTGACATAAAGAAATGCGTTCTGTAGTGATCCTCCATCTCCGTATGATCTGTGTCTACGCTGCAGGTGAATGTAACTTGTTTAAAATATACATTATATTTATATTTACACTACAGCAAAAAACAACAGCAAGTCCTACTGAAACCGGAGAGGACTGTGACTAGAGTCTAGAGGCGTGGCTTACAAACGAGCCTCTACCGCCGAAATAGCTCAGTTGGGAGAGCGTTAGACTGAAGATCTAAAGGTCCCTGGTTCGATCCCGGGTTTCGGCATTTTGCTATTTTTACAATTTACTGTAAAACGAATGTTGTTGTTTAACCCATCCCACTCTGCATTTACAACACTTTCATTTTTCATTTTGTACAAATACAAAAGTCTAACGTGAGAAAATACAAGTATTAAAACAAATAAGCTAAGTTTGGCAGCTGCCAGGCCTTCTTCCAGTTTGTTATATACACTATGTGGACAAAAGTATTGGGACAACCCTGTTTTTCAGGCTTTGGGCTAGGCCCCTTACTTCCAGTGAAGGGCAATCTTAATGCTTCAGCATACCAAGACATTTTGGACAACGCCATGCTTCCAACTTTGTGGACACAGTTTGGGGAAGAACCTTTTCTATTCCAGCATGACTGCACCCCAGTCCATAGGTCCATAAAGACATGGTTGGATGAGTTCAGTGTGGAAGAACTTGACTGGCCCGCGCAGAGCCCTGACTTCAACCCCATCCAACACCTTTGGGATGAACTGGAAGGCAGATTGCGAGCCAGGCCTTCTCATCTAACATCAGTGCCTGACCTCATAAATGATCTACAGAATGAAAGAATGGGCACAGATTCCCATAGAAACACTCCAAAATCTTGTAGAAAGCCTTCCAAGAGTGATAGCCGTTATAGCTGCAAAGACCCTGTAGGTGTAATGGTCAGGCGTCCTAATGCTTTTGTCCAAACAGTCCAAGTCTGGCAGCTGGCAGACCTTCTTCCAGGTAATTACATACCTGAATATATGTGTGCTACAAAGTTTTCTCTGTTCAAAACGCTGTTATTTTGTAGAACTTGACTTATGCTTACCATATTTATTTATTAGTAAATTAGTGTGTATACATCTATTTGAACCATGTGTGACTTTTCGTTAAATGAATGGGATAAAAAAAAAAAGCTCCAATAAGGTTAACAGTGGCCTGTTGTTTGCTTTTTGTCTCGTTGAGCTGGTATAGCACATTTAATATTAGCACAGTTCAGTTCTAATGTGTATGGTAACCCCCTTTCTTAAGGTAGTGTTTTATGTCAATACATAAACTGTTCTGCTTTTTTAACATTTAATTGTCCCATAGACAACACTTAGGAGCATATGTGTAAATATAATTTTGCATCATTCACAAACAACAATCCAACAGAACTTTATTACAGCAGTACACATTTCTTTATAGATTAAAACATATGAGCTTCTGGAAGAGCTGCAGCATCAGTAACGTAACTTTTGAGTATTTATCACATTTGCCCTCATGTACAGTGTTCTACCATGTTACTGTGTGTATGCTGTAAATAGGATGAGTACAATCAGATTTATATACGACTTTAGGCACGCTTCCTAATTCGTATTTATTAAAGCGTGCATACTATTGTTAGCTGAACATTTTGCTTAGCCTTTGACCAAGCTTAGTGTCGAGTTCTTTCGCTTTTGCATTCACTTGTTTCAAGGCAGTGCGGGCTGAGGCAGAATCCGGCTGCAGTTCCAGAACTTTGCTAAAGGCTTGACGAGCTTCCCGAAAGTCCCCCAGCTGCATGGAGGCTTGGCCAAGCCGGAACCAGGCTTTTACACTCTTTGGGTCCATCACAGTGGCTTTGGCGCTGCTGGCCCTGGCCTTTGCTGGCTGGCCCAGCCTGAGTTGGCACAGGGACAGATTGGAGTGGAGCTCTGCTTTCATGATTCTGTACTCTTCCTCATTTGGAATGTGAGAGCTTTGGGTGCCTTTAGCCTCTTTCTCTCTGTCGTCCTCTCCTTTATCATCTTGTTTTGGTAAATCATTTTCCCTATCTTGGTCCTCCCCTTCTTCTACCTCTTTCCGGGCACCTTCCTTTTCCATGGTGTGTCCCTTTAGAGTGATGACCAGCTTTACAGCACAACAGTAGGACTGTGCTGCCCCCCAGATGTCCCCCTTCCCAAACCGCTGGCTGCCCCTCAGTTTATGAGACTGGACCCAGGCCCATTTCTCTGCAGGAGTCATCTGCCAGGTTTCTTGGCCAGGAGTAAAGGAGTGAAGATGTAGAGAGAAACACTGAAGCTGTCCTTCCTCTTCTGTTTTCTCTGACTGGGTACCATTAGCATCACTGGGCGCTGATTTGGAACGATCTTGATAAGATCTTACAGTGAACTGCAAAGTAAAGGAGATAAATGTTTTCAGCAATATAACTGTAATATAAGATAAGATAAAATAAACCTTTATTAGTCCCACAAGTGGGGAATTTGTATTGTTACGGCAGAAAGTGGACAGAACAAAGGTAAGAGCAGCAAATAAAAAACAGACAACAGTACAGCATAAAAAGTACACAATATAAATAATACAAAAATATAAATAAGGACATTGGTCTTATTTATATATATATATATAAATACACACACACATATATACACATATATACATACATATATATACATATACATACATATATATATATATACACACACACACACACACACACACACACACACACACACACACACATATATATATATATATATA
>JBBPCZ010000142.1:23913559-23928443 GCA_037974445.1 Brycinus macrolepidotus | reverse complement strand
TGTTTTTATTGAACACACCATGTAAACATTCACAGTGCAGGTGGAAAAAGTATGTGAACCCCTAGGCTAATGACATCCATATAATTCCAAAGGGTTCACATACTTTTTCTTGCAACTGTAGTTCACAGTAAGTGATTTTGTGTCCTAAGCCAAGTTGATGCTCTCCTAATGAGCTGGATGTGGTTTAAGTTTTGGGGGTGTATATGTTAAAACCTGTTGAGTTGTTTCTGAGCAATGTTAGCCTTCTAGCTCCAGTTCCTAGCTACAAAAGCAAAATTTAGTCTCTAAAATTGTCTTAGCTGATCAACTACATCTGTGGAAGGTGGACATTTTTGTAAATGTAATATATTTTTTATTTATTATGCAAAACTATTCTTAATGAGGAAAAAGGTATTACTGTCATGTCTGTAAGTATAATTGGACAAGTAAATATCACTGTGGCCATGGATTCAGGTTAAAAACACAGAGACCAGATCCAGGTACCTTTCTTTTATCTCTTGGGAATTGAAAGGGAGACTGTTGCACTCTGAGAACAGTCGGTCCTTTGTGTGTGTGTGTGTGTGTGGGTGTGTGTGTGGGTGTGTGTGTGGGGGGGGGGATCTATATTTGGGTTCTTACGTTGGAATGACTTTAGTGGTTCACGTTACAAAACTGGTTATTTGATAAACAAATTCGAGCTGTTCTTAGATCAGCCTGTGCTGATATCTGTATACAATCACCATGTCAAAAAAGGCTTAACAACATCCACACACAACCTTCTTTCAGGCCGTGGATCAAAGGAAAACTGATGTTTGCTGCCAAATTTGCTAATTTACAGGGAAGCTTTGTAGTTTGTTGTCTCAAAGTCATTACTGTCAGGTAATTTGTCAAATTTTGTATTTTGCCCCTTTGAAAAAATAAAAGTATTGTGGCTTTTGACCAGAGTTGGAAAGGAAGCATAGAATTACTCGTGCAACAGGTGCGCTAATGTTTTAGAAGTTAATGATTAGAATCTCAGGTTAACCATTACCCTTTGCATTGGACAATGGTGGCAATGCACTTTCTATCAGGGTTTTCTAATGTCCCAATATTTCCCTTAACCAACTGATATGCTCTTTTATGCATTTGATTTTGATCACTCTTTCTCATTCTCTTGCTCTCTTTTGCTCTCTCTTTTGCTCTGTCTCTCTTGCTCTCTCTCAGCTGCCTCCAGTAGTCCTTTAATCCTGAGTCTGATTTTTCTCACAGGTGAAAGTCCAGGCGGCACAGCCCTGTGAGTAAGCCTCTGAGGAATTTGTGAATTGCTGCTGACAGAGAGAAAGAGAGAAAAAAAGAGGGAGACCCACTGAAAGGAGGGAGGGAGGGAGGCAGGCAGGTGGGCGGGCGGCTGGGCAGGAGTCTTGGCCTGAGTTTACAGTAGATTACACTTCAGATCAGAGGCGAAACTAACGAGGCATGCATTTTTCGCCCTGGGATCCCCTTTAGGTCTCCCCTTACAACAAAGCAGTGGGAATAAGTTTTTAAGTGAAAAGGAATGTAGTCGGGCAATAATAGGGCCTGTACAGATCAAGAAATTTTAATGTGCAACCAGCGGTGGATAAAATGAACAGTGCTCATGCCATTGTTGGTGACCATTCGGCCTGTGTGTGTGTGTGTGTGTGTGTGTGTGTGTGTGTGTGTGTGTGTGTGTGTGTGTGTGTGTGTGTGAGATTTCTATAATTAATTGCTTGACTATTACTCAATAAATTAAAATGTCATTACCAACTAGTCACTTGCTCGTCACAGCGTTGCCATGATTCAAGGTTATATCTGTTCATCAAGCAATATCTTTTATAGTGCTGTGAAAGAATAGAAGCTTTATCACCACGAAAAACTTCTAACAGTCAAGTGCTTTTGCTTAAGTAAACAATGTGTTGGCTTGCTGAATCTCATCCATAACTGATTAGCTGTCGACAGCTAATCCACTTTTTTGACTAATGGTTGCAGCCCAATAACAATCTCACACCTTGCTTTTCTTTATCTGCTCTGTTTCTGCAGAGGAAGCGGACTACTCTGCGTTCGGCACTGAGTGCATGACTCGCAAGAAGACTCCGGCAGCACTAGCGGCAGTTCTTTTGCGTCCTGACGCCAACAGGAAGAAGCCTCCCGTCATCATTAGCCTGCCAAAAGACTTCCGACCCGTCTCGTCCATCATCGACGTGGACATCCTTCCCGAGACTCACCGCCGCGTTCGCCTCTATAAGCACGGGCAAGAGAAACCTCTGGGTTTCTACATCCGTGATGGCTCCAGTGTGCGCGTCACACCCCAGGGCCTGGAGAAGGTCCCAGGCATCTTCATCTCTCGCCTGGTGCCTGGCGGCCTGGCAGAGAGCACAGGTCTCCTGGCCGTCAACGACGAGGTGCTAGAGGTCAATGGCATTGAGGTGGCTGGCAAGTCCCTTGACCAGGTTACGGACATGATGATCGCCAACAGCCACAATCTCATCATCACAGTAAAGCCGGCCAACCAGCGCAACAACGTGGTGCGTAACAGCAACAGTGGGGGCGGGGCTGCTTCGGGCAGCTCGGGACGATCGTCTGACAGCGGTGCCAGTTACTATAGTTACTCCACGCCGGGTGCTACAGCAATGACCCCGTCACATATCATCCAGAACTTCCGGCCGGAGGAGGTGGAGAGTGACGATGAGGATGAGGACTTGGTGATCGAGTCAGGGGGAGATACGTGGCTCACTCCTCGACCGGCGGCGGGGGCTACGGCTAGCTATAGCATGCCAAGTCTGCCAAGGTACGAGCCCCATCTTAACCTCCGACCTTCAAATGGTGCCATGGCGACCAGCGCTAGCGTGGGGTCTCTGAGCGCCACTGAAAGGGGCTTGGAGAGGAGGAACTTAGAGGAGGACGGCACAGTAATCACACTGTAGAGGGGAGCAAAACATGGTGGCATGGAACACAAACAACATGTGCACGCAATAGGTTTACTGGCGTGCATACAGACCACAAATACTGTGTATGCACTATAGAATAACTCCTAATAACACTCGCCACAGTAGTCATCCACAAGCACAATACATTCAAACCTTACAGACATGCGCACCAGGCAAAAACGTCCACATGCCAACACCATCTCTTGTGCCATAGGACTAAAGATGCCTGTTTCTACACCATGTAACTAGCGAATCAAAGCCTAAAAAGGAAAGTCTGCTGTGAAAAAGACCTCCAGCAACTGCATCACACAGCACTTGTCTTTAACCACAGGGCTAAATAGTCCCTGTCTTTTTCCACTTAAGGGCAGCGTCTGAACACTTCCCTTCACGTTTGGGACACAATAATGAGTAATAATGGACATGACTTGAGAGTAAATGAATGAATGAATGAATGAATGATTGCACATGTCTGCAGGGTCCTCCTGCTCACGGAACGACGGAGAACGGTTCTCCTGGGCACATTATCAATTACGACAATCTGCTTTCCCCCCAGACAAATACTTCCTCTGGAATATGACTCCGGTGTCCAGACCAAGAACAAATTACAGTGACTTCTGCTCTATGTGGTTACCATAGTAACTGCTGAAGGCCAGACTTCTGAGATTATAATGTTAAACAAGGAGAGGAGTGTGGAAACCTGTTCTTTCCTAATGTATGATGATAATTCAACGGTCACGGTGTTTGCTTTCTGATGTACTTGTTTTTAATCTTTTTTTTTATCCAACATAGGCTAAATTTAGGACACTTCTAAACTCTTTTGTGTTTGAAGATCTCATCTTTCATGTAGGTTTGATTGAGAGGTAGATTTCAGCGTGCTGCATAAGTTAAGACGCTGGCCCTGTGTTAATACTTTTAATCATTGCCAAGAACCTGAAAGAGCAAAGTTGTGTTTTTTTTTTTTTTTTTTTTTTTTTTTAACATTTATCCTTATGACAAGGGCTGTCACACTGATCTGTGGCATCTGATTTATGTGACATATTAATATTATTTTTTTAAATTACATGTATGGCATCATAACTTGGTACATTTCATTCAACTTTCTTGATAATGATTATGGACACATCTGCCACTTTTTACGGGCACTCTGAAGTGGAGACTGTTTCATGCATGAAGAGTGTATCCACCCCTCTTTAGAATAATGCATAACGAGAACTGAGGAAATGGTACTTGACATGATATGTAAAATGAAGTACACTTCCTCCAAGGGGACACATTTCTGCACATCATTTTAATGCACAGTTACTGTTTATTTGCTAAAAATGTGGCCTGTGAAAATTGTGCACTAATTATTTTACGTTTGTTCCCTGTAGAAGATGTGCACTTATTTTCAACCGAACGTTTCATTTTACCTGAGGTGTTCAAACTTTTGCATACAACTGTTTATCCCATCACTGTTGGAACAAAACATATTTGACGTAACGATTATTTTCCATTTCAGGTTTGTTCTGACAGCGATGAGACGCAGCAGGGTCCAAAAGTCTGAGACCACATAAAAAAATGTAATTTAAAACTGGAAATAAGCAAAACTTTTAGAATTTTGGAAAACTTATAATGCAGAGTTAAAGTACAGTGAAGAAAAGAAATTCTGCACTATTTATAGTTTACTATTCAAAGGTCAGATGTTTTTAGTCTCATTCTCATTGAAACACATGATTAGACAACTCTATGGGATCTGATCAACTTGTCAGAGGCTTTTGCACAACCCATAACTTATAGGACATACCAAATACTAAGGAATTCTGAAATCCCTGTTAAAATTCGGCTTTTCTTTCAAACTGTTATGTTGATAAAAATTATTTGTAATGAAAACCTTTATAATAAAAAGGAAAGCAGAACAGAAGAATTTTCACTGGTGGTCTCAGAGTTTTTGCCCCCCACTGTATATACACATACTGTATTTGACAATGCACCCACTGAAAACACTATTGTAATAACTTGATTAGAGGTGAGGTGCTGTGACGTGTCAGGTGCTAAACTGAACTCTGACCCGCAGCAGATCATCACCGAGCCTTTCAGTTGTTGCATAACTGAAGTGGCGTAGATGTGATCACGGGGCACGTTGTAGACCAACTGCATTAGCCTTATCTAATACAGATATGCTTGACAAACGCACCTTCTCACCCTTATACCAAAACACTCGCACACCTGTACTTCCTCTCCATCTCTGACTCACACACCTTCTTGAATACTGAACTTTTTAGTGTAAGGTGGAGTCTGCCTACCTCTGGGTGGATAATGATGATGACTGGGTATGTTTCTTTTAGCACCTCTTAGATAGTATAGAGCATACTATTAGAAATAAATGGGCCTGCACTGTACCAACAGTCAACGTCAGCATAAACAAGGGAAAGGCCTTACTACTCCAATGCATTCCTTAATGTTATCACTACCATTCGCACTACTTTTCAGCTGAAATTGCTGCTCTGGCTTAAAAATGTGCATTAAACTTGCAAGGACTGCAGTCTCGTAAGCGCAAAGCCAATACAGCAAACACTACATTTTGCATGAATGGATGTAATGAAACGGTACTACTTGAATGTGACAGAATTGTTTGACTGATGTATTTTCGTCCAGGGGGTCTCCATCCATATTGGAACAAAGGTAGCTTGACCCTTCCCTCTCCACTGCTTTCTCATTGTCCTGGGATTTCCCTGATGGAAATCCCAAACACTGGATAATTGTGACCAGAGCCCATACCTGTCCACTTTCTTCCCTTTTTTAAGCAGACACTTTAATGAACTCCCACTACAATTACTTGCTTTTACTGGTACATAATGCTGTAATATGCTGGGGTTTGTGATCTGATGCTCTAATTCCAAGCCGTTCTTTGTAAAAGCACGAGTGACCTTACGAATGGAGTTTTAGAAAGCGTTGTTAATTTATTTTTGTGCTAACCACTACACACCACTTGGGGATTGTAACCACAGTAAATGTATTTATTTTCTAATCGACGCAATATGTATTTGTAACCCCCGCCCCCCTTGGCCCCCCATAGTGGATCATCTCTATAAACTGAGGTCTCTGCTCAGATTGGTTGGAGAGTATAAAATGAAGGATAGAACATGCTGTTTTCCATACTGTGAATTTCATTTCATTTCTGAAGGAGACCTGTATGCGATAGACCACCATAGTAATGGGCTTTTAAACTCCTTTTTTGATAATGAGCAATGATTTTTTTTTCGCTTGCTAGATAAATCCTAAGGTATAGATTTGTACTGAAATGATCAGTATTTTCTTATCAATACTCTATGATGTAAATTTGTATCGCATTTAATGAGACTGTTTTAAAAGGATAAATACTATATTAAGAAATAGGTACATATGTATACTTAGTCTTCAGGCTGGACAAAATAAACTAATATGTAGAAAAAATTGCTCTTTTTTTATGACCATTTTCTTTACATACATGATTGTGAAAGTGTCCTGGTGTGTTCAGAGACCAAGGGGACAAAGCTGGGAACCTCCATTTTAGGCCAGATGTTGTGATATGAAATGATATTTGACAAATCAGTGATAATCTGATAATTTCCAGATTGCCCCTTGGTGTCTCAGAAATCAGTGTCTCTACATCCTTTTACATGTTCACTATACGGACAAAAGTATTGGGCCGCCTGACCCTTACACCAACAGGGACTTCAGTGACCTTGCATTTAAATACATAGACTTTAATATGGAGTTGGTCCGCCCTTTTCAGCTATAACAGCTTCCACTCTTCTTGGAAGGCTTTAAACAAGATTTTGGAGTGTTTCTGTGGGAGTTTGTGCCCATTCATTCTGTAGAGCATTTATGATTTCTGGCACTGATGTTGGACGAGAAGGCCTGGCTCGCAATCTCTGTTCCAGTTCATCCCAAAGGTGCTGGATGGGGTTGAGGTCAGGGCTCTGTGCTGGCCAGTCAAGTTCTTCCACACCAAATCCAACCATGTCTTTATGGACTTTGCTTCGTGCAGTGGGGCACAGTCATGCTGGAATAGAAAAAGGTTCTTCCCCAAACTGTGACCACAAAGTTGGAAGCTTGGAGTTGTACAAAATGTCTTGGTATGCTGATACATTAAGATTGCCCTGCACTGGAAGTAAGGGGCCACATGAATTCAATAATAAGTAGGTGTGTCCCAGTACGTTTGTCCATATAGTGTATCTGTTCATCTATCCTGTACCTGTTGAACCAAAAAGCGTTGAAAGGTTATTTAAATTAATCAGCATGCCTGTGAGAAATTCCAACAATTTTTATGACTGCAGTTCCAAAGTCTTAACATTTATGGGAGAAAGACTTGTCTAAACAAAGACAGAGGTTAGTCAATGTTGAGAATGGATAGGCAGTGAACTCTAATGTAATACTGTCCCCTAGTGTTTAGATGATGTCAAAGCTGTTTAGCAATCAGGGAGGGGAGTATTTATCACTAACATCTGTGTACAGTGGTGTTAAATGGAGCCCCAGTGCAAAAACAATTTTATGCCCCCCATATGAAAACAGTTTGCTTGTTTTAAAAATTGTAATTTAAGAATTTGGTCACTTTTGTTATGCTCTGAAGTCGCCACTCTACAGGCTTGCCACTCTATCCACTACCAGCTAACATTAACCTAAATGTTTACCTTAGACTCATTGTTTGGTTTGCAATATTTCCTTCATATTTAGCTTTCTGACATGTCAATGGCTAAGATAAGAAAGTTGCAAAGGTTCCCAATAATTTTGTAATTTTGATATAATGCATATTTAGATACACCAGCAGTCAAAGGTTTCTGCACACCACAGGTTTTCATCTATTTATTTCATAAAGTGCAGATTTTTCTTCTTGTTAAGGACTGGAAAGTTGTCGAATAACTATACATGAAAATATGTCAAATAAAACAAGTATTCTTTATAACATGGCAAGAATATGTAACGTTGCATGTTTGACATCCTATTAACTAGTTGGGTGGTGATGCAGAGACAAATTCTAGACTGTCCTTTTACTTTATACGCACTCGTTAACTGTTTCAGCCCATTGGCTGTCATTCAAAAGCTTGTTAAATATCTAACTGTTGTCTGGTGATCCACATTATAATTATTATATTATGAGGCTTTTTATAGGTCAGTAGTGATGAATAAAAAATGACATTTTCTGGGTAATAAAAGTGAACATACTGTAAAAGTATTGTTAGCAAAGAATATTGAGTGTATTTTAGTAAATACTGAATAATAAATATAGAAAATCTCAGCGTGTGCAAAAACTTTTGAGTGGTAGTGTGTATTATTGCATTAAAAATAAGAGGGAGATCAGGATGTATCAGGAGTGTACAGTGTTTCCCAGAAAAGCTGGTTCCCAGTGACGTGTGGGTCGGACCTGTATTTAGAGGGAAAAGTGACAATGTCAAGGAGCGTTTTGACTAACTTTTAAGAAACATTGCGATTAATGAATATTTTTTGGGGGTAATTTGTGTCTCATAAAAGGTCAGGAAAGTGAAAAAAATCACTACCGCCCCTCTGCATTCAAGCCACTGTCTGTGCAGCTAAACTGATGTTAGTTAAAGGCTTTCTCTGAATAAACAAACCAACAAGCAAATGAAACTATAAAAGCTAAAGAAAAAGTAGATCTCTCTAATGAGACGACTGCTAAGGTGTCAATCGATCAACCTTGACTTCACACTCCAGAGGAAAGACTTCATATAGAATAAATCACATATCACAATACATACACATCCATGTAAATTACACGCAAAGGCACCAAAACAAACAAACAAACAAATAAATAAATGAAATCATAGTTTCAGTTTTTTTGTCGTACATATAGACATGTAAACCAGTGTTTCCACAGCTGTGATTAGTAGCATGTGGAACGTGTACGAGTCTTATTTAGGTAGTAGCAGCAGAATCGATATATACATATATCACATTTAGGTTCACATGTGATAAACTTCATAATTTAGATTTTAGACTATTTTTATAGTGTTAAAACATTACAAATTATACTGTGCAATAAAATTAAGAATAAACATATATAACACAATGTATATAATAAAATAAATAATACTGGTATAATACATTTGTTATATATTGAAAACATTTATTATGTTATAAATACCGCATTTATACTTACATGTGATAAATTTTACAATTTAGATTTTAAGCTATATTTACAGAATTAAAACATTAATTCTAAATATGTATTATACTACATATATATATATATATACTTTAGAAATATAATATATACATAAATTATAATATATATGTAATTATGTATATTACATATTATTGATTATATCATATGAATTATATATATATATATATATATATGTATATATATATATACATACATACATACATACATACATATATATATATATATATATATATATATATATTATTCCAGGCCCTGAAAGCCAAAGTTCTTCACACGTCAGTTAAACAGAGAAGGCGGTCACGTGACGCCACGCGTCAGCAGCATGGGCGCCGGAGCTGAGCGCTGAGAGCCGAGAGAGCTGAGTCCAGCGGGCCGGACCGAGCTCGGGTTAACTCTCCTGTGTGCGACGGGCAGGGCCGGGGTCGGGCCAGGGATGACGGCCTGAACGCGGAGCGTCTGGCGGAACGAGAGATGAAAGAACAGCCGCTCCCGGAGCCGCAGCGACAGCAGACGAAGACGGAGAGCAGCAGTAGGACCAAGAGCATGTTCCTGTCCCGGGCGCTGGAGAGGATCCTGGCCGACCGGGAGCTGAAGCGCAGCCAGCACGGCCAGCTCCGCAAGGCCTGCCAGGTGGCCCTGGGTGAGCTCTGCGTCCTCATTCACCTGGACCTGCTGCAGTACATCTTCTCCTTCAGGAGGCTGAGGGGGGTTTTAGACCCTCCTTTCCCACCAACCTTTCCTCTTTTTCATCTTGTTGTTGAATTAGCTCCGAGCTAGCTGGCCCTCAAAGAGCCTGCAGCTCTGTTAGCCAGCAAGCTAACGTCAAACCTGATGTGTGTTTTTGTGGTTTTATTTGTGTATTTTCGGTGAATTACGCCGACAGTCGTTTCTTCTTGATATAAAACTATTTTATAGGATGATCGACGTGTTAATGTTAATAATAATTATTATTAATGTTGAAGTGAATCAGCTTTTGGACCAATCCTGTAAAAACACGTACTGTTTTGGTAGCTAATGTCAGCTAACGTCTGGCTTCCCAGATGCGAGTTGCTCAACTGTGATCTGTCCTAAACCTTCATCCTGGAATCTTGTTCAAATTCTTGTTTTGGTGGTACAGCCGGTTTAGTTTGCTTGCTGGCAGCCCCTACTGCATGTTGTCATTTATTGACTGATTAAAGTCCCTCCTTGTCGAATTGAACTAGGTGGTCTTGGTATGTTCTCACCAGGAACAATCTAAATACGTTTACATGTTTTGTTATATATTTTAAAATGATCAAGTATTGATAAACCCATGTGAAAAGAAAGCTGTAGCCAAGCAACTCATGGACACTCACTTAAAAACTCCAGTTGTTTGAGCTTCTTGTGAGTTTTTGCCCTGAGGTGGTATAGGGAGCTTGAAAAGGCACTTTCACCGAAGAACACTGCATCATTTATTTACAAACTTAATGAATACCTGTAGAGATGGGAGGATCCTATTTCCTGGTGCATTTTCCAACCTCTCTAATTATTGTCCTGGAGTTTGCTTCACTTTAGAGCAAAAGCAAAAAAGGTCAGAACCCCACCACCTCCCCAACCCCCCCTGGGTCTGATCACTTACAGGGTTTGTCTGTTTTGATAGTCCTATTCTGTACTGTCTGTGTATGTGATAAACTAAATTGTTAACTCTTGTCAGGGAGTGAGGTTAATTGCCACAGCAGGTCTGTTTGCCCAGCAGACTCCCGGATTCACAGTATTAGGCTTAGCTTGTGCACATAGTCCACCTCTTCACTGATGACTTAGCTTTGATGCTTTCAACATGAATTATTTAAACAGTTCTGAAATCATGTCATGTCTAGCTAAGTGTGAAATTAATATCACAGAAAAAATTACTGTGGCTTTGTCTGACTACTCTTTAAATGAACAGAGCAAAAATGGTTAGAGCCAAAGGAATACAGGTTTTCTGTCCCAGGAGGCTGCAGTGATAAAGACAGAATGACATACCACCATAGACCTCAAAAGGTGTGCAGTCCTGCTTGGAAGATGCCCAAAGCATTAAGCTTTGCAAGCTCTTTCAGTATTTTTAATACTGTATTTTGACATCAAATAACAGTGAATGCCATTATTAACCTTTTTCCAGTTATGGTATTCTCAGGACAAAAACACAGGGTTTCAGACCTAAATATGAAATACCTTTTTTGCAAAATACCTAAAGACTTACTTTTATCCTGACTGTCTTTATTGTGCTGCGTGTGATACAGTCTGTTGTATTGTGTGTTGTAACTGTAAAAACGTAATCTAAGGTTAAACTATGGTTTAATCAGTGATAGATGTCAACATCATGACAGAATCAAGAGTGAACGCGCGTGTGGCTTTGTTTCCTGGCCTGCACCATACCCTTGATGGAAGTTTTCCGTTGAAAAGAACACTGTCCCTGACTCAGAAACCTGTCGTGTAGTAGTCTTAGCCTTATAGTATAGTTATAGTTAACATCACTTCATTTGAAATTATTAGTTTTTAAATTCTCTGCAAAAATGTAATGCTTCTTTATGCTGATCAGTAAAATGATCTCAATAAAATATGTATTACCTTGAAAACTGTACAACGTACAGTAACTTTGTCCTGACTTTGTACATTCTTATGAAATGTGACATTGCCTAAGCATCCTGTTGCATGTAGATAACTGTCTGATAATGAGAATGAGTATGAACCTGCTGTGCTTAACTCCATTTCAGTGAGGATCTGAGTTTTAACTAGTTTTCATAGTGTGTTCAGTTTGTAAAAGGCTTGATAATTGTCTGATGCATTGTGAGCAATCTGTGCAGTCCTGTGACCCTCCAGGAGCAGAACTGTGCACATGATATAAGCTCAAAAGGCCTGAAGTGCTTGTGGCGATTACAGCCTAATTGTAAAAATGTTGATAGATAGATCAGCTGGGGTCCAGTCACAAGAACATTTTGAACTTCTACCTTCAATTAACGGGGATGCGCCGTTTGTGAATTCCCTGGTTATTTATTCGGTTGTCTGAGAACGCTGTTTTTCTCACTCTGTCCTTCGTAATGACCAGGCTACCGTTTTTGGCTGGCTGTTTAATATCATTATTCCAGCCACATTAAAAATCCTTTAAAAACAACTAAATTAGCTTGCAGTCTCCTTGTGTGCTGATTTTCCTAGTGCTGATGTTTTTGTTTATCTCCATACTAGTCATGCTGATCAAGCAACTTTGTAACCTGCACATTTTGTCTCATTTTGGTCCTTAGCACAATGATATTCATCTTGTACTTTATTCATTTCTGTACTTTATACTGTTATTTGTTGTATGTCTGCGTATAGCTTTAACTGTTGTGGTTAAATGTTTAATATGGCATTAATATTAGTAGTATTTTTATTATTATTATTATTTTACATTTTACTCTAATTTGTACTGGTGGACAGGCTCTATTGAAGAGTAGTCTTGACAGGCTACAGTGGTGAATAAATGAGAAATGTCGTGCATTTCTAATTTACCTTTTTCCCTGTTTTTCAGAGGAGATCAAACTTGAACTGGAAAAACAAAAGTGAGTTGATTTTTGTTCTTTCCTGCATCTCTTTGATGAACATATTCAGCGGTAGGGTGTTTATTAAAAAGGCTTTATCCAAAAATGTTTTCGACTGCAGTCTTAAAGTGCAGATCTAATTATGTAACAGTTAAATAGACACTAGTGTTGCGTGCTGACCTGAGGACAGTTTGTACAGCTGCAGCTCACTCAGTGTGAAAACTAATAAACAAGCTCTTTACTCAGCGACATCTATAATCCTATATCAGAAGTTGATGAGCTTTTTTGGTTAGATTAAAAGCGTTGAGTTATGGTGCAATATGTTGAGTTTACCTTTTAATATCTGAATCTACCAGGGATGGCAGTGTGGTTCCACCAAAAGCCAATTACATTGAAGCAGACAAGTATGTCCTGCCCTTTGAACTGGCATGCCAGTCGAAGTCTCCACGTATCGTCAGCACCTCTCTGGACTGCTTACAGGTATCATGTATATACATACTCAGTTGTTTAAATCTTCACAGGTCTGCACGAATCTGAAATTAAAACTTGAACCCCGACTCATACCTGATCCAAACCTGTGCTGCTAAATTTGAAACTGGAAATTACTCTCATACACTAACAAAGATTGCTTTTCGTAGACACTGTTTTCCAGAGTTTTTTTTATGAAGTGCTGGATGAGAGTGACAGTGTCCACCTGGGATTTGATGCATCTGTAATACACCAGCAGTGTTCATTATTCGCATTTTGTGGAATGGAAGAGAGCATCCACCCTGTGACTGTTAGCCTCGCTGCACTAAAGCTTCTCGTGCTGTTGTTGTACTTGCAGAAATGCTTATGCTTCACTTCAGGTTAACTTAAGAAGCAAGGATAAAGATCTGTTACGACATTACAACCAACGCAACACTCCTCTCTCATCACCCATGGTTTCACTGAGGGTCACATTCACCCACTACTCAAACTCTAGAATAATTCCAAATTCCATATTTTAAAAATCAATCATTAACAAATAGGGGTGTGAATCACCTCCTGATACGATGTCATGGTACCTAGTCGCCGATTTGATATGTGTTTAGTAAATATCTCGATTTCACACTATGATTATTTTCGACAATGCTATATGCCCTCACGTCTTTGCATATAAAATGAGCAATTGATGTGGTGATACGCTTCACTTTGTCTGAACTGCTAGGAATCTTGTTCAGAGTGTTTTTGTTGGCTTTTAGCAAAAGATATATGTTTCTCCACTGCCTTGTCTATCTCAGGATGATGTGTAGCAATGTGTGCCTGTATGTTTGTCGTATTACCACAATACTTAGCTAACTTTTGCATGACAAAGTTTGTACACAGCATGGCTCATGTCCAACTGCTCTTAACCATTTAAATTTTGAAAGCCAAACTGTGGAGGAGCAGCTTGAATCTCTGTTTTGTGTTCCGCCATTCCTGTTGGTTATAAACAAAGTCAGAAAATAATTGGGTCCTACAATACGGGATGCTGTGCTGCCTGTATGAATAGTTCAGAGGGCACCACCTCTAGGATTACAGAGGTACTGCAATTTTTCTCCTTAAACACAAATTATAAACTGATAAATTGATTTCTGAGTCAGTGTGGTGATACATGAATCACCATACAAAAGAATCACGATACATAACTGAATCGATTTATTCCCCCTGTCTCTATTAGCAAACATACTAATCTCAATTCCAGCCCAACATTGCATGTAAAAAAAAAAAAAAAAATCCAAAGCCCGTATTTTATCAATTTTTTGTCGGGCCCTCTCAAGCTTGGGTCAGGTAGCAGACCTGTGGTGATATGTTTTATACCATAGACTGGTTTATGGTTGTTTTGTGCAAAATGTATAAGTGCATATGTCTTGAATTCTTGAACTATGCAGAAACTCATTGCCTATGGCCACATCACGGGGAATGCACCGGACAGTGGAGCACCAGGGAAACGGCTGATTGACCGTTTGGTGGAGACCATTTGCAACTGCTTTCAGGGCCCACAGACAGATGAAGGTGTGCAGCTACAGATCATCAAGGTGAGATTACTTTTAACCATGTGTTTTATTTATTGCTTGCCATATGGACACCAGAAAAGGTTCCTGCCAGTGTCAACCATTGACATGTTTAAACAGTAAATACGAAAGTAGGAAACACATGATTGTGTATTATTTTCTCAGTTACTTGACTTGGAGGTCATATTATTGAATAGAAGTGTTGCTTATACAGTAGGGGTGTAACGATATTACAAACCGAACCGAAATATCGCGATACACCAACCACGATACGTATCGCGAAACTCTCGT
>JBBPCZ010000142.1:23895102-23910631 GCA_037974445.1 Brycinus macrolepidotus | reverse complement strand
CACTACGAACTCCCCTCATAACGAACGCGCCACTGGAACGGATTGCGTTCGTTACGTGGGGTACCACTGTACAGTAGTTTTGTCCATAATTTGTGTCATTACTAAATGAGATTTACTTTGTGTCTGCCATGAATTTGGCTTTTGGGTAACAGTTTCACAGTATAGTTAAATCAACAAAGAAATGGATCCATTCCAAAAAGCAAGTGTCTTTGTCTTAGGAAGTTTTCGTTTTCTTCATGACTGTTGTTGCTTGCTTTCTCAGGCTCTTCTGACTGCAGTGACCTCTCCTCACATAGAAATCCATGAGGGGACAATTCTGCTCACCGTTCGTACCTGCTACAACATCTATCTGGCCAGCCGTAACCTCATCAACCAGACCACAGCCAAGGCAACCCTAACACAGATGCTGAATGTCATTTTCACTCGCATGGAGAACCAAGCGGTTAGCATGAACTACATAGATAATCCTGCTCTTTAATTGACTTTTGTATATCTTTGGCTTTCCAAATGAAATATAAACATCTGAAGATGTTTTTCATTATGATTGTGTGTTCGCAGGCTTTGGAGGCTCAGGAAGCAGACAAGGAGAGACAGCGTCTGCAGCCCCCGAATGTTGTCCCAGCACCCCGAACCCCCTTACCTGTCCCACAAAACCCTTCCCCCACCACAGTCAGAGTATCTGGATCCCCGCAGCCTGGACATGCTCAGTCAGAGCAGAATGGTCAGCGCTTACCCTCTCCTATCCCCACAGAGCCCTCCCTCACACCCCCTGTTCCTCAGGATACCCCCTCCCTGCACAGAGAGCAAGAGGGGCAAAAGACGGATGATGTTGCCACACAAGAACAGAATGTAATGGAAAGCTCACAACCAGGTACCCAAAATCTCTGTTTCTTCTGTTCATCATTTGAACACTGACAAATATGTGGCAACTGATAGTACAGTAAATGACATGGCAACTAATGCAATGGCATGGTAAAATATCTCAGCTCTTTATATATATACAGAGCATGAAGTAACATGAAGTAAAACATTCACATTTGTTTGTTTGTGGGGTAGTCAACTAATGTGAACATGCACGTTCAGTATTATGAGTTTGTTTGTGTGGTAAGTTGCCTTTATTGGTAATATGCTTTGTATTTAATGGTCAAAAATTAGGCCCCCCTGTTTCCAAGCCACCAGAAGACAGGGAACCTGATGGAGAGGAGAGCCAGCTGGAGGCTGAGGCAGAACAGGCCTCAGAGGCTCAGGAGGAGGCCGAGCCAGACAGTGGTTTGGGAGAAAGCTCTGTGGAGGGGGGTGAGAGACACTCCAGCTTAAATAATAATTTTAACATGTTGAAATAGTTGTCTATGATATTTATACATATGTAAATATCCCTAATATGGCAATGGACATTTAGCTTTACTGTTTCTCTTTTGACAGGACTGGACCAGCATTCTGACTCAGAGTCCAAAGTAGCCCCCCCTGTTGTCAGGGCAGACTCTCAGCACATGAATGGTGTTGTGGATGACCAAGCCTCTGTTTCCTCCACAGATATACTGGTATGTGTAAAATAATGAAATGTTATGTGATTTTATTGCTGCTGCCAGAATGTGCCTAAGTAGTATGCAGTGTGCATTATAAGAACATTGGCCATTTGCTAATTGATCATTTTTAGTTTTCTGATTAACCAAAGTGAAAAATTTCTCTCTAATGTGTTATCTTTTCACTCGGAGTGCCTGCTATTGCTCATTGCTTGGACGTCTTTTGAATTATTGTTATAGTTGAACAAGTGCCAGGGCTTTCATAGTTTTATGTGCAGGCAGGCTTCCTGTTTTTAAACTGTTATTTCTTGCATGATGATAGTATAACACACAATGTTCCCATGAGATATGAGAAACCAGTAAAAAGAAAACACTTGCTTGTGAATACAAAACAAGCTAAACGCTGTGTTTAAATACATTCTTAAGAATATGGCCTAAATTATAAGTGGTGTATAAGGATAATTTAGAAACTCTTACTTGTGTAGTGTGTGGCTTCTGAAGAAGTCATCTATGAAGACTTAATTAGAAAGTCATGTTTTTGCTCTTTCAACTGTGCACAGGATGCAGAGGCAATGCAGAACACTCAGACAGCTGCCCGCTTCTCCCACATCCTGCAGAAAGATGCTTTCCTGGTGTTCCGTTCCCTCTGCAAACTCTCTATGAAGCCCCTGGCTGATGGCCCACCAGACCCCAAGTGAGACTTTAACCCTCCTCCTTTCTCAATTATAGGTGTTTAAAAATACAGTATAGCACTTTTCAAAAAAAAGATAAAAGGACAGTGTTTGAGGTAGATTGTAATAGTCTTGCTGCATTGTATATTTTTGGAAAAGGCAGTAATTTGTAAGGGGAACATTTGTGTTGAAGTTTAGGTTGGAGAAATTAATGGAAAATGCTTTATCATCAGGAAATGCTGAGAGAAAAAGGTTGAACATAATAAGGCTTTAGTTACAGTTATTGTCTTATGAATTTAATGAGAACAATGTGTGACTGATGAATAGTGGCTTGGTTTAGTTGCTATTGTAATTAAATCCCAAGACTACATGTGTTTTGTTTTGTTTTTTTCCTTCAGGAAATTTAGATCTGTGGCTAAATAGCTCCTTCCTAGAGAACAATAAACCTTTGAATTGTTGTTTTCAGTGGTGCTGGTTTTGTTCTTTCTGTCAGGTCTCATGAGCTGCGCTCCAAGGTGGTTTCCCTGCAGCTGTTGCTGTCAGTCCTTCAGGGAGCCGGGCCTGTGTTCCGAACACATGAGATGTTTGTGAATGCTATTAAGCAGTACCTGTGTGTCGCACTTTCTAAGAATGGTGTCTCCTCTGTGCCTGAAGTGTTTGAGCTCTCTTTGGCCATCTTCCTTACCCTGCTCTCCCACTTTAAAGTTCACCTTAAGATGCAGATTGAGGTAAAGAAAAACTGAAGCCATCAGTCTCATTCTCTTGACATCATCTGATATAACTAAATAAAACTGAGTTGCACTGAAATTACCCTGCCCAGTCTTACTATATTTTTACTCTGCCTTTTGCTTCTTTTTGTGTTTTTGTCAGGTGTTCTTCAGAGAGATTTTTCTGACCATTCTAGAAACTTCATCTAGCTCCTTTGAGCACAAGTGGATGGTCATCCAGACCCTTACTCGCATTTGTGCAGGTAGTAACACTCATCATGAGTCTGAACTGTTTACGTTACTTACCAAGAATACATCTTATTATGTCTGTCTTGCTCACAGACCTGAACAGTGAGGAATCACAGTTAAAAACTCTTACTTTTCTTATGTTTCTCAGATGCCCAGTGTGTGGTGGATATCTACGTGAACTATGACTGTGACCTGAATGCAGCAAATATCTTTGAGCGTCTAGTGAATGACCTTTCAAAAATTGCTCAGGGTCGAAGTGGGCAGGAGCTAGGCATGACGCCACTGCAGGTATCCACTCTCTGTGATGTAATCCCTGTCCTAGACCTTTTTGTGTTTTTAGAAACAAATCTGTGTTTCAGTTAGATCTGCACACTCAGTTTGTTGAATAAATATATTGCTTCCATATAATTGTTCGTAACATCTCTAACACTTTTACATTTGTGAGTTTGTTAGTGAGTGTGAAACGGGGCTGAAAATGTCTACAGTGTGTTCAGTCTATTGAATTGTCGTACTGGCAGCACTTTTTCACTTCATATACAGTTCAAAATAACTTGCGTATACTTCTGTTTGTAGTTTTTTTTTTTTATAGCTTTGTTACCATTGTGTGGTAAGTTGCAACATTTTTTTCTGTAGGAGCTGAGTTTGCGTAAGAAAGGGCTGGAGTGCCTGGTGTCCATTCTTAAATGCATGGTGGAATGGAGCAAAGACCTGTATGTCAACCCTAACCTACAGACCAACTTAGGTGAGAGAGCTCTCTGTAGTTAGGATATCTGGGGACAATTATTTTGCCATTCTGTTTCACTATAGGTACATTTTTTTGGTGGGGCACAGAGTATAATCTGAATGTAGCAAATTTATACAGTGTACGTCTTGTAGCATTGTTGTGGTGATTTTAAATGGCAGTGTTGTAATTGCAGGTCAGGAGCACCAGGCTGAAGGCGACGGAGCAGAGACAAAGCTTACTGAACACCTGCTGTCTCGCCGGGACAGCGTTGGCTCTCAGGACTCTGCTGTTTCCTCTAGTGTCCAGCCTAACCAGCCTGACCATCCAGAACAATACGAGGTCATCAAACAGCAAAAAGAAATCATTGAGCATGGCATTGAGCTGTAAGTCTGTCCCAATTTTTTCTTTATTTTTCTTTAATTTTAGACCTTTTTCCTCTTTTTGCCTGTGTTAACATTGTTTTCTCCATGTGTTCCACAGATTTAATAAAAAGCCCAAGAGGGGAGTGCAATACCTACAGGAGCAAGGCATGCTGGGAACCTCTGCAGAGGACATTGCTCAATTCCTACACCAGGAGGAGAGACTTGACACAGTAGGTGCAATCAGTACCCCTTTCACTGCTGTCAGTCCGATTGCCTTTCACAGTGTCTCAGTCCCTGTCTCCTCCTTCCTTTACACAGACACAGGTTGGAGAGTTTCTTGGTGAGAATGCCAAGTTTAATAAGGAGGTGATGTACTGCTATGTAGACCAACTGGACTTCTGTGGCAAGGACTTTGTTTCAGCACTGCGCACTTTCTTGGAAGGGTTCAGGTTGCCCGGAGAGGCACAGAAAATTGACCGGCTTATGGAAAAGTTTGCAGCTCGCTATCTGGAGTGCAATCAGGGGTGAGTCCTGAGGAGTGTTCTAAGAGAAAACATACAGCACCCCACAGCACCTTTTAGTAGTAAATACATTGTCCAGAACTGTAGTCTTTTCACCTTCATACCATGATGTTACATCTTTTTTCGAAAATCTGTTCTATTGCACTATGCTATTGCTTTGGTTTGTTTATTGCTTTTCCTATAGTTCTGTGAGCCCTGTGCAACATAATCTGCCAAAGTCATCCTGTAGTGCTAATGTTACTGATATTATTCATATGATAGTGTTCAGCTTAAATGATGCTTACTGTACTTTGATTACACAAATTAACTTTATTATTTATCATAAAGGGACAGCTGGTGGCCTAGTGGTTAGGGAGTTGCTCCTGCAATCAGAAGGTTGTGGGTTCAAATCCTACCACTGGTAGTGGCGTCACTGAGGTACCCTTGAGCAAGGTACCATCCCCACACACTGCTTCCCGGTCGTCCCTCATTGGCGGCAGCCCCCTGCTTCACTTGGTGGATGGGTTAAATGCAGAGAGAGAATTTCACATTGTCTGCACTGTGTGCTGTGGTGTGTTCACGTGTGACTATAAGGGGCCACTTTACTTTACTTTACTTTACTTTATTATATACATGTTTTCAGTAACATTGGATTGTGTAGTACTAAACCTTTGAACAGTGGTGTATGCAGTTCCTCCTTCTGTTGAGAAACTGACTTTATGTTCATTTCCAGGCAGACATTGTTTGCCAGTGCAGACACAGCCTACGTTCTGGCCTATTCCATCATCATGTTAACCACTGATCTGCACAGCCCTCAGGTCAGTCTGTCTGAGTGTGCACTCTTGCACAAGATATAAATGCTTTCTGTTTGAGATCACCGATCAGTTCCCTTTTTCCTTCATCCTGATTACCTTGATCATCCTGCACTTCACAATCATGACCTTTTACAGAATCTCGTCTTCTAAAAGCCAAATTCCTGTTATTTGTTCTTGTGTGATAATCTTGGTGCATATTTCCTCTCAGGTGAAGAACAAAATGACAAAGGAACAATACATTAAAATGAACCGTGGCATTAATGACAGTAAAGACCTGCCTGAGGAGTATCTCTCTTCCATTTATGATGAGATTGCAGGGAAAAAAATTGCCATGAAGGAGAGTAAAGAGTATTCAATCACCCCCAAGTCCAGCAAGCAAAGTGAGTACAAGTCTTTGAGTGAGTTTTCAGCTTTTGATATTGACTTATAAACATTAGTTTTATTGAGTACTTTTAGTGATATAATACTCTTCTGTTCGTCTGAGTGTAAAGTGCAGTGTTTTTTGGACACTAACTGAGTGAAGCTCTGTTCTGGTGGCAGGTGTAGCCAATGAGAAGCAGAGGCGGCTGCTGTATAATATGGAAATGGAGCAGATGGCTAAGACAGCTAAAGCTCTGATGGAGGCAGTGAGCCATGCCCAGGCCCATTTTTTTAGTGCCACCCACCTGGAGCATGTCCGGCCCATGTTCAAGGTACTAGTCCTTTACTTCAGCGTTGCAAATGACTGTAACAGCATAGTTTCATGAACATGGGGGCCTGTGATTTTATGAATGTGAAACATTAGCTATGGTTGCTTTACACTGGGGGAGGTGTGGAATAAAGGAATGCTGTGTAGGAAGCATAAATTGAAAATTATTAACGGATTAGATGTGTCTGTACTACAGTTGGCTTGGACACCCCTGTTGGCAGCATTCAGTGTAGGCCTTCAGGACTGTGATGACCAGGAGGTGGCGTCTCTGTGTCTAGAGGGAATCCGCTGTGCTATCAGGATTGCCTGCATTTTTGGCATGCAAGTGAGTGCAGTACACTACACTCACTTCATACCTGTGAGATCAGACTGAGTGACCTGAATCAGTCATTTGTCATAACTTCTTATTTCACCTTTGCCTGACCTGTATAACTGTATTTTTGTGTGTGTCTCTGTGTAGTTGGAGCGGGATGCATATATCCAGGCTTTGGCCAGGTTCACTCTGCTCACAGCTAGCTCCAGTATCACAGAGATGAAGCAGAAGAACATTGATACCATTAAGACTCTCATCACTGTAGCGCACACTGATGGAAATTACCTAGGCAACTCCTGGCATGAGGTAGGCTTTGCCAGCACCTTTAGATTGGCACAATACTTTGCTGTTATTAGCTTTTCTAATGCCTGCTTTTGCTTGCTATAGATTTTACGGTGTATCAGTCAGTTGGAGTTGGCTCAACTGATTGGCACAGGGGTAAAGACACGTTATATCTCCGGTGTAGTCAGAGAACAAGGAGGCAGCATGAAGGGGTTTCCGACTGGAGGAGAGGAGTTTATACCTCTTGGCTTAGGTAAGACTCATTTATGAATATATTCACATAGCTGAACTTCACAAGGCCACTTTATGACCAGTGTTGACAAGTTGTTTTAGTATTTGTCCTTGCAGATTATTGGACTTGCTGTCTCTAACAATATACTTGACCTATCACAGGCACACTAGTTGGGGGTCCAGACAGGCGTCAGATGGCTCATATCCAAGAATCAGTGGGGGAGACCAGCTCTCAGAGTGTGGTAGTAGCTGTGGACAGGTGAGAGAACAAAGATTGCTACAAAGCATTCTAATGGCTGTATCTATACTTTGTCTTGTTATATTTTGTTTAACCAATTTCTCCGTTTTGTTTGCCAGAATTTTCACTGGATCCACCAGGCTGGATGGAAATGCAATTGGTATGAGCATGTATTCATATTTGTGAATTCATTAATGTGAGATCTCCCAATGCGCTTGTCTGTTAAATCTTAGCCTTAGGTTTTAGAGTATAGTTTTTTCCCCATGCTCTGCATCTCCTCACCCAGTTAAATGAAGTCACACTTAAAAGATGTGTCCTTCTTAACTGTTATTCACTAAACCATGATGTCTGTTTGCATAAATTAATGGTAAGTTCTTCTCCAGTGGACTTTGTGCGCTGGCTGTGTGCTGTGTCAATGGATGAACTGGCCTCTGCCCACCAGCCACGCATGTTCAGCTTGCAGAAGATTGTGGAAATCTCTTATTACAACATGAACCGTATCCGCTTGCAGTGGTCCCGCATTTGGCAGGTCATAGGAGACCACTTCAACAAGGTCAGCAGTGTATCCGCTAGTAAGGGGATACATTACTTCATGTAGCCCCATAAAATAAACAAAAAAGGTAGAATTTATACTGGCTTCTTCTGTTGAAACGCTTCTGCTCTACTTTTGCTGTCCTTGTAGGTGGGCTGCAACCCTAATGAGGATGTGGCCATCTTTGCTGTGGATTCTCTGAGACAGCTTTCTATGAAGTTCTTGGAGAAGGGAGAGCTGGCCAACTTCCGCTTCCAGAAGGACTTCCTTAGACCGTTTGAGCACATCATGAAGAAGAATAGGTTAGGATACATGCATTAAAGAGAAATGAGGGGTGAACAATATGAAAGAATGTGTTTCATTCAGGAGAGGAAACTGGACGACAGGTTGTAGTGACTCATCTTTTTTTTCTGATCCCCACAAAGATCTCCCACTATCCGTGACATGGTGATCCGCTGTGTGGCTCAAATGGTAAACTCTCAGGCTGCTAACATTCGCTCTGGCTGGAAGAACATCTTCTCAGTGTTCCACCAGGCAGCATCAGATCATGATGAGACTATAGTGGAGCTGGCCTTTCAGACCACCGGTCACATTGTCAGTGAGTACCAGCAGCCTTCTATCTGGCAAAGAACAAATTACTGAAGAGTGTTATACTTTCTTTAATGTAGATAATTTATTTATTTTGTAGTTTTTTATCTCAAATCAAATGTCTTTTGTTCTGTCTCCGCATATCTCCCTCCTTTTTAGTGCACACGTTTCAGCAGCACTTTGCAGCAGCCATTGACTCATTCCAGGATGCAGTGAAATGTCTGTCTGAGTTTGTGTGTAATGCAGCTTTCCCTGACACTAGTATGGAAGCAATTCGTCTCATTCGTCACTGTGCTAAATACGTGTCTGACCGACCACAGGTCAGTGCTCGCTCATATTTAACCACAGTTTGCCAGTGACCATTGATGTTTAATGTTCCAAGTGGTTTCTCTCTCTCACTCTCTCACTCTCTCTCACTACTTCTCTCTCTCTCTTGCTCTCTAACTCTTCTGTTTAGGCATTGAGAGAATACACTAGCGATGACATGAATGTTGCCCCTGGTGACCGGGTGTGGGTGCGAGGCTGGTTCCCTATCCTGTTTGAGCTCTCCTGCATCATCAACCGCTGCAAGCTGGACATTAGGACCAGGTGTGCTGATGTGGTGTCTGTCTCTCCAGAAAAAGTAACTCACACTTATTTGTTTCAGAGACCTGATGGAGATCTGGATGTTTGTTTCAGGGGCCTGACAGTAATGTTTGAAATAATGAAGAGTTATGGACACACCTTTGAGAAGCACTGGTGGCATGACCTTTTCCGCATCGTCTTCCGCATCTTTGACAACATGAAACTTCCAGAGCAGCAAACTGAGGTGAACTGATCAAGCACTTTTGTGATACTCATAAAAAAAAAGTGAACTGATCTATAAGATTGTCCTCTCAATTGCGATTTCACATCCACATCTTTGAATCATAAACAAACTGCAAGTGTCTAACCATTTCGATTTGTTGCTGTTGTCCACAGAAAACCGAATGGATGACTACTACGTGTAACCACGCACTGTACGCTATTTGTGACGTCTTCACGCAGTTCTATGAGCCACTCAGTGAGGTGTTGCTGGCTGATGTCTTTGCTCAGCTGCAGTGGTGTGTTAAACAAGGTATAAACAAGGGATTTCTCTTGCTTAGCCTGACATACTCACCACTTCAGGGACACGTGTATCACGCAGGAGACCTTCAGTATATTATTACTCATTAGATGTTTTGTTGAAAAATTGCATCAACAGTTCAAGGCTAAGTCAGGTGATAGTGGTAGGCAAGACACCACTCACAAGGCACCCAGTTGAGAGAACTGGGTGTGGACTGGGTGGTGTTAGGTTTTGTCGTGTTAGTCATGCCTTCTGCTGCCGTAGGTGAGCATTAAAAATGTGACGCCTGCACATGTGTCCAGCAGGAAGAATGTTTTAAAGTAGCAGTCAGGTTAATAACGGAGATGAGTCTGTGTGACCCACACGTGTGGATCTCTCCCTATACTCAGATAATGAGCAGCTGGCACGTTCAGGCACGAATTGTTTGGAGAACCTGGTGATCCAGAATGGAGAGAAGTTCAGTGCAGAGGTGTGGGACATCACCTGCGCCTGCATGCTGGAGATATTCCAGTCCACCAGCCCTCATGTGTAAGCCTCTTAAATGAGCCTCTTAGCTCAAAGAGGAAGTAAAATGTTATTTGCACTGAGATATTTGATTACATTCACGTTTATTACAATGAAAAGTTTTTGTTTCATTATAATTCTGAAATAATGTATTAATGCATTTATTTTTATATTTGTTTGTCTATACATAGTGTCTATGTATTTAAATCACATTGATAGTGTCTATTTGTTGGTGGCTAAATCATGAAGCCTGTTTTTAAAGCAGCTGAGGTTGTCCCTATGAAATGCTGTTAATTAAATGCTCCTTGGTTGACATGATTATTCTCTTCTTAACAGCTTGTTGACATGGCGACCGGCTGGGCAGGAAGAGGAGGTGGGAGATGGGAAACACATGGTGAGATGACTAACATGAGTAAATAACGCACACACACGGCCACACAGACAGGCACTTTGATGCCCCTATGCCAAAATCACATTGGCACACCCTGCACAAAGATAAAAGCAAAAAGTAGTTGACTATATTTTCATTCAGAACGTGGTACAAGTTGTTCTTTATTTTCCAGGATGTGGAGATAGACTCTCAGTCTCAGAGCAGCTTTGAGAGGACACTGTCAGAGAGAGGACAAAGTCAGATGTCCACTGCCAGTGATGAGGCCTGGAGGGGAAAGCCCCATACACGTAAGCAATGCACCCACCTCATTTTGCCTACTGTTTACACTAACCTTTTCCTCCTCTCACCAGTTGCGCAGAATCTCCCACCTGCTGTTGAGTTTCCATGATGCACATGTTGCCCGTTTTGACTTTTTATGACCTCACTCTATTAGCTGTGACTTCTTGATTTTGTGAATTCTATTTCAAGCATCGTTGTCATGCTCTGTCTCCAAGGCAACATGTCTACTAATGGAAATCAAATGTAATGACATTATTCTGTAAAGATTACGCTGCTTTGCAAATGTAATCGGTTCCACTTAATATTCTCGCTTTTTCATTACATGATGTAGATAAGACCAATGTATGCTGTATGTCACAGGGGTGTCGGACCAGAGGTTGTTTGCAGGGCTGCTCATAAAGTGTGTGGTGCAGCTTGAGCTCATACAGACCATAGACAACATTGTCTTCTACCCTGCCACAAGCAAGAAGGAGGATGCAGAGAACATGGCTGCTGCTCTGGTCTGTCAGTCTATGTGTATTTGTCCATGAGAATGGTTCCCTTAAAGCACTTTGGTGTGTTTCTTGTTAGTCTGTGTATGTGCGTGCATATATATACCAGCACAAGTCTGACTGATTGATTTTGAATTGAATTTTAATGGCATTCATGCTGATGGCAGATACAAAGCGAATGTTGCTGGTGACTCTATGGTCTGCATCCTTTAATAGAGAGACGCTCTGGAAGACACTGAGGAGAGTGAAGCACAGGCTGAGTCAGAACAAGGCATGTACAAGCACCTCTCTCCTCAGCACCTATTCAAACTGCTTGACTGCTTGCTTGAGTCCCACAACTTTGCTAAGGACTTCAACTCTAACAATGAGCAGAGGACTGCACTCTGGAGGGCAGGTTAGTCTTATTTTTTCTGTGATTAAATATATCAAATAGAAAAATGTACTTTTCTTCACATTGACCTTTTAATGGCAAAGTTCTTGATCTTTGGGTGTAGAAGACGTTTTACCTGCCTCTGTGCTCCTGCAGGATTCAAGGGCAAGTCCAAACCTAACTTGCTGAAGCAGGAGACCAGCAGCCTGGCCTGCAGTCTGAGGATCCTCTTCCAGATGTATTCAGACAGGAGGCTGCTAGAGGCCTGGCCAGACATCCAGACGCGCCTGCTACTGTGAGTGGGGGCTCAGGGCTGTGGGGCTTATCACAGCAAAGTGCAGCCATGTGATTTCATTTGCTCAGTTAGTTCAGTTGCTGACAAAACTCGGAGGGTGTAATACATTTGGATGCCATAAAATGCAAAACATGGTTTGTGCTTCATTCATTTCATAGTGGCAGTTTTACAAGACATCATAATCGATATCAGTGAATTATCATATAGCATATAGATTTTCTTTCATTTAGCGATTTTATGAAAGCGACATTTATTACGTATAAAAGTAGCTTGGCTGACTAGTTACTTGTGCTTTATTTCTTTGTATTTTCTCTCCTTAGTGTGTGTAGTGAAGCCTTGGCTTACTTTATTAGCCTAACCTCAGAGAGCCACCGAGAAGCCTGGACCAGCTTACTGCTGCTTTTACTCACCAGAACACTCCGACTGTCTGATGACAAGGTAATTGCACATATAAATACACGTACACGCTGAAGTTAAAGATAAGGTTAAAATTGTACGGGGTGCCTCAGTTCTGCTTGTCACATGAGTAGTTTCAGACATCCTCTCAGGCTCCGTATGTATCATTTTCAAACATTCTCTGTTGAGTGACTTCCAGTTGGAAAAACAAAAATGAGTAGTTTGCTCCTGTGCCACTGTGTAGGTGAGAATAATGGTTTTTCTAATAAGGTCTTTTACTGCATGAGGGCTCCTTATTTGAATATTCCATTTATCCTTTAGGAGCACATGATAAACCTCTCATGGAGGAAGCACCCAGCTGATAAGTCAGCCTCTCAGCGCAGTGACCTCAGTATGTAAAAGAGGTTTCACGCATACAACCTTGAGTCTGCCCTGGGCTTCCCTGCCTCATTCAAATAGGCATTGCCATTCATCACAGTGCTGAGATAACATCAAAGCAGACTGTTTCCAGTCCTATTTCAGTTTAGCTGAGGGAACAAGCGCTGCTTGGGATGTTATTTTTTTTTTACGAATAATCCCTTAGTTTGAAAAGAAAATATTATTCTGTCTGTGTTGATCCTTAAGTGCATTTACATTTTGTGTCCCTTTAGGATTTATCTTGGCTTTGGCCATTTGCATGTGTAAAACGATTTTTTTGTATACACCCTATCAAGTTGCCACTTTGTCTGAAAATTTGGTCCAATGTTTCAGCTATGCTGTATCTATGCAGTTCGTGTGTTCTGTACTGAAAAGTTGTTGATGGTTGTATCCCCCCAGAAACATGAACAGTGATTACAAATCACTTGTCTAATGTCCCTTGAAGAAGCTATAAATGACCAGTGTTTTCTGTGCTTATTTGCTCTGTTTGCGCTGACCAGGACAAGAGAAGGAAAGGAATAAAGAGCTTTTTTTTTTTTTTTTGCTTTTTTTTCCCCCATTTCTTCCTGTGCATTTATTTGACATCGCAAGGCTTGAAAATTCACCAAAGTACAGTGCACAAATCAGCAAGCTTTGTCAAGTGTATTAATGCTGTATTTGTGTATAAAATAGACTACAGAATGGCTCTCAACTTCGAAGGTCTATAAAAAGAAATCGCTTGTCATAATAAGATGGAGCTTTGAATGATGGTGAAAGGAAACTGAAGAAGACAGTATAGCTCAGTTAGATGTATTAATATAATAGTTGATTTATAGTTGATTTTTAGTTGCATTAATAATAGCTCTAATGAACACAACCTCTTTCTCCCTCAGTTCAAGCCACATGCCTCCTGTTATTACCCCTACCTGTGTGAGATGATGCAGTTCGACCTCATCCCTGAACTCCGCGCCGTCCTGCGCCGCTTCTTCCTCCGCATCGGTTCAGTCTTCCACATTGCAGCCCCTGAGATGGCAGCTGCACGAGCCCCAGCCTCATAGAGCACAGTATGGCCCATGGTGGTAAAAATGAGGACTGGAGGGGAGGCAAGACAGCGGGAGCGTATGTGGCCCTCTTCGGGTGTGAGGGACATACAGGAGAGCTTGGAGCTGATGCTGAGACTGCTCACCCAAAGTTGCCCTCCGTGTCTGAATCTCTTGATCTTTCACCCCTCAGCTCCCCCTCAGGAGAGAAAAGTACTGTGTGACCCAGCAGGGCTTTCCTCCGTTCAACATTGTGGCTCAAGTTTAATTATATTAGTCGTACATACTGAAAGGGAGGGGGGCATTATGGCAACAGTGATAATTTATTGACAATACTGTTCTGTATCCAGTTCCTGCTTGTGGTTCAGTTGATTTTGTGTTTTTTTGTTTTTGTTTTTGTTTTTATTTTTTTGTTGTCTGATCTGTTTATTTTTGTCCTTATTTTAATATGTGAAAAAACAGCAATATCCAAATGCACAGAGCTGGGGAAAAAAATCAGATGACTTTACAAGCGCGTAATTAATAGCAGGTTTCCTTATCTGTGCCTATGAAGATGGGAGAGACTTATTAAAGCCCCAGTCAGGAATCGCTGCAAGTCGCAGTCCGATTTTTGATCCTGCTGTAACAGCTCTGTCATGTCTACTTAGTGTTCATCAGACTGTAGTAATTAAATATATTCCTGGGGTGGCTGTGCTAGTTCAGCAGTTACTGAGCTTTAATGATTGGTTTAAAAAAATCATTTATTACATGCATTTTCTTTATAACCTACTGTTTATACACACTGTAATTCAAGGCCTTGTAGCCTTATGTACTGGACATTTAACAGTAAGAGTCCTGAGTGAAGGAACATTTCCCTTGCATATCCTGGTGAATTTGTTTGCGTAGACAGAGGTAAAGCTGTTCAGCACTGTTGCGTTGAAATGTAGCCGGCCTGGTGTTGGCCTGGGAACGTGGGTGATGTAACATGGCTGCTCTCAAAAACACTTTTGTTGATTTCGTTTAGCATTCCCTCCAGAAGTTCCCACTCACTTGGCACTACACACTACTCTTCCCTGCATGAAATACATACAATTTGGCTACCTATGATTTGGAAGCACAGTTAGGGAAAGGCTGGGGTCTTTAAACATTTTTGGGTTTTTTTTCCCTTCCCTTCATAGTAGTAACCCTCCAGAGGTGTAGCAAACAACTGTTGACTTTAAGGCATGTTAGAGATGTTTGCCTGGCAAACAGATTATTTCTTGCCATACCCACCCTCAAAATGAGCTGGTTCCAAATTTTGAGTATGAGTCAGTCAGCCTGCTTCATTATCTTCCAGACAGTGTTGTCATATCAGCATCAAGCTAAACCAAGAAAACAAAGATAAATACATATACTGTACAATGACGATGTGTTTGTACTTAAATATAAGACTATCAAGCCTCTGGTATTACCAGAGTGTATGAAGTTCTTGATGCATTTTTATGCAGTTGTATTTAATTCTATGAAGTGCTTTTAAATATTTTCTGAAAGCATTCCTTCCCTTGCAACTATATATGTCCACTTTGCCTCCCTTGAAGATGGGCAAATATAAATATAAATATATATATATATATATAGTAAGATGAAATACAAAGTGTAAAGTTTTCATGTAAAATAAAGGAAAATATGCTCTAAACATATGGTGATGTAATCTTCCAAGCATTTGGCGAGATAATCAATAAAAAAAAATTCAGTTCTGCACAGTTTGCACATTTTATTATCCATGTTAGTTTCCACTCTAGTTTGAAGTTCTACAGTAGATGGAATTGGAACGCCTGACCATTACACCAACAGGGACTTTAATGACATTGCATTCAAATACATAGACTTTAATATGGAGTT
>JBBPCZ010000142.1:23865499-23894174 GCA_037974445.1 Brycinus macrolepidotus | reverse complement strand
CAGGGCTCTGTGCGGGCCAGTCAAGTTCTTCCACACTGAACTCATCCAACCATGTTTTTATGGAGCTTGCTTTGTGCGCTGGGGTACAGTCATGCTGGAATAGAAAAGGGCCTTCCCCAAACTGTGTCCACCAAGTTGGAAGCATGGCGTCCAAAATGTCTTGGTGTGCTGAAGCAGTAAGATTGCCCTTGACTGGAAGTAAGGGGTCAGTCCCAATACTTTTGTCCATATAGTGTAGCATCTGTATTAAAAGATGCTTCCGGAACCTGCCCGAGGGGGGCGCTCTGCTTCATTTTTTAGTCGAACACTATGGAACGCCTGTGCCGTTTTTTGGGGGTAACAAAGGTTACCATAGTGATTTATGACACTCTTTGTTTAGGTGAGCTGTAGGTCCCTTTGGGTTTTGTCCAAACTGACATTAAAATTACTGGAGGGCCATTTGAAGAAAACTGACTTCATAATCAAACACAAGAAAAGCACACAGAAACACGTCTGGAAGCAGCTTGGCCGTTTAATCAAAGTCACCCTAAACTTGCGGACCGGTGAGTGCAGTGAAATGTTCAGTTGAGTTAGTGACACATCTAAGAAACAGAAAGAAAAGGGAAAAAAACTCTCAAACCCTAGGACGAGATAATCCCTTTCGATGCTGGTCACTGACCAGTATAAACCTTTAAATCAATCGCCTCTGCCGCTGCTAAGATTTACCGAAACTGCACACTACGTGGACAAAAGTATTGGGACAGCTCTTACTTATTGAATTCCAGTAACCCCTTACTTCCAGTGAAGGGCAATCTTAATGCTTCAGCATACCAATACATTTTGGACAACGCCGTGCTTCCAACTTTGTGGACACTGTTTTTGGGGAAGGCTCATTTCTAGTCCAGCATGACTGTGCCCCAGTGCACAAAGCAAGCTCCATAAAGACGGGGTTGGATGAGTTCGGTGTGGAAGAACGTGACTGGCCCACACAACCCCATCCAACACCTTTGGGATGAACTGGAACGGGGATTACCAGTCAGGCCTTCTCGTCCAACATCAGGGCCTGACCTCATAAATGCTCTACAGAATGAATGGGGACAGATTCCCACTCCAAAATATTGTGGAAAGCCTTCTGAGAAGAATGGAAGCTGTTATAGCTGCAAAGGGGGGACCAGTTCCATATTAAAGTCTATGTACTTGAATGCAATGTCAAAGTCTCTGTTGGTGTAATGGTCAGGAGTCCCAATACTTTTGTCCACAAAGCGCCATCGTTTGCGCATGCGTGAAACAGAGTCTCTCCTGTCTCCTGAGTAGGAGCTGTCGAGCTAGCAGGAGAGTTCTCAGTGGATCCGTGGTTCGTTGGGCTGCACCAGAAATGTCGGACTTACAGTCGCTCTCTGGCTGGAGACCCGAAATCCTCGATCATGTAGGGGCCGGGGACTTAACCCTCTTAATTATCTGAGTAAGTAGCTCACAGTGTGATCATTTAAACCCTCGATTGTGTTCCATTCTCACCCTCCCCTCTAAATTTCGTCTCTCCTGTGAGAGCCCAGCCCGTGCCTGATGCTAACTGCGTTAGCCTGCCTTTGACGTAGTTCGCTAGCTTAGCTTGGACTGCACAGGAAAACGACTTCACCTGCTGCTTTTCTGACAATTTAAACCCCTCTCTAAATTCATTTCTACCTTAATAGACCACGTTTAGACCCCGTACACTTATCTGTTTACATTCTGAACTGAAATAACACCCAACTGAGACCATACACGACCAGGTAGTTGCTGTTAGGAGGCTGCAGCCCTTGCTAGAAGGCTTTTTAGTGCAAATGCATCAGTATTAACGTTACATAGGCTGTCAAATTTAAACGTCCACACCAGTCACGCCTAGTCCACTTGTCTAGTGTATTTTATGACCTCTAGAAGAGTGTATGGATTATAATCAGAGGAAATGTCCCACGAATGGTGGCATTCATTGGATCACTGAAGCGGTGGGGTTTTCAGGTGAAACAGACTACATTTCTAGGTGTAAAACTAGAGAAACTGGGTTCCTATAAAAGGATTTTAATAATTTTTTTTAACATCCACAGCTGAGATAGGATTTAAGGCTATTGTTATGTAATTGGAATGGGGCGGGGACCATGCCGTTCTAGAACCCAATAGCAGATCGAGGGGGCGGGGCTTTGAGAAACCACCCTGAGTTCTCCCACTTCTACTGTACACCCAGACCCCAGCAGAACCACGAGGACTCTGACCCACAGCACACAGCCACGAGAACAGTTAGTTTGGCAGTTCTGTCTGAAGTCAGAAGTTGTGTATGGTAAGCATGTTCTTCAAACTTTGTCATGTAGCTGCCTCACTGACTCTAGAGAGAGACATCTCGTTGAGATAGTGTGGAACGTACAAAGTAAGTGTGTTATGGCTTCAGTAAATGTTTTAGTTAATTTCTAACTAGTTTGGATCAGGTCACAGTGACTAACCGCTTCGGAGTTCTCAACAGTGTGTTGATTTTGTTTCGTTTTTTTAATACTTCAGATGCTTTTGATGTGACATGAAACTTGTCTGCCCTAAATGACACGCATTCCAACACGTGTTCTTCGGTCTGGATGCTTAACACAAAATCAGAAGCACCACTGATGTTTTAGATCTGTATTATACCAAGGCAAAATAGAGATCTGTTCGTGAAGTGAGTCGGTGGCAAATCATTTGTTTGTTTTTTTTAAAACATGAAACGATCGAGACCACATGCTACACCTTATGTTTTAATAAATAATACAATAAAGTCTATTCGGATGTTAAATAGCTGAGCTTTCTGGTCCCTTTAAGGACCCTCGATGTGTTCCTATAGCTGATCCTGAGCTGTTGTTATTAACGACCACGTGTTTGAGGAGCGACCCTCGGCAGATCTTTGTGTTGTGAAATGCTGCGTGTTTGTGTGCATCACGGCTCACGGATTGTAATCTGTTTATCAGGAAATCGCCCACGTTTCAGCAGAGCACGTTTTTCTGCGTCACACCTCCTGCCTGATGTACAGCATCCGAAGATCGCAGTTTCGTATCTAGAAATAAACTAAAAACGCGAAAACAATCTTGCTTATCTTAAGAGGACTCACGCAGACAGCCTGTGTGCTTTTGTTAATTAGACAGCTATTGTTAATTAGATACCCCTTTGGTTGTGTATTCATCAAAATAACTTTGCAGGGTCGAATTAAAAATACACACGGGGACGAATTACCTTACTTTCTTTTGTTCGAGTTTCTTCTGCTGCAGCCCTCATTTCTTCCTCCCCAGCTCCCATCAAATGAGAAAATCATAATTCAGGCCACGGCTTTTCATACCCCCTGCTGTTTAAATTCACCCGTGTCAAGGTCAGTGTAGATCTGCTCTGCCACAGGAAAGGGGAGAGGGGGAGATTCTCCCGATTCTCCAGCAGAGGCAGGTGATGAGAGGCCACCATCTGCTGCTTTGTGCAGGACACCCAATTAAGTAAAAGGGGTTTAGTAGGAAAAAACTGGTGATTTACAGTAGCCCTTAAGTTTCATTCAAGCCCCCTCCTCCTCTGTTTATTGGAAGTGGTGTGTGTTGGAGTCCTCACTAATCATTTCTTCATCTTACTGTTCTCTAACTGCAGCTTGTGAGCCATTGCACCATCCTTGATTGCATTTGTTTATGCTGGATAACAAGGCAAAGAAATCAATGAAGATCAGAGTTCAGCCTGTTTTAAGACTCGTGATGAGAGCGCCAGCATCGGCGGAGGCTTGAGAAGGGACGGCGAGCGGCTGCGCGCTGTTCTGCAGACGGCGACGAGCAAGCGGAGAGTGGGAAGCCAGCGTGAGGAAAAGGTTTAGAAGGACTCAGTGATGTCTTACTATAACAGAGAACTGGTTGTGTACTTTATCAAGTACAAACTGTCCCAGAGGAACTATCCATCTAACCACATCGGGCTTGTAGAAGACACAAATCGGACTGAAGGGGGTCAGGCTGCGGAGGGGAATGCAGAGGAGGCGGCGGTGACACCCACGGCGGTTGTTAATGGGTCTGTAAATGGGACGAGTCATGGTCCAGCAGGGTCACCCACCTCGTCCCCCCAGAGAAGGTCCAACGGGGCTGGGGGGTTGGATGCCGTGAAGGAGGCACTCCGGGACTCGGCTAACGAGTTTGAGCTGCGTTACTCACGCGCCTTCAGTGATCTTTCTTCCCAGCTGCACATCACGCCAGCCACGGCGTACCAGAGCTTCGAGAGTGTCATGGACGAGGTGTTCCGTGACGGCGTCAACTGGGGTCGCATCGTGGGGTTGTTTGCTTTTGGTGGGGCCCTGTGCGTGGAGTGCGTGGAGAAGGAGATGAGCCCCCTGGTGGGACGCATCGCAGAGTGGATGACTGTCTACTTGGACAACCACATCCAGCCCTGGATCCAGGACCAAGGAGGATGGGTAGGTTGCTTAGTTACACACATATTTAGTCACCTCTGATGAAACATCTGAGTATAGAACAGTCCTCATCACAAAATTCTGGACTTTTAATAGGTCTTTATCCTCCAGTGTTTATTATCCTAATCATAAACATTCCATATTTTGTCAGTTTCCAAACTCCTAAGATTGGACAAAGAGTTTACCATTCACACTGATATGTATAGACAGACTGACTAAGTTTAATTCAGTTTCAAGAAGCCACCATGTCAAGTTTTGTTGATCATTTTAAGAATGCTCATACTGATTATCTTAGTAAAAGACATGATGTAATGTTTTGTGCTTAATGATGACAGTCTTAAGACTGTTTGGTGCCATTGTTATCTTGAATTTGTCTTTGCGTCCTTGTTCATTCAGCCCTCCCTCATGATTAAATCTTTTGATTGCGTGCTTAGGAGTTGCTTAAAAGAAAGCAAGAGGGGGCTAAGTGGGTGTTATTGATCATGCTCTGTAGTTATCTCCAGCGCCTGTGTATGCGTATGTTTTGCATTGGCTGATTTGCTGACTCCCCTGGGTCGAGATGAGAGCTGTTTTTAGTGTCCTTTCTGTCTTGGGTTTGGGTGGGGATCTTTAAAGTCTATGGAGGGGAAAGGACAGGCAGATAACAGTGCAGCCTGTGGTCAGCTGAACATTGATCATCTCTGCTCCCGTTCAGCTGAATCGAAACTGAACCGAACTGAGCAGTGAGCATCATGGGTGATGAATACGTATGGTGGGGGGTGGAAGAGAGGGCTCCAGGTCCATTGTTTTCGTTGCTTGTATTCTATTGTTCTCATTTTTGCTTTCTGTGTAGTTTTTTTTCCTCTTTGGTCAGCTGGCCAGCAGATCAAAAGGCATGCTGTCATAAAGGTCATGTGAGGGAGGCTTTTTGTTGTGCTCTACTGATGCAGACTCTGCTCTCGCTTGGTACGGCGAATAGAGGTGTGCTATGAAAAAACAACTTTCTCTTTGTGGCGGGGACCACCAGACGATTGGGTGGTCCATAGGGAATATGGTATGGAAGTCATTGTCTAATAAGAAAGGTCATTTTGTGACAATTTGATTGGGCAGCGTCGCATGCAGCCCTTTCCTGATTGGTTGGCTTGCGTAGCTGGCACTGGTTGTGGCAGAATGTTTTTGTCCTTTCTTTTATTTATTATTATTTTTTTAAAATCGGGCATCAGGTGATGTGAAACACTTCCTCACAAACACGTTCCACTCATTTCCCTCCCCTTCCAGAATGTCCTAACTTGAAGCTTCAGAGCACAGTGTGTTCAGAACATTCTCAAATGTCAACACATCGGTTATATTCTGAACTGGTTAGTGGGAGGCATGGATTCATAGTTAGCCAGATAACTTAAGCTCAGAGTCAAGCTTTTTCAACGGTAGAGATCAGAGAGTGTCCTGTGTTACAATTCTTAGTGCAGAAGTTTGGCTGAAAATATCTTCTAAAGCTTGTATTGTGCTGGGGATTTTTACAGGTACTGCCCCTTCAAGCCCTTTAAAATTCCCACTCAAATGGGACACCAGCTGGGTGACTTCAGTGCAGTGAAGTCATGTTGTGAGTTTTGACACAATTTTTTTTTTCAGTTATCTCAATGCTAAAGGAGGCAAGAGTGTGGTTCTGATGTCACTTCCTCTGTGGGCCGTGAAAGTGGGTCTGCGTGTCTGACGCGTGGGAGACGGCCGCGAATGTGGTGCACGAATGCACTAAATGTAGGCCAGTGATCCTCAGAGACCTGCTCACAACCTCCTTTATCACACACACACACACACACACACACTTGATAATGGTTCTTTTTTAACATCAGGCCTCCGGCTAATTGCTGGTTAAATCTGGATAATGCCTGGTACTGATCACCCACTCTGTCAGATGTGCTCACCAGTGAAGTAGAGTTTCATACATGAAAAGAGATGCAGATTAAATATAGAGTCTCATTCCTGAAATTACAATAACCTTTTCCATGCACAGGAACTGTGTGTGTATATATATATATATGTGTGTGTGTGTGTGTGTGTGTGTGTGTGTGTGTATATACGCTGAAATAACGTCCAATATTCACAGTACTGACCACTGAAATGCATTGTCGTCGAAGTATGGGATTGGTCCACAACAAAGTAGGAAAAGATATATTATTGAATTGAGTTCCAGTTCAGTTCGTGCTAATATTTCAAATCTAACCTAAAGATGTAAACAAAAATCATATGAGTTTAATGTAAGCCTTGTGGTGTTCGAAAGCACTAAGCCACAAAGTCTGTCAAACGATGTGTATGGTCATGTGTGTGTATATACCTCTGCCATGTTTTAAATATAAATGTACTCTTTCCAAGCTCATGAACAGATGGTGAACATATGTATGTGTGACAACAGGGTCGAAAGCTCTGGTTCAGCAGCAAAGAACCTAAACTGAGAAGAGTCACGGGTTCATCCCATACTTGGTTCATATAGATGTCTTTGGTCTGTTTACATCCGACATTGTGCACTAAATCAGCTGTGTTTTCTGTTGCCCTGACCGCGCTAACAGAACAAACCAGGGTGTTTTTTAAACTTGCTAAGTGCCAAGTCAAGTTTATTAATATAGCGCAGTATTTACACAACAGTCTTTAAGAGTGCTTTACAGGAATAGGATAAAAAATAAAATATAAGTTAAAGAATAGAAAATCACAAAAAGTAGATTGAACGTTCAGTAGAACTGCTGATATTTAAAAGAAGACGGAGGAGAATAGGACAGTTTTAGCACCTTTTTAAAGCTACCGTTGGTGCAGGTCTGATACTGAAGTGTGAGTGTGCCTGAAGCTTCCTGTGTACTGATAACCTACTCTAAAATGGATTGGAAAAAAAAATGCTTATTTTGATTTATGTTTTGTTTCTCTTAAAATGACACAAGTCAACCTTATACAGTATTGAGAACATTAACAAGACAGGAATGTAGTTTATAGATTTTATGAACTGTCTTTTTTTTCTGGTTCAGAATGATCTGAATAATCCACTGATATACAGCACGGTTCGTCTTTATCTGTTGGTATCACTGATTCTAAAGCTGTGGTGTTATTTACGTCAGCATCCGTACACTGATATCGACATAATGCTCCCACATGCAAATCAGCCTGAATTCTGAACCACAAAGAAAGCACATCAGACACTCCAGTATGCAATCGAGCCGAAAGTGGGGATGACCCTACTTAGGGAAACTCCTGCACGTGACTCTTCGCACAGCTAAACGGCTGCCCATTCTCTCTGTCTGGCTCATTTCGCCCTCGTCTCTCACGTTCTTTACATTTCGTTACAATAAATTCTCTCACTAGCAGGCCATTTGTTTTGAGCCTTTTTTGTCAAACACACACACACACACGCAGGCAGGGGAAGGGAAAGCCGTTGGTGGCAGCTGTTAGCTGCAGGTGTATCTCACTACCTGAGTGTATCCGAGCATGTCAGTGTTATCGTCAGTGAGTCTCTCCCCCGCTCTTTTTTTCTTCTCTCTGTCTTGCTCACTCTGTCATTCTCAATCTCTCTCTTGCTCTCTCTCTCTCTTGCTCTCTCTCTCTAATTATTTCTCTGAATGCAGGCAGGTGTGGAGAAATGGCAGAGAGGCAGTTGAATCACAGTGATAGAAACAGAGACTGAAAAGATGGTGAAATAGAGAAGTATGAGGAGGAGGAGGAGGATGTATATGTGTTTTTGGCCATGTGTGATAGTATTTCAGGACCTTGGTGGTCCTGTCATTGTCTGAGTGTGTGCGTGTGTGTGTGTGTGTGTGTGCTGAGGTAAAATGCCTGGGGCTGGGGAGTATTGGATGAATAATAAGCAAATGTGCAGTGGGTAAATGTCTTTGTTTAGACAGGCCAGTATAGAATAAATCATGCTCTGCCTGTCAGTGAGTTTTAGAAAAATAAAGTGGAGCAGAGGGAGGATGCTGATACAGAGAGAGAGAGAGAGAGAGAGAGAGAGAGAAAGTAAGAGAGAAATAAAAGTACATAGAGGGGGGGAGAGAGAAAAAAGAGAGAGTAAAGAAAGGGAGAGGGAGACAGAAAGAGAAGGAGAGAGAGACGGAGCAAAGAAAGAGGAAAAAAAAAAATGACACCTCACTTGGAATGCTAACTATTGCCTTTTGCTGCTTTGTCCTTTATTTCTCCTTTATTGTGTGTGTGTGTGTGTGTGTGTGTGCGCGCGCGCTCCCGTGGCAGTGCCTCCAAAGCACTCATTAGCACAGTGTCCAAAGAGGTTTCTTCACCCCAGCGTCCCCCTGCTCTTCCCTGCCAGTGCTGTGGCTTCCAAACACACAGCCGATGTCATTAATTAAACACACACGGAGCCGAGCTCATACACTCCGTAACAGACGAGCAGGAACGCACTCAACCATACATTTAAACAAAGAGCTGTTTTTATAGCCTTTTAATTACTGTCACCACTGCTGCAAATTCCTCCGCTTTTTATTCAGTTTAAGCTGTTCTGTAGTCTGCCTCCGCCACGGGCAAACACACACACACACACAAATCTGCACATCTGTTCTGTCAGTGTTGGTTACATTTATGGATGGAGATCCTGTGGGACTCCCTGTATCACCTACTGTAATTCCCTTTCCTCCACCACTTTCATTTTATCTCCTTGTCTCTATCGTTCTCTCTTTCTCTCTCTCTCTCTCCCCTCTCTCTCTCTCTCTCTTTCTGTCAGTGTGCCTGTCTGTCTGTCCCACGTGGGTGAACGTGTTGCAGATCAGACGTGCAACAACATCAGCACGTCACCGCCGCACAGTCCCTCCTCCGTCCCTCCTCCATCCCTCTGTACCTCCATCTGATCTGTTTTTTCCATCGATCTGTCTTGACATGATTGCTGTGCATGGTGAACCGCAGTATGTCCCTGACACGCCTTAAAGTGACACTCACTGTGGCCATTAGTCAAGCTGCAGTACATCAGCACTGCCCCTGTGTGTGTGTGTTTGAGTGTATATATACATTGTGTGTTGTTTGTGACTCTAGTGACTGTTTACATGCCTTTGTACTTCTGGTTGAGTCTGCGTGAGAGAGAGAGAGAGAGAGAGAGGCAGATAGAAAGAACAAGAAGAGGACAGGGAAGGAAAAAGGAGCGAGAGGGAGATGGAGAAAAGAGGGAGGGGAGAGAAAGGTGGAGGAGGTAAAGAGAAAGGGGGAGGGAGCAAAAAGAGAAAGTGAGGGAAGGAGGGGGAGAAGGAGAGGGAGAGATACAAACAGAGGGGTAGCGATTAGGGGGCACAGAGAGAGAGAGACAGAGTGAGAGTTTCCTCTTCACATATTTGATTTATCGCCTAGGTCTGCATTATTGGAGAGTACAGCCCAGACGGTGCATGTGATCGCTTTAAACAAAGACGCAGAGGACACACATATGGCTGCGTACACACACACGCGCACGCGCACACACAAAGCCTGCAGTGGTCCAGGTAAAGCAGTGTGCTGTAGACAGGCTGTATTTGTTAGCTGAACAGGATGAGGATGATGTTCCTCTGTCAATGACTGATCTCACTGCATCTTTAGGAGCTTTACACTAAACATCCATTTAGCTACGCCTCTTTATTTATATCTGTATTTATTTTCCAGCAGGGTGCCTGCTTCTGTTTCATGTGTGTCTCTCTCTGTCTCTCTCTCTCTCTCTCTCATCCCTGTCTCCAAGGTCATAACTTGTCCTGACCCTTGACTTTATGAGGGTGGATTGTAAAGCTGGGCTAAGCAACATTGTAGCTATGCAGAGTGTTTGACATTGCTGAGATTTGGTATCTGCCTGTCATATGGTTTGGCTGTTTTCGTGTGTGTGTCTGTGTGTGTCATGGACTCGCTGACTGATGGAGTGAAAATGGCAGTAAACAGATGGTGGTGATTCAGTCTTCTACAGCCTTCTCGCCAGTGTGTGAAACAGCGAGAGAGAGAGAGAGAGAAGCAGAAAGAGTGTGTGAGGCTGAGCGAGTCAGGGTGTGTGAGAGAGAGAGAGAGAGAGGGAAAAATAATGGTGAGGGATGGGCTGGGGTAGACCACTCCTCTGAAGTATACGAAAGCAAAAGAGTCGTAGGGAGGGGCCTCAGCTTCAGGAATGGTTAGACTGGTTCATTCCAGCATGGTGGAGGTGGTTTGGGTAGTAAACCACTAAACGGGCCTAAACGAGAGCGAACAAGGATGAGAGAATGAGAGAAACACATTTACGATTTACGACTGAGTGTGTGTTGCATGCTCACAACCTCACAATCTTGCATGTCACACACATCTTTTTTGTTAGTCATCAAGTTTATTTATAAAGCACATTTAAAAGCAACGCTTTGCACCAAAGTGCTGTACAACATTTTTTTTTACAACAACTATGAAAATGTGTAGTAATAGTCAGTAAAACAAAGTATAGTATCAAAATATATCAAATTTAATTAATAAAATGACAATGCCCAACGTTATTCAAATGCAAGGGAGTGAAAATAGGTCTTTAAAAGAGATTTAAAATTGCAGTATTGTCAGAGCCCTAAATATTTAATGGGAGGTTATTGGGAGCAGCTACAGAAAAGAATTAATCACTTTTGCATTTTTATTTGGACGGAGGGATGGATAGAAGCAGAAGATCTAAGGGAGTAATTTGTCAAGCTGAAGGAGATTAGACAAAGATTGTGTGACTTGTCCATGTAGTGCAATAAAACTTTAAAATCGATTCTGTATTTGACTGCAGGTTAGCCAGCACAGGAGAAATGTGGTCTCACTTCTTAGTGCCTGCAGCATTCTGTACAACCTGTAAATGGGACATTTCATGTGATTCACACGCTTGTCCCACAGTGATACATGTGTTATGTGCTTGCCTGCTGTGAATTTCAGTGTGAGCAAGTGTTTTTTCCCTTCATTCACCCTGTGTTGTTTTAATATGATGGTGTATATGTGTGTGACCACGTCTAGCCCAGTGGACCCTCAACATCAGTCTGCTATTAATAACGTTTTTTTGTCACTGTCTGCTTACGTGTGAGCCTGAGTGTGTGTTAGTCAGTCATGTGGAAGAGTGATCTGCTGCTTTGAGCCTGTCTCTCCTAATGCACTTATGCTGAGATTAGCCAGCATCATCGAACCGCATTTCAATTAGCCCTCAGCACCAGTGAAGAGCCGGCCACTACCCAGTGCTGCTGACCTCGCACTGCTCTCCAATACAACTCCATCAGCTAGATAATGGGGAAATTTATTTCGCAGGAAGAAAACAATTTCATGCATTTAACCCCCTAAGCTGTTAGGGCCTGTATGTTCCCCCACACTCTCTTACTCTCATAGTTAAGTAACTCACATTTCATTTACGGCATTTAGCAGACGCTCTTATCCATTTCAGCTTCATAGCAGTTACCTAATAAATTATAGTAGGTACCTAATAAGTTCTAAAGGGCCCATATAAGAAATTATAGAATTTTCCTTAATTTTTTGACATGAAAGGGTTGGGAGTAGTATAAAAACACCTTTCGCTCCCAAGTCCATACAGGCAATATATATCAACAAAGCTGCTAAAACAGTCTTTTTTGAATTCACTGGTTTGGTGATGTCTCATAAACAAGCAGGTTTAAATATATCCACATGTTAAAATGAATTATGGATTTTGTAAATAAATCTATAAAAATGTCATGAGACAAAATACAAGAAAAATGTAGAATATTGGCCCTGAATAATAATCCTAGGCGGTTAAAAGGCTAAATAGTTATAAGGTTCTGGTTCAGGTGGGAGTGGCAGTGCTATCACAGTGAGGATCCTGTTTAATTGTACTGTCTCAGTGCAAGATGAGAAATTGATTTGAAAATTAAAATGAGCACTAAGCAGACTGTCTGTTAATTTGTATTGTGTTGTTGTTTTTAAGTCTTAAGATGAATAAGTCAGTTAAAGGTGGGTTATTTGTGTATTTCTGTGTATTGTAATGGCTACGCTGCATGTAAAGCTGCGGACCTGCGCAGCACTACTGTAGCTGCTGTATTTACTAATGCCATGTGACTCCAGTCTGCCTTTGGCTATGCAGCACAGTGACGGTCATGACTGCTAAGCAGCTGTGTGTGTGTGTGTGTGTGTAAGCCTTGCGGTTGTGGGTTAAAGGTGAACTGGCGGGAGGGTCTTCCCACTGCATTTTTTAAAAATGATTGCTGCCGTTCACCTGAGATAACTAAAGCTGAGTCAGAGTAAAATCAATGTTTTAAGTGAGAGCTGGGCTTCTGGAAATAGCACTGTTCTTCCCTTTCTCTCTCGCCTGAACTGGCTTATTCTGGAAATCAGGTCATGAGCCATTCCCACCCTCTTTCTGTCATTTTTCTTCTTTTTCCTCTTTGTGTCCCTTCAAATCTGTCATTTGCCGCATCTTTCTTTTCTCTGTCTCCTCTCTTCTCTCATCCCTGCTATACTCTGTCCAGCTTCCCTGATCTTTTTTCTTCCTGTCATCACAGCCTCTTAAAATTGGTGTTTGTACTACAGCTCATCAGTGATATGAAATTTTGGGGAAATACTGAGCCCACACCGAGGGGGGAGGGGGGGATAACCAGTGATTCTGAAGGAAATTAAGTACAGTAGCTGTACAGCGCGACTGATGATCTGTGTTGATGGGCAGCGTAATCTTTCTCCATTCTCCCTTAATGCTGGTTCTTCTCTTGCATTAAATATCTCTCAAACTCTCTTAAACTCTAATATCTTTCTCTTTTCTTTGCTCAGACAGATGGTGTGGTGGTGTAGGGACGTGAGGAGGTTTTAGGGGGGGTTAGGGTTAGAGTGTGTTGGTGGCACAGAGAGGAATTAACATACCATGACTATGACCCTGGAACATACACATTCACACACACACACGCTGTCTCAGACTGGCTTTTGCGCACCATTCAATATGCATAAGTCCTGCAGTCTGAGTTTTCTGCTAGACTTCCCTTCCCATGTCTGGGTATATGTCCATGTCTGGGTTATATCTGATATGTCTCGCTGTGCATTTCTGTATCTTTATATGTGAACTGGACATTAAGCATCGCGTGTGTGTATGCGTGTGTCTAGCAAATGTCCTTTTTGGGATTTGCCTGACAGAATGGGAACTGATGGTGACATCTCCCCAGTGAGATGAGGAACAGATTGGAGTCTGAGCCCCACTATCCTGACTCATTAATCTCCTCTTTAATTCATTTACAGTACAACCACACACTCGCACTAAAACACACATACACATATTGCCCTAGTAACACAAAGGCTCCCTTCCTTAGACAGACCTCCAGAGATATGACCTAAAATAGCAAACAGGATTTTTGTGGGTACTGTGTTATGGGGTGAGCAGATACAAGGTTTTCAGTCTTGTGGCTTTAAAGGGCAAATATCATGAAAAAAACCCAGAAGTTTCCTCACTTTGAAGAGTTTAAAGTAGAATTTAAATTCCATTAAAAGTCTCAAAACATATCATTCACTTCCTAGTCTGCACAGTTCGTATATGAAAATTAAGCTGCAGTAACAGCTCACTTTGAGTTCATTTTTTGTTTTTTTGTTTTTTTTTGGTGATGTCACAACAACAGATAATTTATGTATAAATTCCTGTTCAGCCTGCAGCAGGTTAACCCTGCCCATGCACACTGAAATTACACAGCAATAAAAAGAGAGATCATTTACTTAGCAACCTTAAAGGCACAATAACAAAACTTATCTCTAAGGAATAATTAGAGATTAGATGAATAGTTTTGCAACGTAAACCAACACAAATGCCAACTGGATTTCTGGGAAAAATAAAATGTAAAACCAAGGAGGGATATGGGGCTTTTTAAGTTGAGCTTAACTGCCAGAGAGACAGCACATATCATGCTCTGTCATCTGGAGATTGGCTTTAATTGGTTTAGTGCATATATTCATGAATTTTTATGAATTTCTGCATCTTGTTTGTCTCTGATTTGTTTAGTGGAGTCTGAGTGTTGCAGTAGAAATTGCTCTGTCGTTGGGGAGTTGCCTCAGAATGTGCTGTGTAATTGTCAAGTGCTTAGCCACCCACACACACATACACCAGTCCCTCTGTTCCTTTGTAGGAGAGAGGTGTGTCAGTTCTACAGGTTTGTCAATGAAGTCTAGTTACTAGTCTAACTTGAGAAATAGGATATGATGTCAGAGATTGCATCTCTACCTCTAGATGCCTTTTGGTTATTAACGGCAATCTGATTCATTCTGATGTCATTGACCTGTGACAGTAAAGACAATGACCAGCAGTATTTGAGATGAGGCAATTCAGGTAAACACAGGCCACATTATTGACTTTGATCGAGAACATACAGAAAGCTTGTGCACTTTTGCCTTTGAAAGAAACAGCTACTGCATGTCCTGTTTCATTTTGCAACAGTTTTGCAAGTTTTGTACATTCTGTCTTGTCACATATCCTATTGTGTGACCATAGAGCCTGATGAACTCTGCTTAAAGCCTCTCTTGCTCTTCCGCTTCGTAATTCTTCCTTTGATACACTGCAGTATTCTAGAGGTTCGAATGACTCAGCAAAGGTTATGGCACTTACTGAGCATTGGGGGCTGAACAAATCCTGGAATGACTTTCCTAAAAGCTGGCCTAGGTCATGTTTCCTCTCAAAGCAGTCTGTTTTGGTTCAGATCAGCTGATTTCCTCACAAACTTTGAGAGACAGCATTCCACGGTGATTGCCAGGAAGTCCAGCCCTTCCTGGCAGCACGGATTGTTCTGTTCAGAGGCCTGTTCGAGGGGACGAATGTGGAATAGAGCTCCTCTTGTTTGTCCAATCAAACGTGATGCGTCTCAAGGAGCACCAAAGAGCACTAGAGGCGATAACACCGTCCTGTCGTTCAAGCCCCCTTAACATTCCGGCTTTTCTGAAAGCTGGAACTCGGCCTGCTTTGTTTTGTTGCCAGGTTCAAGTCGTATGCATTTTTGCTTGCCAGTTTGAAAGCTTTCACGATTAGGCTAAATCCTTAAAGGCGTTTCCAATGACTTCATTCATTCCAAAGCTGCTAAACCAAAGGCTGTCTCTGTGCACACATGAAATGCGTCTCCTCTCTGAGAGTCTTCAGTGTACCATCTTAGTCACCACTGGTCATCACTGGCTTCTGTTTTGGGGCAGTAAACAGTCTAGCTATACTAATAGACAAAAACAGAAGCCATGTTGCCTCCATTGTAGAACAGCGTGTGAAGTATGTGATGAATCACTTTTCGGATGCTAGCACCAGTGTTTCGGAGGAAATGGAAGTATCGAATGGGTGACATCCAGGGCTCGTTCTAGTACAATTCTGGAGAAACCAAGACTGACTGACTGACTGACTCACACCGCTGCTCTTACAGTGCTGGACCCGCACACACAATACTGCCTTATACATTGTTTAAAGACACTCATATCCTCCTATTGATACATAAATGTCCCCACCACACAACTTAAAACAACATGAAAGTGACTCATAAACATAGGCCCACACCCCTCAACAGTAACTATAACCTTGAATATTTAAGAAGTTTCTTCTTATTCACTTGCCTCCACCCTCTCTTTCTTATCTTCTCACTTGCTCACTTGTCATAATCTTCAGTCTTTCTTATCCTTCCTCTCAAAGCCTCAGGAGCTCTATGCTACATATCCCTACTCTGACTGTACAGGATGTGTATTCAAAGAATGTAATCGGCCGTGAACAGCGATCTGCGGTCAGTTTTAGCACTTTCTTTATAGGCCGACGTCACCAAGGGTGTATATCTCTGACCTCACTGTGATTCAGTTCAGTTGTTTTGGGAATTGATTCTGTGCATCATGAAATCCCAAATATGACCAGTATTTGATTGATGATAATTTAAGTACTGAAACGGTACTGAAATATAGACTTTAATTTTGTAGTTTCATATTTCAGGAAAACCAAACCATTATTTGCTTAGCAAATAAAAAATGAGTGAATGAGTTTTTGAATGTTCTCATAAATTCTGGTTGAATTGCCTTTTTTTCCATTTTAAGTGTTTAAGACGTACTTCTGCATCTATCACTGTGCGATAAATGGTAGAACCTTTCCAGAATCAGCCCTCCCGCGCTGAGCCTTTAAGTGTCTGAAGCCCCAGGTCTGTATGATTTGTGCTTTGGAGGGAGGCCTGTGCAAAACACCTGGCTGCGGGCACTGCTGCCTAGCAGCCAGCATCCCAAGGGACCCCTCTTCCAGCCCCCCATTGGGTGTTTGGAGACAGTAAAGAGCGAGCCTGGCAGATGTGATGTGCACATTCATGCGTGCCCACTAGCACGGCTTCTGCAGAACCTCTCTCTGCTGTTAGTATTCAGGGCTGGGTTCCTAACAAGAGGCAGATCATAGAGAGGTATGCAGCAAACAAACGGTGCAGCTTCTCAGTCACCTGTCAAGGGCAGTGTCGTAAATTCTGCCCTCGTAGCTCTGGTGTTTGTATGACTGATTGATGGTGTTCTGCGTGCTTTGCAGTATTGACGGGGCATGTTTGGGCTTGTGGAGTACCTGGCTGTGGTGGATAGGGATCAATACGTTGCTAGTGGGGAGTGATGGAGGAGACATGGGTAGCCTGAACAATGCTAAAAGGATTGGCTAGCAGACAAACCTGAGCTGTTCACACTGGGGTCTGATCAATATAAAAGTTCATACCAATGGTAAAGAAAAAATGTTTGTGATGAGTGATACTTTTCCCGAAGTTCATTTAAAGACCGTTTTAATAAACCTCTCTGTTAACTCTTTTCTTTTAATTTTCTTTGTACAAAGAATTTGCATATAACAGTATCCCAAAGCGAATGATTTGTAATTATTTACAATTATTTACATTTTTGCTGTATTAGCAGGAGGTGCTTGAGTTCAGAAGGCTCTAAAAATCATCATCTAGGCAAGTTAGTAAATCTTCAAAAGTTTGTTTGTAATGAGTTTTCAGCAGTATCCTTTGCTTAACTTCCGTATGAATAATTCATTTGTCCTTTTTTTGGTATATTGTTTACTCTCCCATCTTGGCAGCATCATGTGATAGGGGACAGACATATCTCTTACGTGGAACTGGCAAAATTTTAAGGGAAAGTTTTGTTGTTTCCCTAAGAGCCACTTCTCTCAGTAAATGTTATGCTTCCTTTTACTAATTCACATGAAAATGAACCCAGAGCACCTTGTGCTTTTTGCATTGTAAACCAGTGTGAATGCTAACAACTGAGTAGTTGTGATCTATTCAAAATATTGCACTCAAGTGATTAATTGTGACCGACATGGACAGAAAACAAGGCCCTATTATTGGTGCTTTATCATCAAGTATTTTCACTAACGCAGTTTGTGAGACATCCTATAGGCCAATATATGGGTTGGGCTCTAGAGTTTACGAAGGGATAGAGGCTAGGGGCTCTCCATACAGGTTTCGGCTAGGCATCGGTAATTTTTTAAGGGCGTTTTGTGATGTTTCAGCAAACCGTGCACCGAAGTGCACCAAAGAGCTGTCTCATCATCCTTCTCAGCAAAGCAAAACAGCTCAAACATGCTGAGCATTGCTAATCCTCTCTTTTTTTGCGTTTCCCATGCCTGTCACACACACTGTGTTGCCTTACATAATGTAGTCTTTTAATGTGTGCATTGTCTTTTATTATGTAATAAAGTCGCAACTATAACTAAAATGCTGTTTATCATTCTGCCATTCTAATGCGTGCAGGCAAGCCTTGACATGCCTTTGATTTATGATCTCACCTGCTGCTCTCACAACACCCACATACTCCTCATTCCAATTCACTTTGACCCCACCCCACCATTTCCAGAGGAATGTCTGTTTTTAATGTGCAACCTGGCCGTGGGTGTGGTGTGGTGTGTGAGGTTATTGTACAGCAAAGCCCCGCTCCTATTGTGTCAATATTTGAAGTCTTCGTGAAGCAGATGATTCTGTCAAATGAAGATACTGTGGTGTTCAGTCACGAGGGATTTTACCACCTTCTTCCTCTCTGTCGGATCAGAACTGGTCTTTGTATTCACAGTCTGTGAGGGAGTGGCTAGCGAGGTGCCAGAAAAGCACAGGTTACAGTATTTGCTTTCAGTGCATTTTAGCGTTCAGGAATTTCATGCTGGTTACAGAATGGTGTGAACTAAGCCTTGTGATGGTATATGACGTGTGTGTGTGTGTGGTTACAGTATGTCTGTATCCACAGTAGTGCTGTATTGTATGGACATACTAGTATTGTGACATGTGATTATGACTCATACTTATTGCAATATTCATCCATCCATTCATTCATAACCTTTATTTTGCCAGGCAAGGCATTAAGAACAGTTTCTTATTGACAATGACAGCTGGCAAGTGCCAGAAGGCACATATAAAACAAACAAACCAAAAACAAAACAGATGAACAAAAAAACATAGCTAAAACATAGCATGGCATGGCAACCATAATTACCATAGCAAAATAATGAAACAGAATTAAAACGTGTACAGGTATCATTAAAAATGGCCATAAGTAGGCTTTTGAAAGCCATAACAAATATATTTTTATTTAGTTTAAAAAAATGTTGTAATTAATTCCAGCAACAGAATGGAATGACAACAGGCCAGAGGAGGTACTATAATTAGGAGGCTTTATTCTAATGTACATGGTCATGGAAATGCCCTACTGTGGATACAGTGTGAATGATTTCAACATGATTTAAAGATAGCCTCCATTAGTTTGGCCAAAAACGTGTGTTGGAAATTTATAAAAATGCCCACAGGAACTTTAGTCAGGATACTCAGAAGACACAAATAAATGTGGTTAGTTTGGGGCTCTTCTGCATATTGCATCCTTCTTCAGTAGGATCACAGTATTGATTGCCAGACGATAAATTGTGAAGCAATAATCCGGGGAACGTTTTTAAGATGTCATTAAGTTTGATGTTTTTCTTAGTTGTGAGTGGATTTAGAGTTATGAGGTCACTCGTTCTGAGAAAGCGCCCTATGTGCACCCCTCTAACACTTGCTCTGTCTGTTATCAGGCTCCACCACCCCTATCTCTTCAGAAACCACTCCCTCTCAGTCACTTCCCATGAATTTTTCTCTCTCTTTTTTCTCACGCACTCTCTCTCTCTCTCTATCTGTCTTGCTCTCTCTCTCTCTCGCTCTCTCTCTCTCTGTGTTTTACGGACCCATCACCCAACTGCCTACCTTGCATCAGCCTGATTCACAGAATTTCACTTTTCCTTCCTCCTCTATCTCCTCCTGCTGCCTAATTGTATCTCTAGTTCTATTCCTTTGCTGTCTTTTCCACTGTGGCACTCTCCCAATTTTTGTGTACACAGCTTCTCACCTGCACATATTAGAACAAATATTTTCTTTCATAGAGTCTCAGTCCTGATGTAAATACAGCAGTGCTTCCGGCATTGCGGAGCCCCACCTCGGCCAGCCTTTCCCAGAAGTTCTAGAGAATGCTGTCTCTGTCTCTGTTCTCGGCTGCCTCTGCTTCAGAGAGAAGACTAGATGTTCTGTGCGTCTGTGCCATAAACCGCCTGGAAGAAGCCTAGCACACCATTAAGATGAGATGGATTATGATTCGTGCTGTTCAGCAGAGCAGAACGACCAGGAAAAGCGCATTCCACACTTCCTCAACGTTCTTATTCAATATAAAATATTTAATCCCTTTGTTTTAGGCCAGACCCCGAGATGACACAATTAAATCATGGAATATGATGGCATTCGTTATGATATGGTTTCGTTACTGGCCTTGCAGTTTTCAACATAGAGCCTGTTTTCATTCTTGCCTAGTCACCGCCTCCAGAATCTTCTGCATTTTTCTTTTTGATTTTGTGCCAGTGCAGAAAGACAGTATCTGGGGCAGAAGGCAAGGCTGGGGGATGACATCAGTCTGCTTGAGCAAAGTGTGCGTGTGTCTGTGTGCGTATGTCTGTGCGTGTGTGTGTGTGTGTGTATGTTGTCTCAGTGTTGTAATCTTGGTTGCATGCTCTGAATATTTTTGCCCTGATTGCCATATTCCGCTGAATCTTTTTTAAAGGCACAGATCAGACAAAACCTTTTTACAATACAAGAACTCTTTGATCAGGATGGAGCACGTAATACAACAAAGGGCTGATACCGACAAGGACTGTCTTTACAGTGTGTGTACAGATGGGGCTGAATCACATCCGTGCCGTTTACTGCCAGGCTCAGCTGATGTGTTCCAGGCCCAGTCGTGATGAACATGTTCCACTTTGTTTGCTGTTCCCCTCAGGAAGCAGGTTACAGCATTAAGCCTGAAATCCCCTTTCAGTACTCCAGATAAAAAGTGGGGTTGCTGTAGAATCCTGCTGTGAAATGAGGTTAGTTTAGGCCCATGAAGCAGGGTGAGGGTTGCACGCCCCCTCCTGGTGGTCTGAAGCTCAAAAGCTCACACTAGCTTTGTTAAGGGGAAGGGGGCGGGGCCAAAAAGGCCTGTGTTGGGCAGGACCGTCATGGTGCCGTCTGATTGGCTGTTAAAGCCTCAATGCAGAACAGTTCCAAAAATGTGATTGGATGGGATGAATTTTTCTCTTCCATATGAAATGAACAGAATTTTCTGTCTGTTTCTGGAATTTTCCACCATGAACAGAGTTTTCTGCCTCTTTCTGGAATTTTCCACCAGACCCCATTTAGTTTAAGCAATTTTTTGGCTCAGTTTAAGCATGTGTAGCATACAAGTGATCAGGTTAAGCATCTGTACTATACAAAAGATTTTCACACAGTATTTTGCTAAAGTCCTTTATCAGACACTGCGAAAGCACCTGCCTGTCAGCGTCTTTGCAGGTGTGATGGCAGTCAATTGGTTTGTTTAATTATTTTGTAGGACCCTTTATAAACCTGTGGTTGTATGCCAGTTCATTCTCCTGAATATTTGTTCTGTATGTTTGGCAGCTTTTCTCATCTTTCTCCCTCTCTTGCAGGAGCGTTTTGCGGAGATCTTTGGGAAGGACGCTGGAGCGGAGAGCAGAAAGTCACAGGAAAGCTTTAAGAAGTGGCTGTTGGCAGGGGTGACCCTGTTCACAGGAGTTGTGGTGGGCTCCCTCATCGCTCAGAAACGTCTGTAAGGAAAAAGGAGGATTTACTGAAGACAAAGCCTCGCCTTCCCAGTACAGACCTCGAGCAAACAATGAAGGAACTTAAACCCTCTTTAAAGTTTGTTTGTTTCTTTTGTTTCATTTTCTTTGCCAAGAATCGTCATGTTTACACCCCTCCCTCCCACGCTGCACTGTGGACTGTGTGAGTGGCCGAAGAACACTTGTAACATTTGTGTATCCTGTCCTTGACTAGCGTAGGGGTATATATTTCTACCTGGCCCAAAACTGGGTCAATATCTGAAGTCTTACGATCCATAAGTCCCTGTCCAGCGAAAATAAATGATTGTTGCTTGTCGAAGAATAAGACAGCCCAGAAAGGTGTTTAACTTTTTTTGTTCTTTGTAGTTATTTTATTTCTGGCTTCATGTTCAGTCTTTTAAGGATGCACATTATTCTTTAATTTTCAAAGAGGATGGCAAGTAGTAAGGATTTATACTTCTTCTAAGCTACTAGTCGAACACAGATAATGCTTACAAATAAAGCACCTAACACAGGGTCCAGGTGAAGTCTCAGTTCATGTTCTTGACCCTTTGTAGACTTGTTAACTGGACTGAAGGGACACTTTCCGTGAAGTGAAGTGCAGCACCTGAAACTGTGTGAATGGGCTGCCCTGCATCCTTGCTGACAGTGTGGGGGGCAGCAGAAAAAGTATCCTTTAACCATTGTCATTTTCTCAAGCAAAATCTGGGCTACATTACTTTGTAGACATTAAGCCTAATCGTTGCAGTGGTCAGTGAAGAGTTCCTGTAGTTTAGTCACAGACTAAGTACAGGCTTAGACATGGCTACATTGAAAAGCTCTGTTGAAGCCTCTCAGTTTTTGAATGGACCAAGTACTCCCATTATGAGAGGTGCTGTTCTGATGTAGGCACTAGTAAGTTATGTGTCTGTTTGTTTTTTGTTGTTTTTTGAAATGTTGCATTATTAAACCTCATTTTGTTAGAAGTGTGGTTATCACCTATAACTTTCTCTACACCATTGGGAGTATTGTAAGGAAAGGTAGAACAGGCACAGTCCTCTGTGTTTATTGCCACCTTACATTGCATCATACACACATTGTAATAACTCATTTAACAGACAGAAATTAGATTAAACCACATTGCCACAAGAGTCCCCGGTGTCTTGTCTGGTCTTGGAGATGGTGTATGATTTTTTTTATATATATATAAATATATATAAAACACTCAGAACACCATCAGGGCAGGTGGTATATGTTACGGTAAATAAAGCTTAGGTAGTAAGGCTATACTTGCTTTAGTGATCATTAACTTGTCACTGATGTATGGTAAATGTCAATTCTACTTTGTGGTGTGTGTGTGTGCGTGTGCGCGCGTGGGCGAGTATGTGTACGGGGGTGTTCCTATTTTAAGTCCATGTTCTCATCCAAGATATTTAACACTGAAGCACCAAGTTGGATTCAGCTAACTTTCTCACAGAGCTATTTTGAAATCCAAATTTCCACCACACTTCATTCTCCTTATTACTGGCCAACTGCTCACCTTAAAATCCACAACACTGCCATGTACTGTGCAGCTTCCAACATCCACTAGTTACCAGTCCATGCTGAGACCAAGGTTAAACATCTCAAGGTCTTGAGATGGATTTTTAGAGTGGATGTTTAGATTTGTTCATTTGTAGGCCGTACACTAAAGGCTAGAGCACATTGCAACAAACTACAACCTTCTAATGTTTTAATAATACCCAGAACTGAGATCCAGAGCGAATAAATATTTGTTTAGTTGGTTGGCTGGTTGATATGCTCTAGCTTTGAGTATTATAAACATTTTGATGCCCTTGGGTTATTTGGTTGTTTGTCCATCGTGTCGCCTCTTATCTCGCTCTCACAGACAGGTGCACCATTAAAACCCACTAAATCTGTCATCTCTCAATCATCCTGTCACCTTGATGTCTCATCTTTAACCGGTGCATTAAACTGCTCACTTCTGCTGTCATGGCGGTTCTATCCGCTCGTCATTCAGCGCGGCTCCCCGCTGCTCCACTTGCTCGGTCGTGTCAAACCGTGAAAAAATTGAAGAGAAGAAAAGAAAACAATTGCTAGGCTTCAAAGCATGTTTAATTCAAAAAAAGACGCCAAGTCAAATCCGTGTTTTATCTATGGTGTTTGACAAGCGTTTTACTGAGGGTGAAGGAGCCAGGTGGAGGGAAACGGCAGCAGAGGTGACTTTCCCCACTTAAACCCACAGTGAGATCCACTGTGGGGAAAATGGGAGAATATAAACTGATCTCAAATGGTAGACACTTAACCTAGAAACCCACTCGTCTATTAAAATGCCTCAAGGTTACAGACCCTGGGCTGGTTTCCAAATCCTTGCTCACTTCTGAACTAGGTACAGGCCTATTGCAACAAATTCCCTAAGCAAGGGTGGGGTTTTTGGCACATTCACCAATCCTTAATAACCGAGTGAGTTATGTTTGAAACAGTTTGTCAGATACAACTGAAGAGATATTGCTTCTGATCCAGCCCAATATAATACCACAGTCCACATTTTGAGTATAAACTTGGCATAGCTCTGGGGAAATTTGAAACTGCCCTCAAACGTATATTAACGCTGCTCTGAAGACACTGATTTTACAAAAATACATTCCATATAATGAAAATTTGCTGCTTGCATGCTTTGTATGTACGTGTGTTGTGTTGAACGCGTGTGTACTGCGAGAATAATGCTGAGTGTATGAGAAAAGCTTGGCAAGTGTGCTTCAGAGTAAAATGACCAGCCTTGGCACGACACTATGTAAACTAGTTAACTTAAAAATGACATTTAGAGTAGCATAATAGCGTAGTGAAATTATTTAAAGCATTTTGATGATTTGAAAATATTATTTATGATATTTGGTGTAAACGCATAGTGTTCTTTCCTATGGCCTTAAACTCCATCATTTCTTTAAAGTGTTTTGTTACTCATTGTGTTTGTATCTAGCCAAGTTCACCTGAAAATAGGAAGACGAAAAAACTATTTTTTTAAAGCTTGGGTTTATTTAAGCAACACCATCCCTGGATAAATTGTTTTATGTCTTAGGACTTTTTTAAATGTCTGATATCATTAAAACTGAATAAAGACGGATTTCAACCCACTAGATTCATCTGAGCGGTGGTCATTAAACATGGGTACGTGGCTTCAACTGAAATAGCAACAAAGGTGCGGTTGCTGGTTATTTTAACTGGGTGTTTTTCAGCTTTTGAAACCTTCATTATTGGTTAGAGTTGAGTTCTTGGCTACAAATGCTCAAGGCAAAATATGAAAACTGAGTGAACTGTTTAACATAATGAGTACTTTAGGTTGAGATGACAGACACTCTCAATCACAGTAACTTCTGTTGAATGTTTTATTCCACACAATTCAGATCACTATGTATATGTTTGTGGCAAGTTCCCCTCACCATAAGTGCAGTCACACAAAGCTTCATCTACATATAAAGTAACAGTTATAGTATGGCCATTTTTAAATGGGAGTGGATGTAGTAATCACATGGACGGTTGGGAATACACTTCGTGGCATCATAAGTGCAGCAGGTACCTAAAGAGGTTAAGACAGGTAGGACAGTCAGCTGCCCTCCCTGCATCTATTTCCACTGGCCCTTCTCATAGTCCCATTTAGCAGAGAAGCCCTGTACAGGATTCATCCGCATGTCCAGCATCCTCTTCACCTGCTTGGCCTCCCACTCATCATCAAAGGTACGAGGATGAGGAGGATACACTGACGAGGGGAAAAAAATCTCAACATCAGCACAAAGCTTGAATTTAAACTTTAATAGTCTACTTCTGAAAATTTCATTAGTGTCTCATTTCTTAAAAAATTCTAAAACAATCTAAAAGTGTCTTACACGAACTGAGATAGTGATGAGCAAACTCAAAACTATTAACTCTGCCACACACTTAAACATGTACAACAAAGCAATTAATGCTCACCTGAAATATGGGGACCTAAATGAAATGTTCTGGAAAAGCTCCCAGTCTCCCCCATAAATAAATAAAAATACAGAATGTACTTTTCCCCCTTTTAATATTTAATTCTCTTGTCTACATTTAATCTTCCATTAAGGGGTCAATTTGTCAGATTTTTATTCTTTTTCTTTTTTACCTGAGGTCCATGTATAACGTTTGTGTTTTATTCACCAGTCAAAAAGTCAGTTCATTTCTACATGATCATTTTCCAACCTCTCTTTCTCCCTTATAATTGAACAGGCTGGTTTTGTTTCTGTTCCTTTAAGATTAATATACATAACTGCGTTCTGCTCTGATTGACTGTCCTGTATTATAAATTATTCAAAAAGTCTGATCTGAAACATTCCTTATAACGCCTTGCAGAGCTAAACTTCTGAGTGTAGGTGTATAAATGTAAAGTGACCATTCTGTCATACGTGAACACACCACAGCACAGTGAGAACAGCATAAAATTGTTCTCTGCATTTAACTCATTCACCAAGTGAAGCAGCGGGCAGCCAGCGACACAGCACCTGGGGAGAGGTGTAGGGACAGTACCTTGCTAAAGGATATGTCAGTGGTGCCACTGGCAGTCCTGGGATTCAAACTCACGACCTTCTGATTTCAGGGACAACTCCCTAACCACCAGGACACCAGCTGGCCCATATATGTAAACGTGTTCATTTTTCTGAAAATACTAAATTCAAAATGGGCTACTCTAACAACACAAATCAGCATATGGGGACCTGTAAAAAAAGGTCATTCCCCCCCCCCCCCCCTACTCACCGTAGATGCGCTGCCAGAGGACCACCAGACCCGTCATTCCGATGAAAAAGAAGATTCCACCTATTACTGTCTTCCACTCATTGGACGGCTTCTTCATCTCTGCATACGTCTCTTTAAACATCAGCCTGTACACTGAGACAGTGAGTAGAGGACTCGGTCGGTCAAATGATGTGGGCGTACAGACAGCACGGAAGATTTATGGTTTGTTTCTGTAAAATTAATCCAACCCTTAGAGCTGCACCTTCCTTAAATGCACTTATGTGCTTCAGTGTGCTACATCTGGAAGAGTAAAATCACTTTTTCTGAGAAACTGACAGAAAACAAAGAATAAATACAAACAGGCAATTTTATCCTCATTTGAAAGACTATTCCAGGGTCCCTTTTCCTTCTGTTTCAGACTCTTGTCAGCAGCACTAAGGGTGTCCTGGTAAGGTCTGTCCGGCAGTGGGGTGTCCCGACGATCCCAGTACAGGGGGGCGGACATGTCAGCCTGCTCCGTCACTTCAGAGTGATGACGGAGTGAGAAACAAAAAACAGTAATCAGAGATCTAAGATTTACTATTTATTATACCACAAAGGAGAGAGTGTCCCCTACTGGATGAATAAAGAACACTAGACACGTTATAAGTTCACTTTAAGTGATCTGTCTGTGGTAACTATTGCCATTTTTATAACGTATAGGCATATACAGACAGGTGACAAATGAAAGGAAAACCCGGACTAAATGAGCTGATAAACAGATGATAAACTTTTTAAGAGGCAAAGCCCACACAGTTACATTTTTACCACGTTGAGGATTTTATGCAGGCCGCCACAAATTTATTCAAGTACAAGCCTTTAAAACAACTATGAAAAAAGGCTACTTTTTGCCATACTTTTCTTTTGGCTACTTTTCATAGATCTGAAACCTTTAATATGCGAAGTTATCCAACCAGTAAATGCCATTCACTAAAGCTTAGTATGTTTTATGCATGTGTGTTCCTATGTGCAGTTATCCAACTAGTAAATGCCATTAATTAAAATAAGTGTGTTTTATTGGTCACACAGAACACTTACTTCCAAACTTACTTCCAAGTATTTAAAAAGTGGAACGGTGTAAACGTTTGAATTTATAGGAATATACTAAGTACTAATATACTAATTAGGCTAGCACTGCTCCTCAGTGTTGGTATACCTGAGGATTGGGTATCATACATGAAGGGATGAAGTGGCATCAGTGGATGCCCAATGAAAACACTTGACTGAGAAAATATATTTTGGATGAATGGTGTTTTATGCCTCCAGTACAGTTTCAGAGACCAGTAGAATCTATGACAAGGTACACTGAAGCTGTTCTGGCAGCTCATGATGGTCACCTTACTAAAACACTATGTTGCTTGTCCTTGTTTTGCCTGTATGTATTTCTAAATGTCTTCAGCTAGCAGCGTCCTTTTTACCATGTCCATGGCTGGCCATCCTGGTACTGCTAGTGCCGAGTGTCGCCAACGCCTGTCTGGACAACAGGGTCCCCACTCGGGCTGTAGTCAGACGCAGCATCTGAGACACACACACACATACACACAATTAATTATATTAATAAATACTGTTTGTGTGGTGAACCACAAACAATATTTGAGGTGGCTGGTGGCCTGATGGTTAAAGAGTTGCCCCTGCGATCAGAAGGTCATGGGTTCAAATCCCAGGACTGCCAGTGGCACCACTGAGGTGCCCTTAAGCAAGGTACCATCCCCACACACTGCTCCACTGCTTCACTTGGTGAATGGGTTAAATGCACAGAACGAATTTCACACTGTTCACACTGTGTGCTGTGCTGTGGTGTGTTCACGCATGACTATAAGGGGTCCCTTTACTTTCTCAGGACAGTATGTTGTGCAGCACTGTTTCTGGGAGTTTTACCTCAATGCCACACTGCTGGGCTGTGAACATTGTCAAAAATACTCAGACCAATGACAGTTCTGTGGTCAAAAAGTGATCACTGCTGAAGGCCAAGCTACCATGCTAAGTTCATTGTTTACTGCTTTGTTAAATACTCACAGCTCCGCTTGATACGGCTCTAAGTCGGCGTGACTAGGTTATCCTCTTATCGTGCTTATCCAGCGAGTTTCTATGAATATCACCAAATGTGTTCAGCTTGAAAATTAGTAGGCAACTGGCGTGTGCTGAAACTCAAAGATAAGAAAAGGAACTACTCAGTTTGTTTACAGATATCATGTGTCTGAACACAAAATTCAGGTGTCATTGCACTTCTGTGGACCATCCTACTAAGCTCTACCTTTATTTATTTACTGACTTATTGACCCAAACAGGTTACTGAAATTGTACTGACACTCGAAAAAGCAGACCACGTGCATCAGTGCATTAAGCCTTGCTTCCTGCACCACATCTAAATCCCTTGCTCAGTCTGCCTTCCTAATCATCTTTGGCTGCTAAAATCCTTCTGCTAGACTCTTTTACAACAGCTTGTCCTGTAGGTCATCATCAAAAACGCATATGTACTTAAAAAATATGCAAAACACACATACACTATATGGACA
>JBBPCZ010000142.1:23845726-23857035 GCA_037974445.1 Brycinus macrolepidotus | reverse complement strand
AAGGTAGCACATTTAACACAAGTAATACTCGGTATCGGTATCGGTACTGAAATGCAAGTACTCGTACTCGTACTCGTACTCGTTTTCCAAAAAAGTAGTATCGGTGCATCCCTACTCATGGCCTTGTGAAATGTTGGATCTTCTGCAGTTCCATTATCAGAAAGCATTCTGCTTCTATTCTCAGAGACTCTTCATGACATCACTCTTCCCCTCTCCCCCGTGTCTCTGCTGACTGTTGTTTATGGTGTCTGATGAAGGCCGCCCCGGAGTTCCGTCAGGGCGTTTCAGCTGGGGCCAAAGGTACAACGTAGACAGAACTGTTGGGATCCCAAGATTACAGTGTAGACTAGTCCCTCTCTTCCTTCAGCCCCTCCAGAAGTATTCTGGTCTTCTGGTATTATGGAAAAACTTAAATTACTCAGTCTAAGATGACTCTCTCCTCACAAAACCGCTACCATTAAGGTCCGGTGTGGACTTACATGTACCTTGCGCTGTATCAAATGCACTACACAAGCCACTGCCTACGCAGCATTGCAGAGCGGCTCAAACCTGCATCAAAGTTCTGACGAATGCTTTCGTGAGTAGGCCGTTGTAGCTTCCATCCTACTCCTCTTCTGAAGTCTTTCTCCCTGTTTGGCCTGATCAGTGCTTTGCATGCGGTTCATGCCGAACAGTGCAGCCGCATTTGCTTTAGGCTGTAAATTGCTTTGATGTCATTTTGCTATTAGGCCAGCCAGGAGAGGATCATTCTGCCTCTAATTTAAGAACAAATGGCTTTTATAGTTGTCTGCTGACAGGGTGAAAGGAGGTGACATGGATTCTGAAGAAAAGTCAGATAATTGTCTCGATGACAGACAACAGGATGGTTTCTTCTACAGCCCATACTGCTCAAACTCCTAACAGCTATGCTTAAAGGGATTTTTTTTTAAAAATTCTGCATAATTCAGTTGCAATGTAAACAAAGTCATCCAGAGTGGTTTGATGTGAAATGCTGTATTCCAGTGAAACTTACCGATTTTTTTTTATTTTTTTTTTTTACAGTGGTTATTATAGGAACACTGGCTTTTAATGCCTGCAGCACAAATGTAGCCATTTTATGTAACAACCAAAACAACTGGTGCATGTACATGTCACTTGTTAGTTTTTAGATGTTGATTATGGTAAAACAGTGATAAGTCCAAAAATGACACCATGCATGTACCTGCTGAAGTTTGTTAACGCATTTTTGGCTAAAACCTTAATTCAGAGCTCTCTTAAAACAATGGCTCAGGCATTAGACATTTTATGTGTTGACTTTCTCTAATGTAGTTTTTAAAAGCATTAGATGTCTGGTTCCTATCCCCACTGCTGTGAACAGTTCTGACTTGAAAAGTTTCTCTAGAGCTGAGCATTTCACATTATACCACTCTAAATGAATCTTATTTACATTGTAATGATTTAGTTAAGCAGAAAATTTAGAACATTAGCAGAATTCCCCTTTAAATATGACTTGACTCTTGCCTATATAAGTGAGTAATCTTATTCAGTTGCTGACTTCACTTGTTCCTACCACATAAGTTATGCAGAAACTGCCACATGGAACTTTTTCTGTCATGGAATGTATAAGACTACTGAAACCACACAGTCCCTTTCTTCATATTTCTCTCTCTCTCACACACGGTGCTTTCTGCAGCCTTGAGGTTTCCTTGACAGGATTTGTGGAATGTGAGCAGGATGCCACTTTTCTGCCGAGGTCCTCCCTAGATAAACAGCTCATTCCCAGCAGCCCTCTCTACTTTGCCCATACCCAGCTTACCAAGGAAGCCATGCTTCTTCAGTATTAGCAGGTTCAAGCCTCTCTGTTATAGCCTAAGCACTGTGACTGAGAGTACACTCAACCCTACCCCATGTGTGTTTTTGTGTACTCACTTAGATGCAGTTGGGAGGACCTGTTGACCTGTGTGTGTGTCTGTGTGTCTGTGTGTCTGTGTGTCTGTGTGTGTGTGTGTGTGGCGGCTCACGTGCAGGGTGCTGAATGTTTGACCTCAAGAGAAGTTAGACTGTCTGTATTTACAACCCCACTAAAAATGGTGCATTGGTCAAGTAAAATTAATTTTCTGTTTTAGTTGTTTTGACATTCCCAGTAAGGAAAGATTTAGTGCACACTTAAATGTGATACAGTGATGTGTTTAGAAATGACACTGAATGTATATTGAAATGTAATTCTTTATTCAAGTGCTTTAACTTGTCAGTATACGCTTCTGTGCAAAAGTCTTGGGCATCTGTGCAAATTGTTTACAGCTGTTTTTCTCAGCGTGTGAAAACGTGTAGTTGTGCTAGCAATGTTAACATCAGAATAAATACAAACAAACAATAAAGCAGTAAAAGTGTCAAGATTTGTTTTGTTTTTAAAAAAGTAGTTAATATTATGTGAGCTGGTGAGGAGAACACAGGTTTGGTTCCAGATTTCTCCTCGGTTCCTCCAGCCGTTGTTTGGATTTGTGAAATTCCATCAGCGGCTCCTGATTTAATTTAATGAAGGACTGATTGAGTCAAACCAGGTTTCTGATGGAAACTACTGGGCTTCAACAAGGAACACATTGAGGTACTGTACATGAAATCACTACTTACAGTAAAATATTTATTTGTATTTTATATTTGAATTTATTCCTTTTAGTTTTATTTAATATATTCAGTTATAATAATGTAAAAAACTGCTCATCTAAACCCTTGTTTAAATATTAGGTTTGCAGGTGCCTGAGACTTTTGCACAGTACTGTAGGTGAGGCAACGTACTATTCATGCTCGGCATGATTCACACTGGGTGACTGTGACTGCATGAGCACCCATGCTAATGTTTTGTAGGCTCATGTGCAGGCACTGAAGAGTTGGGTGTGGGAGAGCTGATTTAGAAGTGAGAAAGCCTGTTTGGACATGCCTGTGTGGAATCTAAGTTGTAAACGGAGATGTCCATGTGCAAACGAGGCTGGTGACCAGCCAGGACTTACGTATGTGTGGGTTGTCACAGCCTTAGGCAAGGCCTATGATCTTCCATATGAAAGATGGGTTCCCGCAGTAATCCTGCACCCATAACTTTTCTACTCTAATCCCCTAATTCAAAGAGCCTGCCACTCCTGCAAGGCTCAGATGGATGGTCGGGCAGTTCACTGCTTCTGGGTCTAAGAGCAGCTGGCAGTGACAGACGGGTACTCTTGCAGTAGGATCATCTCTATGAGGTTAGCATCAAATCTGTGGACATCTCAGCAGCTTTTGGAGAGATGAAATTACAGCCTGGATGCGAGGTGTCAGGGAGGTGGAAGTTCAGGGGTCACTGGAGCTTAACCTCCACCTTGGAGAGAAAGTTTACACTTGAGTTCCGTAGAACTGTAAGCTTGTAGCTGGTTGCATGAAACGTAACTGCATTTTTATAGTATTTTTTCACTTGCATTCACTTTCACCCTACATACATTCGCTTTAGGGAAATAATTAAGTGAAACACAATTTAAAAAAGCCCTTAATTCCAAACTGAGTTGAGCCCAAAGTTAAAATTACATTACCTAACCTTAAGTTTGGCCCTTAAGTATTTCACATAAGTATTAAGATGGTTTATACAAGTGGTAATTGGTCTCTTAAGGAAGCTGGAGAGAAAAAAAAAACAGCTCTCCAAAAGCTGCGGTGTCCTGCAAGAACTAACATCCTTCTGGTACGTAACATGTTGATTTTACACCATTTCATCAGGCATACTCCTCTTTCCAGTGCCTCCACTCTTTTCCTATTTAGCTTGCTGTGCTCTGTGGCATGTCAGGAATGTGCTGCTCTTCTGCAGTGCTTCAGCTCATACCACAGGTGGAATCGGGCACCTGTGGGGCTTCTAACCTCAGTGTGGACAGAATTACAGCCGTTTCTATAGAGGTCTGTCACTACAACTAATGGTATCAGTTCTATAGAATTGGTGCTTATTGTGTTGCTCAGGTATGGCCTCCTGGAACTGGAGGTGTAAGTTTCAGAGGGTTTACGTCAGAGGAAAGTTTAAATAATGATCACCTACACTTGACAGGGTTGATTTTTGGGCCCACTGTCCCACTGAGTTCAAGGTTATAGTATGAAGGAATTTTGGTCTTTAGGTTAGTAGAGTTGTCACTTTTGATTTATATACGAGTAATCAAGTAATGTACTGATTATTTTTACAGCAAAAGGGCCATTTCACGGCTTTAAAAAATCCTGCATAATTCAGTCACTGAGATGGAAACAGTCATTCGGTTGGTTGTGAAATGGTGCACTGTAGAGAAACTACCTTACTACTTACTACCTAATGTGAATGAATGGTAACTGCTATGCTACTACCTGCTATGAATGGTTCTTTAAAAATACATGGCAATATCATCTTAAACATATCTTAAAATATCTCAGAATTATCCTAAAACAAAGTCTCAGACAAAATATGTGTAACAGTTTAATTTGATATAGTAACCAGTTTCTGTGTGTAGCCTTTAGAGGGAATAAATGCTTTGGATGACGGGTTCCTATTGCCAGCACTATAAACAATTCTCAGTTAACTTCTCTAGAACAGAACTTTTCACATTAACCCACTCTGAATGACATTATTCAAATATAAATGGTTTAATTATGCAGAAATAAAAAAATATATATGTGGACATATGTGTAGTTCAAACAATAATAATTGACTTTATTGAATAGTAGCTAACCAAATCTTTTCAAATATTCCAGAATATCTATTTGGAAAAAGACAAATTAGGAAGACTTTACAAAAGTATATCTATTTTTTTTTGCAAGTATATCTATTTTTAATCAATTACTCATGACTGTCACCATTGTTTGCTTGTATTGACAAATGCTCCTTATAATGAGGCTTTCTGTTGTTGATCTTTATCCCTAATTAAGTATGGTTTCTTCAGCGGGAGTTGACTGCTCGTGTAGGAATTGTGCTGTATATAGACCGATGTCTGTATTCAAAATTTGTTACTGTGATACCAGTCATAGCCTGCACATTGACTTTCTGGTGTACTGCTTCATTTGTTAAAGCATTCATTTCGTAGTGCTATGACTTTTCCTCTCCATCCTCAACTAATTTTCTCTTCCTTCTGCTGCTCGACCACTTTTAGCCACAGTGGGATCAGACTGGGCGCTGAGAAAACTGTACTGGTCTATACTTTTAGCCACAGTGGGATCAGACTGGACGCTGAGAAAACTGTACTGGTCTATTTTACTTGTTATGTGGCTGCCTCTAAGAATGGAGACACACAAATATACACGCCCATACTCAAATGACGCTGCTCCAGTCTTTTTCAGGTAATTCCACAGAGAATCCAGAATGCCTAATGACAGGATATCCTTATAGCTACACTTCTAGTGATTTGTTTCTGTAACCCCCCACCCACCCACTCTTTGATGGGGCAGACCGACTCTGTTATATCACTTCCTTAACATTTAACACAGAGGTGGAAAAAAGGTGGAGGCGCCGGATGGTGTGGAGGAGCTGGAAATGAAAAGTAAGAGGTGTTTTAGCAAATGACTGCTTAGACTAACCAAAAATTAAAAATAAGAGTCTGTGGAAAATCAGTTTTAGAACTGAATAAAAGGTCCAGAAGCAGGCGATATTTAATGCATTTATTGTGCATTAATGAACTCTTCTTGTCATGTGCCCACTAGGAAGTGTTGTTCTTCCTGCCTGAACTTGAACAGTGATGATTGGACATGCTGGGTGGAGCCAGGGAGAGAGAGGAGGGGGTATTTGAGTTGTTGGCTCACTCACACATACACACACTCCCTCACATGCGTTTTGCCTCTTCAGAGTAGCGCTACTTTCTCAACCGGCATCTGCTCTCAATAGGACGTCTACACTCGTTTTATAGCTTTTTTGTCCCAGTAGACAGCTCCTCACACCTTACTGGTAAGTTGCTGCACAAGAGTAAATTAGTGTGTTAGAAATGTCTGATAGTATATAGAACTGTTATTTTGAAAACTGTTTAAAATTGTTAAATTATGCAGTTATAGTCAGCTTTCGAGTAACTATGCTTCTCTTTGTCTGCTGACACTTTTACCATTTTGAAACAGTTTCCTTGTGCTTAAAACGGTAGAACAATCCTGCTATTGTGTTTTAGTCTTGAAGTATTTGTTGTTATTTAGACTAGAGCACGTAGTTGCTTCACGGGTCAGTGTTGTGCTCAGAATGTTAATGAGTGTCTGTGTTGTGGATCATTGAGGGGGTTCATTACCATTTGATGAGAGACCATAAGCTATTGCTCATTAAACAGTGCTTTAAGTGAAAGGTGACAAAAGCTTTCTGTCCTTGGCCGTAATCTGTCCTTGGAATTTTCCTATCTTACAGTCTTAAACAAGCATTGGTTATAACAGTGGATGAATTAGCATGCAGGTTGGCAGGAGGCTTGTATTTTTTTTTTATAAGATTTTCTCATTTATAGATGCTTTGAGCTAATACCCATATATCAGTGTTGTCCCAGATAAGTGTCAACAATGTCCAGTAACAGGAGAAGGGAAAAGTCAGGAGAGGGAAACTTTATAGAGGTGTGTGTGTGTGTGTGTGTGTGTGTGTGTGTGTGTGTTATTGCCATATCCTCTTGCTCACATGGACAGGAAAACATACGGAAGCCCTCTCTATCTGTAGGGCATTAGCCCCTGAAAAGTTCCTTGTCAGAGGTCTACTAAGACTGACATTCCAGGGTCAGTCACTGGATGATGACTAAACACTGTTAATAATGGATCTGGGTGACTGCTTGTAGGTTTGGAGGCTTTGGGTGTTTGTGTTTTCTATGTCCCCGTTTTTTGGTGTGTCTTGGTGTAGTTGTTAACAGTTATTCCTGTTTGTGTTTGTGTTGGTGAGACTGTGGGAATGTGTGGTTGTGGTGATTGCGGTGGAAATGGGTAAAGACAACATTCAGAACCAGCCGAGTTTGCAGTGACGCCACCGGGGCGCTTGCAACAGCACCATGGCTTTGTGATTACACTCTGACTACAACAGGCCATGTGTCATTATGTTCATAAGTGTGTGTGTGTACATACTTGTGAGGACTTGTTTTTGCGATGATCCATCATTCAGAATGTAATTGTGTCGTTGTATGTATTTGCCTGTCCTTTTCCCTGTTTTTTTTCTACGTTTTCCCAGGCTTGGCTCATGTTGTACAGAGCTTGAGTGAGAGGGCAAAGTTATAATTGAGAGACCATTTATCTGCTGTCTTTCTTGATCAATACTTAGAAGGGGATGGTCTCATTTTTCTCCTGCTGGCAGTGGTCAGGCAGAATCGTTGCTAGGCTGACAATGAATGGGCTTGCGCTAAAGTCATGTTACTTTAGAGTTTAGTCTGACCTCAGGCACCTCAAGTGACCTACACTGAATAGACTACAAAAATAGAGCACACTTTTGAAACACTAACTCAGTAACAGTCTTCTGATGGATCACCCGGGTCTGATCCATCTGTTTGAATGGTGTCGTCCTCTCCTGGGAGCTTTCAGGTTACATTACTACACAAATGAAGAATGAGACCCTGGTGGATTTGGCCCCAAAGACCCTGAATCAGATGACTTATCTCCAGCCTCAGATAGAGGGCTTGGCAGTGTGTGATAGGAGAGAATGGTAGACATGACAGGAATGTGTGGCCGCAGAGCAGCGGGCCAGACTGTTGGAAGGGTTTTGGGCTTTGAGCTGGCTCATGTCTACACAGTCATGAGAGAAGCGCAAGCTTAAATGTTCTTATTACTCATTGAGGATGTGGGTTTTTTGGGTTCTTTTGTTCTGGTCTTTCGCTGAGCCTCTGAGTAATGTATTTGTCTTCTCTAATATGGACAATGCCTGTCAGGGGCAGTTTGTCTATAAGAGGTGTCTTACTGAGGCCATGGAGGCAGCTGAACTGCCTTCTCTTGTTTGATTGTCTTATTACAGTCAAGTCATGAGGAATGAACGTGTGCAAACGAATACCTCCTGCTCTTCTCCATCATCCCAGTGACACATACAATGTTTAGCAACATTTGTACCATCTGCCCTGGGGATTTTCTCAAAACTGTGTTTGGAATAGGGAATTAAACAAACTCACATTGGGGCACAATATGGACAAAAGATCACATTGCAATTATACTGCTGCATATTGCAAATGTAATTATGCAATATATTAACATCACATTTGAGAATTGTTCATGTGACGTGGTTAAAGATTTGCATGTAGTATTTTTGACTGAAATTAATTACGTTTGTTTGGAGTGACCTATTTTCAAGCAAATGCACTGATGAACGTCTGTGATTGGTCCGGATACACACAGCATACAGTAAAACAATCGCTGATTAATTGAGACTCATAAGCATACTGCAGACTTTTGCAATAGCAATATTTGCAACCATATTGTCATGACAAGGATTATAAACGATATTTTGTGCAGACAACACAGGCTACATGTGTGTAGGTGTCCTTGCTTGGCATACTAAGAGGTTAATGGCAGTGAGGGTTGGTCTGTGCTCTTGGTCATAGCAGGATACTTGTAGTGGATGAATGTCTTGGTGGTACAGATGTAGACAGTCAGCCTTGTAGACAGGGTTAGGCTTCACACAGGCTGTGGGCTGCTTGGTGAAGGCACGGGGTTCAGGGTGCAGAGTGGTTGTACTATAACAACTCTTTAATGCTCTAATGGCTCCATGCTCAGAGTTGACTTTGTCCTGCTGTGGGTGTAAGGAGCATCTGTATTGTGCTGTCCTGCATTTTGGAATGTGAGAATGGGGCCATTTAGAGCCTTTTATATCCCCCCATTCATAGAGGACTCTTGTCAAAATGGACTGAGCCCACAAGCCCAGGTTTATCTGGTTGACTGCTCGAGTCTTCAGGGGTAATTGTTGTAGTCATATTTGTGCCCTCTGGGGCAACAAACTGTGTCTCAACAACCTTAGCAAATGTAGGAAGTCCTCCTGAGGGAGCGCTCTTGATCAGCTCTAACTAAGCCTGACACAGTAGACAGTGCTTAATGTTAAGGTCAGAGCTTTCTTCCGGGCAGTGGTAGAATGTGTGGAGGTGATAAACAGGAGGTGATCAGTCAAGCTTTTTTTTAGATACTTTCACATAGTGTCATGGTTTCTTTACTTTTAAAGAATTGTTGATTGTTAAGTATAATGAGAGGAATAAGTTAGAGGAGAAATCCCTAAATTCCCTAAATTCCCTTTAAAATTACCTTTAAAAAAATCCCTCATCACAAACATCCGTTATTGCTGATGTTAGTAGTGCCTAATACTGATTAAGCGATGACCTTTTACAGTTTCTGTTTGCATGTGAAGTCCCATTATCTCTCTATTGCAAGACAGACACTCCACTTGAGTTTAATTTGCATGTTTCTTATCTCTCCTACTTTGCTCTAACTTCCATTGAGAAGCCCCATCATCAGACCTATTTGGACCCTGTGCTTTTCCAAAATGTTGCTCGTTACTTCTACAAAAATAAAAATTGAAATAGCATGTTTGCTTGAAGGCAAATGCCTGACCTGGGTCTAAGGGACAGGTAATACTCTACCGTGGTAATTTGTCTTTGTGCTTTATCTTTCCCAGCTGGGGGGAGTCATGTTTGTTTAGTCCGGAGCCCACCAGGGAGAGGCCAGCAGCCAGCCTCCAGTGAGCAAGACTTCTGGTTACAGATAAAGCTAGGGCTTACATGACTAACCTCAACTTCAAACCAACCTCTCTCGCTCTCTTACCACCAGGAACCCCTCATCAGTAGTCCCCGCCTATAGCTTCTGCTGAACAGAGACATTTTATTTCAAATCCTCATCATTTAGGCAACTCCTCTGTGAACTATAAAAACAACCAGCCAGGGCTAGCCATTTTCCTCTGTCTGTCGGTCGGTCTCTCTATATCTGTCTCTCTCCGTCGCTACCTCTGTACTATTACTGCTTCAGTGCGTTCTCTTTCATTTGATCTCTCATGGTTTCCTTTTCCCCCACTTTCTCTTTCACATGTGTCTGACTTGCTTTAGGTTGTAATTCATAGATTTTGTAAATGCACCAAAAAGTCACAGAATTCCCTAATAATTACAGAATCTAGTTTATCACAGCTGTATTTTTTCTCTTTTCAGCTGTGCATTGCTAAGGGTTAACCCACAGTCTCTCCCTGCTGTTAGTGGTGGTTTTAGGGCCTAATGCTAGTGACGTCACATTTTCCCAGTTCAGATTCACCCATAAAATCAGCTCCTAAATACTGTTAAAGTGAGTGAACACTGCAAATTATACACAGATTGCAAAAAATAAACATCCAACTTTTGGGTAGCTTTTCTGTTCATTTTTGGGGACTAAAGTTCAGTTCAGTTAAACAGCCTGAAAGGCTACTGTGTATATCAGCATATGCATATCAACCAGTCATTTGTGTTTAAATCTGTAAGAAATGCCAAATGTGACAATTTTGTACTTTTCCTTGATGCAAACATTGTGATATTCAAATGTTAATAGTGCAAGATGGCAACTAAATTCACATACATATTAATTATCATGTATCTTTCCAGCTTCGTTAAGTATTTGTAGGAAACACTTTAGGTACCCTTTTATCTGTGTATGACTTTGTGTGTGTGAGTGTGAGAAAAACTGTGTGCGTGTGTGCATGTGCGTGTGTGCATGTGCGTGTGTGTGTGTGTGAGTGTGAAAGAGAGTGTGTTCATTCCTGTCTCTCCCCAAGCCCTACATGCTCTCCATGCATTGCCCAGATGGCATGTTGCTGAAGCCCTTGTGTTATCTGGATCGGTTCACTCTGCTATTCATGCCCAAAGCTGGCCTGTGACGTCATGGATCACTTCCGTCCAGCACATTGCATGGTGTGTGAATGTCTGTGCTTGTTTGATTCATTCTGTGATGAGTGTCTTACCTGACCTGTGCCTCTAGTGCTCATGGGCTCAGAAACAATGACTAACGTACATATTGCACAATAAGGGATTTGTGATGGTTGTAGAGGTTGCTATTATCTAAACTTCCGCATCTTTTTAGCAGCATTTGTATTGAAGGATGGAGACAAAGCAGAGGTGGAAAATAGTCAAGGACAGTTGTTTTGTGTAACCATAAACCCATACATCACATACTGAAATATGAGCTGTCTGTGTGTAGTATATGTTGGGTTACCTATTATGTGCCTGTACTGCACAGGCAGATTGGTGAATTTGCCTCTTGAGCTATGCTGTGCTCAAAAACAGAATGTAGCCTGGAGCTTTTCCTTCTGTCTTTATAGGCGGGTTGTGTAAGTCCTCCAGTAGCCCTGAGACAGTGTGTGTGAGAGTGTGTGTGAGAGTGTGTGTGAGAGTGTGTGTGAGAGTGTGTGTGAGAGTGTGTGTGAGCGTGTG
>JBBPCZ010000142.1:23817485-23828238 GCA_037974445.1 Brycinus macrolepidotus | reverse complement strand
AATAATAATAAAGCATTCAAATCTTTCTTTGAGTTTTCATGGTACTATACATAACATGCCTTTACTAAAGAATAATTGAAGAAACCTAATATTATCTCCATTTCCTCTCATCACCATCATCATCCTCCTCCTATCCATCATCTGCAAAGTTAATAGCACATTATGAAAATGCTTTTTTGATGCTGTGTTAAGTCTCATCTGTCACAAATGTGTGTTTCCTGACCTGCTAATGAGTTTTAACTATTCCACTGTGCCCTGCACACTAACTGATGAAGCTGCTTCATAGACATTTTGTATTTTACATTTGAATACATTTTGTTTTGCTTAAATCCGCAAGCTTCCAATTTCTCACTACATGTTGTAATACAGATACATTCCCGCACATTTTGTTGTTCCTCTTCAGCCTTCACCAAACATCTCTCCTCCTCTCTTCCTCTCTCTTTCGCGCTGTAATGGGGGTGTCATGCTGTGCAGGCTGACACATCTTCAAAAGGAAACGTTAATGTCTCATAGGCAATGCCTCCAAACTGGGTCGCTCCAGTAGGCAGGAGATTTTTACAGAAGAGACTCATGGCCTGAAAAATTACAACAAAAAAGCCCTAAAACTCTATAATGAGTCAGACTGGTGCTGTCGGGGCGTTTAGGTCTGCTGTCAGTCCAGAAGGGCTTCCGTCAAGGGCAACTGAGCCATAAAGATACTGCCTCTATGCATGTGTCTTCTTCTATAAAGCTATATAGGAATCGATTTGAAGAGGGGGTGCAGGGGAGTGCTATTACAAAAAAAAGACAAAAATTGTTTCCCATGTGGAACTCCTATTTTCTCTTTCCACCCCCTTTGGATTAATGTTCCATCCGTTCCATCTATTTATTACATTTATACCCCAGCATACAAAATATATTGAAGTCTACAAAAATAGAACAGTCACTGTAAGCTTTTGTGATATTCCCATAGTATTAGTACCTTAAAATCCCAAGCATTTAGTTTAAGATGGCTTGTTTTCTACACTACAAAAACAAAAAAGTTGAGTATACCTACAGTTCATCACCACCTTATCATTTCCATTTTTATCAACCACTGGAACCACAGCTATATATAGCAGCTGTCATGAGCAGGAACAGAGAAAAGAAGTGAAGACTTTGATCAGCTTTGCTTAGCAATTGCAAACCTGTGGTGCCCCTTTAAATTCATGTAGCTGACTCTAGAAGCTGCATGGCTGCACATATGCATGAGTTAGTGCATGAGTGTATGGCCTGGGCTGAGTTCCCCAGGCATGTGTCAGTTTCAGTGTGCACTACCACACTGACATACGTGCCTTGGCCTCCTCGTTCTGTACATTTTGCACTTTACTGAAAGTGTGTGCGTATATCTGGACATACCATCTGTTTTCTGTTGGAAATGAGTATTTGAGCCTGGCCGACTGTTTGCACGCTTACACATCTGTGAACTTCATTGATAAAATTATTTGTTAGAGGTGTAAAAATGTATGATTTTGCTATCTTTTGGAATGTTTTGGAACGTAACCAATTATGATAACATTTGATACTTCTTATTATTTTTGACCAGAATAAAATTGACTTCCAAATCTAATATAAATATAAAAAATCCTTACCCAGACTAGCAAGTCTTGTCTTACTATTTTAAATGTGAAAAAATGTAATTCACTTTAATTCACAAATGCTATGATATATGCGCCATGTTTCCTCAGCAGTGTGGGCCATGAATGCCGTATTTCGGGTGTACTGTGACAGCAAGTAACTGTGCCTGCTGTTTCTTGCACAAAGATTTATAAGCAAAGCTGTGGACAGTTTCAGTTTCAACCGATATGAATTTGGTTAAATGTTTTAATAAATCCTGCCTTGTGCAACAAATGTTGGAATGTAACTGGAGTAAAAATGCAGGAATTCAGTTTCAATAATAGTCAGGTAAAGTACAGATTTTCCAAAATAAAACAAGTATAGTAACCACAACTACAAAATATCACCTAAAGATAGTAACCAAATAGAACTACAGTATAATATTTACATTTTGTGAACAAGTACAACTACAACATAATACTTAAGCATAGTAACTAAATATATTTGCAGCATTATCCCCAAGTATAGTAACTAAGTACATCTGCAGAATAATACCTAAGTATAGTAACCAAATACATTTGGGGCATAGTACTTAAGTGTAGGAACCAAGTACAACTACAAACTAATACATAAAGATAGTAACCAAATACAACTACAACATAATACTTAGTATAGTAAACAAGTACAACTACAACATAATACTTAAGTATATTAACCAAGTAAAGCTACAACAAAATACTTATGTATACTTACCAAATACAACAACTTAAGTTTTTCCATTCCCGCTAAAATATAATACAGTATGTTCTCATTTTTCTGATAAATTAAAGCTTGAGAATAAGTATAGTCACCAAGTACAAGTGAACATACTACCTGCACTAAAACTGACTTATGCCCTTAAGAAGTCTTTGACCTGAGATATGAGGAACTGTATTATGTCTTTATGGTTAATCAAGCCTGTCTGCATTTGTTATTGTCCACAACTTCGAGGGGATTACTTAATGGATCAGTGAGAATTGGGGGGAGCAGATTAGAGGGACACTGGTCAACAGCGGCCTGTTTGTCTTGTTGATTATAATGACCAACTCCATCCCAGGGCCTGAAGCCTGCAGAGTCCGAGCTTTTAGTACCTCCATCTCTCAGCCACAACATCCAGATAAAAACCCATGTACTACAAGAGAACTAGCACACAGAGTCTGGGAAGTGTCTGCTATTGTACTGAAGAGAAGAAACAATTAAGACCTTAGGAAACATTTGAGACCACAGGGTCAGTGCTATTGTTGACTATGCGTCATAATGATGTTTCAGCCAACAGTCTTATTTATACTGTTTCAACCCATATGTAGTGAATCAACCACAATGTTTGGTACTGGACGTCTGCTTCATTAGTTTTCACTGGAGTTACAAGACTAATGTAGATGATAAGTGAGAGAAGCTCTTATCTAATATAGCTAACAAGTAATGTACATTTATAAACAATCTTGCAAAATGCAGACTGCATGCATAAATAATCACACATTGCCTCAGATTTTGTCATGTGTAATACAGTTTCTTGTGTGGTTTTATATCTATAAACATGGACAAAGAGACATTAGCATAGCTAAAGTAGTAGCAGTCCTTTTCAGTCTGCATTTTTGCCTTTGTTAAATTATACACATTATTATGCGCTTGCAAATCACCAACATTTGTGACATTCCTTCTTTTTTTAGATTTCCTTTTAATGCAGGGTAAATTACCTGTAATGTATCTATGATTAAGCCACATATGTAAAACATTTACTATGAAATACAAGAAGCTTTTTTTAAAAATGCTTTAAGTGCTCATACTTTACATTTTTCCAGTATTTTATTCCACCGTTTCAATAAGAAAGTCCACTAATAGCATGTTTAAATCCCTAAAACTGTCATAATTCTTTTTTACATGACCATTTTCCAGCTTCTTTTCCAAGCCCATTTTTGACCTCTGTTCTGATTGGCTGCCGTGTGTTTTGAATGCTTATAAAAGCAGTCCAGGCTAAAAACACATCTTAAAACTTGACCCTCTGGGGCCTAAGCATTTTTATTACATTTATGGTATTATAGAAATGTTAGGTGCTTCCTGAATATATGGTCACATTCCAAAAATGGTGCCCAGATCCCTACAGACACAGGGCATGGGTCATCTTACTCTACCTTGCTCTACTGTATTTTAATAAATGCAAGTACATTATGCATAGACTGAGGCTGTGAAGGGGTTTATAAAATGCAATTACTGGTGTGGCCTTTGCACTTGGTGGGGGTTTTGTTAAAGAGATTTGAGAATGTTGAGGAACGTGTTGAAATTACATGGTGCATTATCATGTCTCTGCGGTGGGCTGGCATCCCGCCCAGGGTGAATCCCTGCCCTGCACCCGTAGACCTCGGGATAGACTCTGGGTACCTGCGACCCTAGTAAGGATTATGCGGTTACAGAGAATGAATGAATGAATTATAATGTCTTAGATGATGCTTGCCTTTAAAATTTCACAAGCAGTGAAGACTCATTTTTAGAATAATGAAAAAGGATCAGCACTATTTCAAAAAACTGGTTTAATAATGTTGTTGTAGACGTCAGCGAAGCGACTCTAATCCCGCTCACATTCTGGTGAAACAAAGAAAGGCTCAGCACAAAAGCCATTTGGCTCTGAGGTGAAAGATGCTTGTTGGAGTGGTTGGTAAAGAAAGCAGGAAAGGTCTGAAATAACAGTGTATGTGTGCCCGCCTTGCTTCGGGCACCGACTATTGGCTGTATGTGTGTGTGTGTGTGTGTGTGTGTATGTTTAAGGTCAGTTTTCCGTCTGTCACCGGTCTCCCACTCACCTCCCCTCCCCACTAACGTCATAGCATAGTGTGTTGAGTCTGCAGTGCGTGTGTGGAGGTCGGTGGGAGGTATACACGAGAGTTCCTCATCATTGTTTTAAAGAGGAGAAGGTTACACTGGGTTTGATAAAGCCTCTGTTTGGGTTTTTCCTCTGTATTATTAATGCAGTTTGGAATGCTATCTATTGTCTGTGAATACATACAATATCATGTGGATATCATTTTAAAATTTAAAATGGGTTCACTAGTAGGGATGAGAGACATACTGCAATACTCTGAGTGAAAAATAATATGAATACATAGGGCCCAAGTACCAGTCATTTATAATGAATTAGTAATACTTTTAACCTATTGCTAAACTAGTATTTTTTTTCTATTGCTTTGCCTTCCTTGTGATTCTATTATGATTCAATAAATAAGAATAAAGCTAGAGGAACAAAGTATAAGCTTAATTAGATTAAACAGTGAACATTTTGTTTCAGAGGCAAATTTCCTGTTAGAGTCTGTTGGCAAATCAATAACAGGTGAAAGTTTGTACCTCCACGAGTATGTTCAAATGGTAATAGTATTACTTCTATTCAAATATACTAATAAGGAAGGTAATCTTTTCACTCTGCTACATTTTGTCAATAACCTTAAATTTTTTGTTTTTACCTATTTCATTCTGTTGCCCTGATGTATCTGTACTGCTTTGTGTTTGCTCTCACTTCTATTTAGATTTCTCTCAATTTTCTCCCCAGTTTTAGTCAAGTCCACTGTCCTGATATCATCAGTGCTGGGAAGGTACAGACTAGCATGTGCTTCTTTCCAATGCCAGTCCTGTTATATCAGCTAACGAATGCCGGTGCTGGCTGGCACTGTACTGAGTGATGAGAGGGAGGCCCACCCAGAGAGAGCAAGACCAATGCTATCTTTTTGGACTTCCAGCCACAGATGGCTGTGGCATCGCCAGGACTGATAGGGTCAACACTTTCTGCTACTCGGACCGAATTCTGAGGTTTATTATAGACCAAAAACAGATGAGTAGAGCCTCCAAGTTCCTATGCTGATGGCACAGATGCTGGATGCACCACAGTGGTTCTGCAAGCTTCATCAGTATTTAAATACAACGGTGTCTTGCAGCCATGAGCAAAAAGTTGCAAAAGCTATTAAACAGCTTTTGGGAATATGCAAATAGTCTTGTGATGTGTCTTATCATGAGAAATCTAACCAAAACGTGCAATAGTGTTAATGGCTGGTCTAACACACTTCCTCTCAAATGATAGAAGTCCAACCATGATCAGTTTGTATCTCTGGTTCCCACACTGTCCTGAAATTTGAGTGTTTCCTCAAATTGTAAGCTGCTTTGGATAAAGTGTCTGCCAAATGAATGTAATGTAATTTAATGTAATGTTATGTACTTGGTTTGATAGTAACACGTTGCAGACATATTTTCAGGTATAAGTTACAAACAATATCAATATTTTTCCTAAGTGCATAAAACATATAAATTCTTGTATACAAATATCACATCTATGAAAAAGTTGTGAAACTTCGTGTGTGAACATTGCATAAAAGAAGTTAAATGGGGGTAAAAGACTGTCCTAATAAGAGCATCCCTTATAAGAACACAAACTGATATCATTTTAATATAAACACAGATCTAACATCACCTACGCTCCTCAAGGCTTTAATACCTGAAAGCACATGACATAGCAAGTTAGCACATTAGCACATAGCAAGTTAGTAATGTTGGGTTAGTGAAACCTGTTGTCTTGCTATTCATGCTTTTTCTGAATGCTCTATGAATAGCAGAGGGGAAAAATCAATATTATAGCAGGTCAGGTTATTAGTGCTAACTACCACAACCATAGATAATTACTAGATTATGCAGCATTAAGTAATATTAGCCTCAGATAGAGTGATATGCACTGACACAGTCTCTTGTGGTACAGGCCAGACCCCCACTCGCCAGTGTGATTGTGAGGTGGGATTGACTTGTGTGTGCACGCTTCAGTGGTGTTGGCTCAGTGGTCTGTGTTTTTGTTGTCGCTCATGGACAGGCTGTGCTCACGGAGAGAAAGAGAGACGGCACTTAGAGAACAGCCACGTAACCCGAGGCATGCAGAGAGGAGAGGTGTGGAATTTCACCAGACCAGAATGTGTGTGTGTGTGTGAGTGTAAGAGAGGATGACTGCTGCATTACTCATCTTCTGTGGCAGAATAATCTCACAGGGTCTTTTTCATAACTGGGAGTTTTTTGTTCTGTCATGTTTAATACCATACCTCAGGAACCAGCACTAGTCTAGTCCTCACTGGTTTAATCCACACACACACCCAACGCATGCACACACTCCTGCCTCGTGACGCACATTACCTGCCTGCAGCCTCATCCAAAGCCTTCGTCAGGATGACAGCAAGTTGATGTAATCTCTGGATCGTTTTACTTTGGGCCCGAAGGGAACGTATTCTTGGCAGGTGGGGCCAGGTATCAGCACCCTCACACACACACAAACACACACAAACACCACCACCAGACTAAACTGGTTACAGTTTTACTGTCTTTGACTTTTATAGCAATCACTCAATATACGTCACTACCAAGTCAATACTGTGTGTGTAGGATCTGCTCCCTGATGCTCCTCAGCATCCTGAGTGGTTACATTTAAGTCAGTGCAGAATTAAACCAATGTTAAAGAACCAATTTTTATATACTAGTAAACCCAGTAGGATTTTACAATGCTGTGCAAAAGTATCTGTGAAAATATATAAAGCAGTTTATCTTGATAGTTAGCATTTTATGTTTAATTATGACATAAGAATAAATACAAACCCATTTCCAAACCCACTATTTTCAGTTACAATACAAAGCTTCAGCCAGTCAGTCCTTCATTCAGTGAAATCAGGTGCTGCTGATGGAAATCCAAATCCAAGTGTACCAAGAAGTCAGGTGCACTTGTCTTCTGCAAACTGTGTTTTTTAAACACATGACATTAATCTCATTTTTAACTATTTATTTACTGGCCATAACCTGTTTTCTGCAGAGATAAGTAAACATTTTTAAACCATTTTCCTGGGTACGTGCATTTCTTCTGAAACCAGGAGTGAGCCAAAATTGTGGCAGTAGCAGACACTTTCATCTTCTTTAAAGTTTATTTCTAAATTTCTGATTTTATTTATTTTGAATTACAAATACATTACTGATGTATTTGTACTGATGTATTTGTATTTGAGGGGATTTTTGTTAAAGAGATCATGGTTTTGAGATTGTTGAGGTGTGTGACTGTTGCACAATATTGACTTCACATGGTGCGTTATCATGTCATGCACAATCTGTGTTTGCCTGTAAAAATTTTCCCAAGCAGTCAGGACTTATTTGACAATTATGAAAAAAACGTTTAGCACTCTTTCAAAAAAACTGGTTTAATAATGTTGTTGTAGACGTCGGTGAAGCGACTCTAATCCCGCTCACATTCTGATGAAACAAAGAAAGGCTCAGCACACACACCTTTACTTTTCAATAGAATTTTGCAACAACAGCAATCAAAAGCCATTTGGCTCTGAGGTGAAAGATGCTTGTTAGAGTGTTTTTTTTAACCAACACATGACATTAATCTCATTTTTAACTATTGCATTCAATAGTCTTTCATTGTCTTTAAAGTTTATTTTTTAATTTCTGATTTTATTTATTTTGTTTTCTTCTCTCTTTTCTCTTCTCTCTCAATATTTATTTATTTTATTTAAATGTATTCATTTCTCTTTTGATTCTCTACTTTACCTTGATTGTTTTTATTTAGTTCATTTAACCCTGTTATATTATAGCTTTAATTGACCAGTTTGGCATTGGGCAAGGTGACCTTATTCTGTTGGCAGTGCTTTTTATAAAACAAAAAATTTTATACTGTGAAAGGTTTGTACCGCGCCAGGCTCGTAAAAGTTCTGCCGCCCATGTTAAAAAATAGACTGGCCGTGACCCAGGTGGCTCCCCCTGTTCTGCTGGGCATGTGTGAAGCCCAGCCCAACGTTTCAGGCGCTTCGTTCCCTGCTCCACACTGGTTCCTCCCCACTGAGGGTGCTGTGTTTCTGGGGCACTGATAATGAAAGCCCCCCTCTATCTCCACACCTCCACACCTCACATCCTTTCAATGACTTACACAGAGTGTGCTCATCTCGCGTGATAAACACACACAGATCTTGCAATGCTGGTGCAACGCCAGACAAGGGAGTGTGTTGCTGAATCAGCACCAGTCCCTCCCTACAGAAAGTGTAAAATTAGCTTTCGTATAAGAAAATGGTTTGCGGTGCATAGGGTTGCATCTTCATGCATTTTTTTCTATTTTACACATTTTAGAATAATAATGAATAGCGTACTAAATAACTAAGGTATAACAGATAAAGGGAAAACTCCACCACTTTTCAAAATTTGCATAATTAAACCACTGAGATGTAAACAAAGTCATTCAGAGTGTTCTGATGTGAAATGGTGCATTGTAGAGAAACATACCATCTCTTTTCTTTACAAAGAAAGTGATCGGAACCAGGGTTTGTGATGTCTACAACACAAATAAAGCCATATTATTTACTATCCAGAATAAACAGTGAACCAACATGTGTCTTCTGAGTTGTAGTATGTAATGCTGATGGTGGTAAAACAATGGAAAATCTGGAAAAAATAAGCTTTCTTTGAGTACTATTTTGCCTTACACTCACCTGCGTGTCCCTCTGCACCATGACTGTGTTTAACAAAGAATGTATTAGGCCGAAACCTGATCTCAAAACTAGCATAAAACAATGTATTAGGCATCAGGCAGCATATTCCTAACCATTTCATATAACAGCTTTATGTGATGTAGTTTTGACGTCTGGTTCCAATCACTAACACTGTGAATAAAGTTTCTTTACAGTGGAGCATTTTACTTTAAAACACTCTGAATGAGTTAGTTTTATATAGTAATGGTTTAATGGTATAAGCAGAAATTCGCCTCAGTGCAGTTTTGCGTACACATCCGTTGCAGCTTCATGAAGAGACAACTAGGTTGCTTCTCTAACAGGGTAGAAGAAGTTCTGCTGAGCACCTGCTGGAAAATATTTCATGGGGGACATTCGTTTCAATTTGCCTTAGAAACAAATTTCAAGCATTTAAGTACAAGCCTGTTAATTGTCTGTGCACAGTGTGTTTCTCGGGTTAGCTGTTACTAAATGCAGAAATAGTTCAGGAAAAGGTTTATAATACATTCTTGTCCTCTGTAAGCCTGGACCTCACTGAGTCTTTATGTTTCTGGCTGTGACTCTGCATATCTCACATGCCTATGTGGCTGGGACATGCTGGCTTAACCACTTCTGCTTCTCCTACACTCATAACAACATGGCAGAAAAACAACACTCTCTGAGGCTGAGCATGCAAAGGCCAGGTGACAGGTACAACCTCAGGGGGGTACTAATTTAGGGAAGGCTAATATATATAAATAATGGAGGAAAACAGAAAACACATTCACTGAGACACCAACACTGTTATGAACGCAACAAAAGATCTATGTTCTAACAGGTGTGATATTGGTTAGCAGTGAGTGATGTGTGTTTATTGGAGTGACGAGTTCACCAGAATGTAATCGAGAGTGGTGTGTTGATGATATTTAGAATGGAGAATAAGGCTCTTTTTTGAAAAATAACCACTTTGTAAGGTAAAGTTAACTAACTAGGTAAACAATACTAATTTCATTAGCATATATGCTAGCCCTACCATTTCCAGCATAAATTAACACTTGTGCACTTCTGCTTACTTATAAAGCCAGAGCAAACCACTGAGTTTATAGAACTATCGCTTCCATTCTCAATACTCTATACAATGTTCTCTCTATTCACACCGCTCCAGAAAGTTCTTCTCATTCACACTGCACTAGAATGGTTTCCTCATTCACACCGCTCCAGAAAGTTGTCTTCGTTCACACCGCTCTAGAATGTTCTCCTCGTTCACACTCCTCTAGAAAGTTCTCTTCATTCACATCACTCTAGAAAGTTCTCCTCATTCACACTGCACTAGAATGTTTTCATTCACGCCGCTCCCGAAAGTCCTCTTCATTCACACTGCTCTATAATGTTCTCCTCGTTCACATCCCTCTAGAAAGTTCTCTTCATTCACATCACTCTACAAGGTTCTCCTCATTCACACTGCACTAGAATGTTCTCATTCACACTACACTAGAAAGTTCTCCTCATTCACACTGCTCTAGAAAGTCCTCTTCATTCACACTGCAGTAGAATGGTCTCCTCAATCACACCGCTCCAGAAAGTCCTCTTCATTCACACTGCTCTATAATGTTCTCCTCGTTCACATCCCTCTAGAAAGTTCTCTTCATTCACAT
>JBBPCZ010000142.1:23791009-23802009 GCA_037974445.1 Brycinus macrolepidotus | reverse complement strand
CGGCATTGGTATCGGCCGATCACCATGACAAAAAATCGGTACTTGGTATCGGTGGCAAAAATCCTGATCGGAGCATCTCTAGTAGTGGTACATGTGTGACATGCTGTGTCACTGTCATGCTTTTGCTCTTAGCTTGCTCTTGCCAGTTTCTACGAGGATGGAGCAGAAGATGATATCGTTACTCTTCCTCAGTCAGAGAGCGGCTCAGTCTCACGATCGACAGGGCCAAGGTAATCGTATGCATCTATCGAAGTTGATACAGCTTGTCTTTTAGTTGTCATCTGATACCTGATGCACTGATAAGTGTGAAGGCTCCCACTGCACGATTTAGCGCATACTTTTACTTTTTGTTCATCCAGTGAACACAGAGTGACTTCCTTTAGAGACTTGATGCACGAAGATGAAGATGAGAGTGATGATGAAGGGCAGAGGTCAGTATGTGGAAGCACATTAATTCCTAGAAGCTGTTGCTTTTACCATGGAGACAAAGTACAACATATTTTTCAAAAATTGTTTATATATTTTTGTGTATACATGTGTGTATATACACACATATATTGCATGTGTGTAGCATTTTTTAAATATTTCCTTATGTGCTCTGTTAACATGGAATAATGTGACAGTTTCTGTTGAAATGGCTAATGTATAAATTGATCATAACAGTTTTGCAGTTTAACAGTTGTGCAACTAAACTGCTGACAGCTGTGTATGTCAGACACTTCTTGAAAGCTCTCGTAAGCACATTTTGCTTGGGAAAGTCCTATGGGAACCTGTTGGCTAATTTTTGTGTCACAGTCATTGGATCCTGCCCACAACTGGACTGCCTACTGGACACTCTGCCAGTACAGGTATTGATTTGTTGCCTGTCTTCCCACAGGTTCTTTGCTGGTGGTTCAGAACGTAGTGGTCAGCAGATTGTTGGTCCTCCGAAGAAGAAGAGCACGAATGAGGTCGTTGAGGACTTGTTCAAGGGTGCAAAAGAGCATGGGGCAGTTCCAGTAGATAAACCTGGCAGGGGGCCTGGAGAGTCTAGCAGAGCTAAGGTATTACTTGCCAAGTGCTGTAATTAGACAAGTATGATCATGCATACTTGATGTGACTATCAGAGCAATTCTTACTTATTAATAGGGCTAAATGATTAGTGCTAAATTGCAACTATACTGTTATTCTGATTGCAGTACAACAATTTTATTGATATTATTTATTTGCTGAGTTGTGTGAATGTCTTAATTCATCCAACCACAGAAACTCGCCTGTAACATCTCAGGTTGGTCAGGGTGCACAGTGTACTCAATAACACAACCTATTTGATTTGTTAACAGTGCTCTTTTCCTTATGGCAGCTTTCTGTGATGTCAGTACTGCAGAAACTAATTCTCAGTGTTTCTGAAAACACTGACTCTTTCTCGTTCTGAAACTTTTTGTAACATCTCCTGTATATGTTCTGATTGATGGTGACTCACACCTGCTCCTCCTGTGCAGCCGTTTTTGGGAGGTGGTTATCGACTGGGTGCAGCACCAGAAGAAGAGTCTGCCTATGTAGCTGGGGAAAGGAGATCCTCCGGTAGTTCACAAGATGTGAGTCAACAAGTCCATGAAATAGTAGTGTTTGGAATAAAATATGCAGTGCAATTTCTTATGTGCTTAGAGTGACTGTTGCCGTTATACAGGTGCATGTGGTGCTAAAATTGTGGAAGACTGGATTCAGTCTTGATGATGGTGACCTCAGAAACTATAACGATCCTGGGAATGCCCTCTTCCTGGAGTCCATCCGTAGAGGGTGAGTTCACCATAAGGATAAATACTTTAGAGAAGAAAAAGGGCAGTTAGAACGGCTTAGATTAATACTGGATTTATCTTGGTGCGTGTTGAAAGGGGCCACATGTTATGTTTTCTTTCCATGCAGTTCTTTATGCTATTTGTTTGGTTGTATGTATTAAAGTGGGCTATCATTCATTTGTATGTTTTCCTACCTCTTTTTATCTCTTAGAATTAAAAAGGTTGTTTTTGTTACATTTCCTTTAAGGCAGGTGTTTGTAAATGGACCATGTAAATTGCCTTATTCAAAATCAGTCCAGGATGAAACAGTCTGCATAACTTCAGTGTGAAAGATTAGGCTAAATGACTCTAACCTGAAAGAGTAGACACATGTGAATTTTTTTTTTTTTTTTTTTTAAATGGGGACAAAAGTTTAATTCAACAAAGGTGTCTGGAGCTAAGTAGATTGCGCAGTGAATTGTATGTTTGAGCAGTGTTTATGCACCTCATGGAAATCAATTAATTTTTTCCCCGTGATATAGGCCTTTTTAATATGAGCCTCTTGGTGCCAAATGATGCTGCTTTCCCTCTGGATATAGCTGACTAGTCACACTTTCTAAACACTCCCTCTCTTCATCTCTTAGAGAAATTCCCCTGGAGCTAAGGCAGCGCTCTCGTGGTGGGCAGGTGAATCTGGATATGGAGGACCATCGAGATGAGGAATTCTCTCGCCCCAAGCCTGTTTTCAAGGCTTTTGCTGGAGAAGGACAGAAACTTGGCAGGTGAGCAAGAGTCAGCGCTCATTTCACTTTAGGCTTTCAGTCAAAGGTCAGTTGCCCATTAAACAAAAATAAAACAGTCTTTGGTCACTTTGCAGTGTGGCCCTACAATTAACTAGTTGTAATTACAAAATACGTATGAAGCAGCACTGTCCTTTTTCACAAACATAATGCAGATTAATAGTAAATAAATTGTAAGTGAAGCAAAAATACCACGGAAACTGTTTAGCCAAGGGAATCAAAAGGAAGCAAATGCTTTTTTCCCCCCAAGGCCTTCACTCTGCTGAATTGCCAGTAGCTATGCAGTGCATTGGTATGTGGCCTTCCTTGCACATCACACCCAATCTCACAGTCACCCCTATAGGACCCTTATTCTCTCTGCACTTTATTGATACTGCTGTGAACAGGAGCATGTATAGTAACATGGAACAGCTCACTGCGTACTGCACTGTACTACTGACTGACTTCCCACTCATCTCTGTGCGGTGTATGGTACTGTGAATGCTATGCATGTTATTTTGTCAATCTCTACTGGACATGATATGTATTATGTTGTACAGCGTGTATGGTAGCATATTTGATAATGTGTATAGTATATGATGGTGTATCTAAAATGCTGTACATTTGTTTATGAAGATGTATATATATTGTGTACCCTGAAGGATAGTGTATAGCATGTAATAATGCATATATTTTGTATTTAACACTGCATTAATGTAGGGGACTGAGTACATGCAGATTTTGACTTGTTTTCACTTGTCTAAGTGTGGTGTGATTTGATAATCGACTGCTGTCTAGCAGTTTGCTCTGCTTGTGTTTTTATCATAACATGATAAACTCAGTTTTATTACTGTAACACAGCATGAACTGATATGCTTTGCTAGAAACTGGATTAAATGATGTGGGAGGATTTTTAAATGTATTTATTAATTGTAAGATATAATTCATTTTGACAACAGTTTTCATTCTACTTTCTCCTACACTCTCTTTCTCCCCCTTTAACTCTTTTTTTCAGTGCAGCACCAGAGTTGGTATCATCCGCGAGGATGGGTCAACAGGAACAGGCTGCCAGTGAGGCCCAGGCCAGTGCCTCCATCAGTGTAGACGACTCGCAGCCTGTCACCAACATCCAGATCAGACTGGCTGACGGAGGCCGCCTGGTGCAGAAGTTCAACCACACCCACAGGTAAGAGTTAAATTCATAGTTCTGCATAAAGATCTGTTAGACTTGTAGCTTTGTTTGTGGCACTCAGGAAGACCCACCCATGCCTGAGCATCATCTTCATTTCAAATCTTTTCCCCTCAGGGTGTCCGATGTGCGTCAGTTTGTGGTGAGCGCTCGGCCAGCCATGGCTGCTGCCGAGTTTGTTCTCATGACAACCTTCCCCAACAAGGAGCTAACGGATGAGAGCCAGACACTGAAGGAGGCCAACCTGCTGAATGCTGTTATTGTTCAACGGTTTAAGTGATTGTGCCCTCTAGTGGCTTGGCTTTATCGTGGCACTCTGAGTTTCCTACCCATCTGGAAACGCATGGACTAAAGGACTTCTAATTCCTTTTTTTTTTTCTTTTTTTTTCTTTAGTGACATTTTTCTTTTTTTCCTCTTCAGCAGTTTGTGGTGTGGGTATGTGAACAAAATGGAGCTGGGGGGAAATAAACTAAATTGTGAGATGCTTTAGAGGAAGGAGAGAGGAATGGAGTGTAAGTTTAACAGCAGATTTTACTGTTTGAACGTGCTAGGTGAACGCTTATCCAAATTTGAAAATAAAGAGCTTTCTATAGAGTTTTGACACGCTTTTACCTCAGTGTTTGTCAAACAGCTCTGCTGCTCTTCCTTGACCTTTTCATCTTCTCCTCTCTGTAAGATTCCTGTCTCACCATAACCTCCACTAACACCAAACTCTCTCTGTACCAGTGCCAGTAGCCTTACATCCCAACACCCATCCTGATGGCTGATCACATTCAGCTGCAAATGTTGAAGATGCAAAAACATTAAACTTTTTTTCCCCCCCCCAATAATTCCCCTCACCCTTACTTTGAGACGAGTGACAGTTGTGTATTTTAAGATTAAAGTGGTTTATTTTGAAGTGATGGCTATCACACAATACTGATTTTTTTTTTTTTTTTTTTTTTGCCTGATTATATGCTAGCAAGAAAACTAAGTACCTGGTTGTCAGATGACCACTTTCATATTTGGACTGTGCTGCTGGTTAACATATTGGCAGCCACCTTGTACTCTATGCAGCGACTTCTTGTACTCCTGGAGACACTGCGTGGTTGTGTGGAGCTGTGGTAAACCTCTGATTAAAATCCCTCTGTCTGCTGTTGTAGAGAACTTTCTTTTGCGACACACCTCCGCTCTGTTTGCTCACAGCTTTGTTTGTATCTAGGTGTGGCACTGTGAAGTAACCAGAGAAGAGTAAGCAGCGCTATGCAGGGGAAAGAAGCCCTATGGGAGAGGCAGAACTGGGTTGCTTTCACATGCTTTTGAGTGGTTTATTTGTGAGGTCTGTGCTCTCAGCAATATTATGCATATTAGATAACGTGATGGAAGTTATTAGCGCAGAACCGCAAGTCATGAGTTTGTCATGCCTCAGAGGTCTCCAGAGTCAGTCCTCTTAGTTCATTTTCCTGCTTACTGTAGTCTTGAGCTCTGGCTCATTGTACTGCTTGTTCCATTTTGTTACCATAGATGATACATTTTCAGTGCTTCCAGTTTTTGAATAGAGTGAGGGGAAACAAGTACTTTTTTATTTTGTCGTTTAATATACATCCGGTGTACTTAGCCACTTCGAATTTACAAACAGTGTATTTTGACTTTTATGCTTTTATGAATAAAAACAAACATTCAGAAACGGAATTTATAGGAACAAATGTCCAAACTGTTGTTGGTAATTAGAGTTTTGAGATGCCTATGGAAAGAAGTGATTCATTTCATAATCATCTTAATTTTTCTATCTTTTTTAGAGTTTTGTGTGGATTTTAGGAACAAAAATGATTGCAGTACAGTTCATGACTTTTTGCTCTCTACATAACTGTTGTTCCTCTTCTTTCAAATCGCCCTGCTTCTTTTTGCAAGTGACTGCTGACTTCTCTCTTAACTTCCTTATCATTAGTCTGCAAGAACTCTTTCGCTAAGTGTACTAGTTCTGACCGGAGTGTATCTTATAATGGCCAGGTGTAGTTTGCACATTTTTTTTTTTTCTTATTGCAGCATTAATATGTATTTTTTTAGCATTTACCTGTTTTGCTGCTTGAAAGCCATTTGGATTGGTCAATGTCCTGTATGTACCGCCTTGGCATGAAACATATAATTTGCTGGAATCCCCAGCTTTTCCAGGCTGGGATTTTTTTTGTGTGTTGCTTGTTGGGGCATTTTTGCCTACTTGTCATTCTTGGAAATGTTTTATTTCTAGATGTACTTTGTCACACACGCAGTGAGCAGTGAAATGCAGCCCCTGAATTTTACCCCCAACCTTATACCAGTAAACACTTACACACTATGAGCAGTGGACAGCTACCAGGGACCAACTCCAGGTCTTTTTCCCAGTGCCTTGGTCAAGGTTGCTGACAGAAGTATTAATCCTAGCATGCATTGTTTTGTAGTGGAAGGAAATCAGAGTATATGGAAGAAACCCAAGTAATTTAATTACATGGGAAAACATACAAACTCCATACAGAAACACACAGAATCAAATCCCTGAATGTTGTTTCCTCTTGTTAGAAAACACCACTCACTACTGGACCACCATAGTCCAGAGGCCTGACACTAATCAAGCCTAGGTGTGTTTAAGCTAATTGTTCCCAATTATCTATTAAAGTTGGTTAATTATTTGATTAAGCTGGTTGGTGTTGGTTAACCTTTTTTTAGTAAATGAAATAATGGTTTAAAAACTACATTTAGTGTATACTAAGTTTGTCTTTACCTCCTAGGCGTCTGAAAAAATCAGTCTAATATTCAGGGGAAATTATGAAGGACAAATACTATTTTAATGGCACCACTTTTTTAAGGGGCTTTAAACACTTCAGACATCTGGTTCCTTTCAACACCACTGTGAACAATTTGGTACATTTCGCTACAGAGAAGCCACTCTGTTTTTATCTCAGTGCTTGAGTTCTGCAAGAATTTTGTTAAGTTAGCCTTTGACAAATCAAGAGTGCAGTTACTGACACTTTGGGGATTCATTTGGAGTTATTTCTCAGGCCCATTAGCAAAGACATTTGGAGTAACACTAAAGTGATTTTGGTCAGTTTTTATTAATAAAAATACAGCTTCTCTTTATTAACATATAAAGATTAATACCAGTATAGAAAAGTATCACTCATACTAGAAATGCAAAAGAATATGAAGTTGGCCTACTGTTTCTATATAAAAGGGTTATTCTTCCTGTGTAGAAGTAATATCCACAGTTCTGCTTAACTGTACCATCAAATGCAAATATAGGACTTGATTATTGTCTGTATGGATAGTCTTATATGGTCCAGGTTAGATATAAATATATACACTACTGAATGTAATACTGTCAACTTTTTTAGTTACGTCTCTTTTAACTTACTCAGCAGGCAAGCCTACTCCCTTTTGCGCAGATGGATGTACATGATTCCACTCCATATTAGTAAAGGCACACACACCCATGCCAAAATGAAGCAGAAACCGAAGTGTCCCAAGCTCAGTTCTCTGGAGTCCTCAAGGATTTCTTTGTTGTGTAGCGTGTAGATGAGTGCTGCTGTAAAGGTGGTGAGACCTAGGGGGCAAATGTGGAGAAAGAAACCACTGCAGAGCTGCAAATGTTTCAGTAAAGAGGCTGCTGTGATTACGACTGCTGTTTGCACTTGGTAATAAGGCTACATAATATGGACAAAAGTGCACTGAGTTATAAAGACAGTGTCTGACAATCTGATTTCATTGTGACGTATAAGTGACGTTAAAGGACCTAATTTTACTATACTGAAATAAAACTATTTGGTGTAGTATATGAACATTGTTAAAGTTTAAAAAATTTACCATTCGCTCGCCAGTCCATCCGGTCCATTGAAAGACACTAATCTGTGAAACAGCCTATTTTGATTTCATTGCTTAGTGATGTCATGTAAACCAATATATTTACATATATTGTACATTTTCAGCCTACAACAGTTTGCCCCACCCATTTACGCTGAAGTTGCATGGAGTGTTTCAGCCCAAACTGCTTTTTAAATGGGTTGAAATTCAGGGCAGCCGGTCAGAGCAGAATCATTTATAAATAAAGGCACAGTAACAAAACCAGCCCGTTGAATTGTAAGGGATAACGGAGTCAAGGAGAAGTTAACTATGACAGCTTTTGTTACATAAACCCACACAAATGTATAAACATATAAGTGGAGTTTGTGGGGGAAAAATGCTTGTAAAAGACAAGAAAATGTAGCATTGTTTTTATAGCCATTATGTAGTTTGCAGTGTGGTTCACTGCTGGTCTCTAGTTTTAGTCTAATTCTATCACCTGTGCACACAAATCTGCAATGTGACTCATTTTTTACCCAGAACCTACATTTCCTACGTTTTTCTGTTCTGTCTTATTTTCCTATACACCTGTGCTTCTATTTTTCCCTGTCCACCAATGAACATCATCACTGAATTATTGTGCAAAACAATGTTATTTGACACAAAGTGGTATATGTGGATAAAAGTATTGGGAAAGATTTGAAAGATTTGGTGCCATGAGCAGGTAACCTGAGGGGTGCTATTATTTACAACTTTGATTTTATGAAACTTACTGCATCACTTTGAGGTGGGAACTCATATCACAATGAAAATAATACATAGTGCAGCCCTGCTTGATAATAACATTGCATGTTCAAGCGTCTGTGCTTCTAGTGTCTTCAACTAGAAGCAAAACCAAAAATAACTAAAAGTCATTCAGTTTTACCTGCGAATGCCTGGCAGACGCCAGTGAGGTAGAAGAGCCCACCTTTGGACATGGTGAAGAGCTGGCCGAGGAAAATGAGGAACGAGATGCAGGAGAAGACCACAGAGAGGACCATCAGAACCTGGACAGCTTGAAGCCATTCTGGATAATAAATAGGTACAAAAGTTTCACTTTTAATCCACAGCTGAGAAAAATAAACGAGCTCATCTTGCTCAGATTTCGAAATATTCCAACTCAGCTCCACAGGAGTAGTACGAGAATCTTTAAGATAGAGTTTACTCAAAGGACTTTTACATGGAGCATTCTTACCTGTTTCTTTTGATGATTCACAAAACCATGCCTCTCTTTCATTGTCAAATTTGCAGTTGTACCACAGGTCTGAGCTTTCAGTGTTGGACCACACCCACCAGGACTGAGTCAGGAAGAGAATAAGAAGGACTTACTAAAGACTGAGGAACTTTACATTATTGTTGTTGAGTGTCATGATGTATATGGTGCAATGGAAACACAATCAACACAGTTATTAATATTTTCTGGATTACATATGATATGCATCTTTTTTACCATCTGTAATTTTACTGTAAAATTTCCAAGCCAACATGAGTTTCCAAGCCATTCATAGACTAAACAAACAAACAAACAAAAATCAATCAATAAATCAATAAAACTGAGATATTCTAGTTGCATTAGTTTATATGTTTATTTATTTGTGATTCAGAGTCATTGCAAGTTATGTATATATAGTTATTTTGATTAAAGGAACTGCTGGTACTTTTTAGCCCTGTATGTGAGTAAGGACTTTATGAAAGTGTTTTTATAGTCGACACAATATGCGTCCAGTTTTCTGCCTCTGTTTTAGATTGTAGATATGTGGAACTTCCTTTACTCTGTGAAAAAGAATAAAGCATTTGCCTCTAGTGTGAGACAAATTAGAATGTGTTTGGTACTGCTTGCAATGAACACAGTTTAAAAAAGGTTTCCTTCCATTAAAACACATGATTTCTTGCGCGCTAAAATGACAATGATATAACTTTTACACTGATGTCATGATGTAATGTCATGTTGAATCCTGTGAGTTCTTATATTCCCTGATCTTGGGCTGGTGTGTTTTAGGTACTTCATTAGGATGAATAATGAGAGATGTCAAATGTCGAAAGATCATGTCTAAAATGACAGCCAAGATGGTTCAAAAGATACAGACAATGAATTCACATGTCATCACTCTGTGATTTTGAGTTGCACTTCATAAAAGTTAGTTACATGTCCCTTCATGTTTGAAATATTTCTATGCACTCCAAATGTTTCATTTCTCATTCTCTCTGTCTCTCTGTCTCGATTTTCAATAAGTAGAGGGCAATCAGCCAGGACACTCGTGCACCAATCCACAAAGCCATTTTAAGACATTGCAAGCCATTATTCTGTACTCTGTTTCATTATGATATTATTGAATTTTTTATTGAACTACAGGTTTTTGCACAGTTCACAAAGCACTTGTATGTTTATGTATGTTTAGACTAACAACTTAATCTGCAGCTCAGAACATTCTTGAAAAGTTTACATTGATGCCGAGACAGGCCATTTTTTACAATTTTCTTTTTAACTTTAAGCGTTTTTTGGCTTTTTAAAACATGTTAATAGACTGCAATTTGTCTGTAAGAAATGAATTACTGTGAATATACAGTAAAATGCTGCCAGTACAGTTACAGGGATGTTGTGAATGCAGTCCTGTAGAAAATCTGTGTCACTGTTTGTATGCTGCAGTATACAAACATCATCCAACCAACCACAACAAACTGATGAAGATCTGAAGCAGTATTACAGCAAAGGATGGCTGGAATATTTTATTATTTATTATTTTCAATATCTGTAAATAGATTCACTACAGTTCAGTTTTAATAACGTACTATTAAAAGATGAGTTCATGATGAAATACTGTTTGTAATCACTGGTAATCCAGAAAATGTTGATAACAATAGTAGATGTAAAACTAACTGCCATTGTAAACATAAATGACACTGGAATGATGTAGACAGATGCCTCATTGTCTTTAAGGTAACCTTTTCCATGGTGGCAATGAAAAGGACAGCCAGTGTGATGAGATGGAGCACAGTCACAAACATCAGCAGGTAGGCCATAGTGCTGGTCAGTCCCTGTGGCTCCCTGCAAAAACCTACATTAACAAACATTCTACTTAGAAAATGTTATATATTGCTTGTAGCCCAACATGAATGACACTGCATAAGAGATTTGTGTCCCTAAGTCACAAAGCCATTTTTGGGCGATAGTTCGACAACAAAAATTCTGAAATTGGAATGTAAAGTTGGCCTCTAGGAGGCGCATGATCGCAGCTCATTAAGATTCGTTTGTGGAGTAGCCTCAGTTCAAAAATCTAGCGCTACACAAGCCAATATCTTGTGATATTCAGGTTCTAACCTTGTATCACTATCACATTCTTTGGAAAAACGCCACTCTCATCCATAAGAGGCACTGCAACTGATATATTTCAATATCTCAAGAACCTCTTAAGCTACAATTTGGTATGTTTACACTTGGCTAC
>JBBPCZ010000142.1:23760407-23790909 GCA_037974445.1 Brycinus macrolepidotus | reverse complement strand
ATGAGCCTACAGCATTTCATTAAGATTGACCTTTCACTCATATATGCATTGGCTGCTGAATTGTAATTGGTTATTGGAAGCAATTTTGTTGAATGAGCCAAATGGAAGTTTAGGATATGTAGCCAAGTGTAAACATACCAAATTGTAGCTTAAGACGTTCTTGAGATATAAATATATATGCTGCAATATATATATATGCTAATTACTCAGTTTGAAACAAATCAGCCATGAAACACTACATGCTTTTCTCTGTTCCTCTGACATTGTGTGGTCTTCAAAATACAAAGAACAAAATTTACAATTATCCTTAACACAAATGTCAACACTCGCAATAACACACAATAAACATCAAAACACAAAAGAGCACATTACATCATTAAAATCTTACTCCTTCTCGCAACTTCTGCAGCAGTCATAGTACACACTGCAATAAAGTACATCTAGTTTACAATAATGTAGTACCTGGTTCGGCTAATTAATTCTTCTTTAAATTAATTCAGGTGTGCTGCTGATGGAATTTCATAAATCCGTGCGATTTGTTTTAATGTTTTGGCATTTATTCTAAAATAATTTGCCTAGGTGCCAAATACTTTTGCACAGTACTGTATGTTTTTAGATATTTGGTCCTTATTCTCTGAGCTTGTCTGAGCACAAATTTAAAGGCATCAAAACACATTAACACAATAAAACGTTTTTTTCTAATAATGTTTTAAAATAGTAATTGAAATCAAAATCAGATTTATAATTTTTGATACACACATGCATGAGCTTCTATAAAAGTGGAATCAACAGAAATAACTTTTAATGACAATAAAGCAAAATAAGCAATGTATAGGCTATATATATATATTATAAACATGTTACATGTTACACTTAAACATGTTACACTTGCTCACACACACACACCCTTTTCCTTTCTTAATCTATTATAATCACACAAAAGATTCATTTCTTCTCAATGTACCGCTTACCCTCAGACCTTTCACTCAACTCAAATTCTTCTCAGCCTTTAATGTGGTTTGGATTAAGACCTGCAAAATAATAATAAGCCTGGCATGTGTACCAATCAAGAACAGGTTCTGCTGGTTTCTTCTTCATCACACTGACTTTAGTTATTAGACATGAATAAAAAACTGACTGAAATGAATGAAAACATGTTTAGAAAGAACAGCACTAATATGTAACTAAAGTATATTCATTCATTTTCTGTAACCACTTAATCCTTACTAGGGTCGTGGGTACCCAGAGCCTATCCCGGGGCCAACATACGTGAGGCAGGAACTCATCCTTGGTGGGGCGCCAGCCCACCGCAGGGCACACACACACACACACACACACACACACCAGTCACAGTCAATTTGAGTCCCTAATTCACCTGACATGCATGTCTTTGGACTGTGGGAGAAACTGGAGACCCCAGACAAAACCCACGCCAACACAAGGAGAACATGCAAACCACACACACACACACACACACACACACACACTTCAAACCCCCAACCCTGGAGGTGTGAGGCAACAGTGCTACCCACTGCACCACTGTGGGGCCTATCTAGAGTCAAGTTTCAGGATTCTTTATTTGTCACAAGCATAGTTATACAAGCACAACACGCAGTGAAATGTATCCTGAATCGCTCCATTTAAAGTATAATGCATATATTTACCAACATTTGTGGCTCATTTGCATAAAATAACAGGCAATAACAGTTCTTATTAACAGACTATACAAGATAACTCACCGGCTTTACACTTTGTTTATTTAAAATGAAATGATTTTATTCCATGTGCAGATAATTTTACTTCCTTTAGGCACTGGTTGAAGAATCTATAAAATTTCTTTAAAACGAAAGCAAATTATTCCACCAGATTTACAAAATGTGATTCAGAGTGGTGTAGTGTGAAATGGTTCAATGTTGAGTTTATTGACCCAGATTTCTTTAAAGCGATGGTTATAGAAGAAAGTTTTCTTCGGGTTCTTTTTTCACTGTGCAACATCCTGCATGTGTTTCTCAGCCCTCAAAGTATTTAAAAAAATACATTTTAGGCCAAACGTTTATCATACCACTAGAATTAAGTAACATATTGATAGCCATAAGAGTACAGGTCTAACTTCCAGTGAGTGAGCCTTTAAAGCTTTAAACACTTTAGACATCTGGTTCCTGTCACACTGTGAACAGTTCTGACTCTATAAGTTTATCAAGAACAGAGCGTTACACATTAGCCACTCTGAAAGAAAGATGTTTACATCCTAACCATTTAATTACGCATAATTGAAAAAGCAGAAAGCGGTGGAATTCCCCTTTAACTGTATGTTATCCTGAACTGAACTGAACTGTTTCTGTGCCGGGAGCAGAAAGTGGGCCACTAATAGACCTCCTAGAATTCTGGGTAAATTCAAGCTGGCTCTGGGCCAGCGGCGAGAGCTGAAGGCGCTCTTTCAAATGCTTTCCAGCCTCTGGGGATTCTGGGGTGTGCTGCCTCTCATTATAATCAGAGGAAGGGATTTAATCAGCAAACTTAATCAAAATCACATTATGGCCCACACGACCGCTTCAGCGGGTTCATAGGATGTAGGCTGAGGCTTTTCAGGAGAAGACAAACAAACGCTGAGTAAATAGTCAGAAATCCTTTTTCAAGTTTAATAAAGCTTATAATGATTTTTAAAAGTAAAGATTATACATTCATCAGTGAGAACAGAAACAATAATGAAATCATTTCATTATGTGCAATATCTTATTATGTGCACTAGTCTTACCATGTGAAATATCACTATTACTTATATACTACTGATCTCTACTATGTGCAATTACAGGCTCCTAACCACCATTAGTGTTGTTAGTAATTCACTTAACTGTAGTATTTATACCCAGCATTTGTGTATATATCATAGTGTATTTCATACTGACGTTTTTCTATAGATTTTTTTTATTGGATTTATTTAGACTTTATATTTTATATTGTTCTTGTCTTTGTGTCTCTGTGTGTCTGTCAGTGGAGCCATAACAAGCAATTTCCTCTAGGATTATAACGTTTTCTGATTCTGATTCTGATTCTGAAATGGTGACATCTCTGTAAAACCTCAGTGTAAATCTTCATATGAAGGTAAACCATGTATTCCTATTTATCACATCAACCAGCGATGCATAGGGGTGAGAGATATATTTCGGAGAAATCTATCCTATGTGTTCCTGTTACATATTAAGAAAGGAGAATGGAGTGTATTAGAGTGTGTTTGTGAGTAAGTGTAACTTGTCAAAGAGAAAAAATATGACATTTAACAAAGAGCCTTTATATTGCCTTATAGTCATAAAGGGCTTCAGACCATCTGTAAACTAAGCATTGTTCAGTAATCATGCTGTATAAAATTATAGCTCAGCATTGTATAAAAGAATAGAAGTTATTACTTACCTTAAGTAATTCTAGTCAATAAAACAGCTTCAGTCTCAGCAGCTTCAACTGTTCTCCTCTGTTGATCCCTCAGTCTTTTCCACTCATGCTACACTCCTCCTTTTCCCCTTCTCTTTATTACTAGGTTTCCAGTAGGTGGAAGGTTTTTTTTTCCCTTCTTCTTCTTGAGGAAGGGTTGTTTTTTTCTTGACCATCTAAATGGCTGTTTCCTTTTGCATGAACAACACTCCCTTTGCTCTCCTGCGCTCCCCCACGTCTGCGGAGATACTCTTTAACCAGGCCCACCCATCTGGATGAAAACACACGAGAGCATCTACAAACACGTCTCTTTTGACCCCCCCTGATCTACTAGGCCTGTTATATCGCGCCGGCATCTCTGCCATGTGAATGGAGCCCAGAGCCATGGGGTTTGTTTCACCGTAAAAAATTGTTATAATTGAATAGGGAGGGAGTAAACACCTTAATGAGGAAAATTAGATGAGCTACGCTGTTTATTTGTCCTGTTGTGCACTGAAAAGTAGAGCACACTTGCTGCACGACCCTGAATATTAAGAAAAGTTACTGAGCGGGCATATATTAACTGCACAACTTGATCAGAAGTTACTCAGAGAAGTAAAATTATTACTTAAAACCAAACTGAAGCGGTCACTGATTCATGCATGAGTAAAGGTTGTGTTACTTCTTCACATCTTCTCTCTCAAAGAACTTAAGGTCTGCTTTATGAATGGTGTTCACCAGATGTGGAAAATGGTGTTACTATATTTAAGCATTTATTCTGGAATATTTAAACTTTAATCAAGCATTACTGAAATTTAGACATTCAAAGTACAAAACACGAATTTGTATTTCCTTTTTGTCTTGCCAGATTTTTTTTTTTAACTTGTTTTTACTTTTATTCAAATTAACACACACACACACACATATATATATATATATATATATACACAAAGTCCAGTTTATCTTTAGTACTCTTCAGTTTCTCTGTAGTTTTTCCAGCCCTGGTGTTCTCGTTACCAGTACTGATCCTGAGTCTGTGTTCAGTCTGTTCTCAGCGTGTATAGAAGTGTGGACTGTGTGTGAGAGAGTGGCTGCTGAGGGTGGCCTGTTATTTTATTCAATGCTGACGTTTCTTTGCGGAATGTAAAGGACTGATGGAGCATGTGAGGTTGGGTAACTTTCGTTTTTAAAAGTGAGTGAGTCGTGGGTGCTCCGGGCCGACAGGAGACGGTAGTGTGGCCGTCGGGGCAAATCGGCTCGGATCTCAGATCTTCAGAGCCAGAAAACAGCTGCGACGTCAGAGGAAAAACAATGGCGGCTAATGGGCAGCGGCTGTCCCGAGTTCAGACCAGACGACGAAACAGGAGCAAAAACATACTAACCAAGATCAAATATGGTCAGATAACGGGCTTAGGGATGACCCGGGGCACTCAGGTGAGAATCTACTGAATCTTTTCAGCTGCTTGGGCAGTTTTTCCTCCTTGTTCAGTAGTTTTCAGTCCAGCAGGCCTGGGGAGGCCCGACTGTTGCTAAGATGTAGCTTAGCTGCGTCGATTTTTTTCTACTCATGATTTTAAGCACCTTTTCTCACTTTTTAGTCACCAGATGAACTCAGATACAGAATTTAACTTTAGATTAAACGAGGTGCAGTCTACATTTATAAATATATATATGGTATTTGTCAATATAACCAGGGTTTAAACAGCTAACCGAGCTAAGCTAACTAGCGTTAGCAAACTTATCACCGTATTTTTTGCTGTCTTATTTTGGTTCAAGATTTTCTCCCCTGTGTTTATCTAGACAGTATTTTTTAAATTCGGCTTATCTGTATGTTAAAGTATACTGTCTCTTGAACATATTAAGGATATTATATCCCAAGTAGGGGAACAAATTGCTGAAGATAATCCCAGAGTGAGGTTAGATAACGCTACTGTTTTTAGACTGGTTACCTAACCCAGCACCTCGTCAGTTCCTAGTCTGCACTTCCACTTTTAGCTGGGTAATTTAGGACTTGTTCTGTACACATGCACTATTATTAGAATGGGTTTAGTTTTCTACCTATATTTAGGATAATAATTTCCTTGCAGTTGACCACACAAACACACACCCACCCACCCACACACCCACACCCACACCCACACCCAAACACCAAGGACAGATAAGTGAAGTAGTATCTCTTGTGTGCAATATTTCTGGTACAATATATGCAGTTTTTCAGGTAAAAGATTACTGTGTGCAATTTTTCTGGTGCATTATTCCTATTTTTGTTAATGTCTGCTGCTACCAAGCAACTGGTGACACTCCAGTGTGTACCTGTGTGTATATACATACACACACACACACACACACATATATATATATATATATATATATATGTGTGTGTGTGTATATATATACATATATGCTGCTTCTGCTTTCTTCGTTTGTTCTGTCCTCTTTGCTGTTGTAACAGTACAAATTTTCCACTTGTGAGACATTTACATTACATTTACGTTTACGGCATTTAGCTGACGCTCTTATCCAGAGCGACGTACGTCAGTGCTCAAGTAGTCCACGTCTGGTCCTTAAACCTGTAAAGCTGTACTTAAATCAACATCCGCCATTCAACCAAGTTACTGCAGGCTAAGTACATCTAGGCAACACCTGTCAAGAAAGTCAGACATTAAGGCAAAAAGTAAGGAAGGCATGGACAAGTTTATTTTTACTTTTTACACAAATATTTCTGTATTTACACTGATGTTCTTGTCATTGCACTATTGTTTATTTGTTCTGTTGTCTTATTATCTTTTCTTATTATTCTTTCTTGTTGCTCTGAGCATGCTAATGACTCAAGTATTTCCCTTGGGTTAAATAAAGTTCTTTCTTATTTTATCTTATCTGATAATGAGGTTTTGCCTTCATTGCAGTTGATTTTGCACGACATGTGAGCCTGCTCGTGTGTCGTACGTTACATGCTTATGACAAATTTTTAATTGCTTGTTCAATTTAATCCCTGTGCACAACTGTTAGATCCCAGTGGACCTTCTTGAGGAGAGAGATAAGAGAGCACGATGGCAAGGAATACCACTGTTACTGAGGAGACTGCATGAAAGCAGCCACATAAACAGTGACCTGTCTAAGATACACAGTGTGGTTAAGGTATCCAGCATACATCTTTTGATCAGTTTTGCATTGACTAAGCTTCTGCTGTTCACAGCATTCCTCTTTAAGCTATTACTCATAATAATTTGGCATTAGAAAGTGAGCTTTCCATGTATTAATGCAGGAGCTGTCGTCATTGCTCTCCATGGAGGCGATGTCCTTTGTCACAGAAGACCGTAAGACACCTCAGGAGTCTGTGTCGCCTAACACTTACACCTTTGACCTGTTTGGAGGAGTTGATGTGAGTGATGTCTAATATTTCAGCATACTGTTTGTGTAACAGTTTGTTTATCTGAGTAATGTGTTTTAAGGCTTTGAGTCTTGGAAACTTGGGAAACCCTCCTGCTCCCACATATGACTATACTTACAAATAAGCATATATCTATTTATCTGCCTTTGGTGTAAATGGCATTGCAAACCGTTTTCCCCCCTCAGTTGTTTGTGGAGATTTTGATGCGCCCCACTCTCTCAGTACAGAGTGACGTACCCATAAGTAAGTACCTAACAGTGCAGTTCATAAACTTTTTTTAAAATTAAGTTTTCATTAATGAAGTTAATGCTTTTGATTCATTGTTGTTAATCAGTTTATTTAATTTACAGCGAGTGATGACCTCATCAAGGACTGTTTAAGTGTTCTTTACAACTGCTGTATATGTGTAGGTATCTGTATACTGTTCAGCTAATTAGGATAAAAGCTTAATTCATGTTAGTCCTTGGATTTCAGTTCAATCTATGTAAATGTGGTGGGGTTTTTTTCTCTTTTGCAGACAGAGGGTGTTACGAAAAGCCTTGCAGCAAGGGATGACTTTGTCATGTTCCTTTTTAGTCTCATGTCAAACAAAAAGACTTTCTTACAGACTGCCACACTTATTGAAGACATAATGGGGGTTAGGAAGGTAAATAATCAGTTATTTGCTATATTAAGACTTTCAGTGTAAATTCTAGGTCAGTGTTATTTGTGTAACTGCATTTAGAGTGATGGTGTGTGTACTATATTATTCGACTGTAAAAGATAAACAACTCCATACTTTTCGTTAATTTGTTTTTATAGGAGGTCATACGTCTGGAAGACATTCCTAACCTGGCCAGTCTAGTTCAAAGCTTCAATCAGCAGCAGCTGGCCAACTTCTGTCGTATCCTGTCGGTTACAATATCAGAGCCAGATATGGGGGTGGACGACAAGCACACCCTGCTTGCCCGCAATGCCCAACAGAAAGTTAACGCTTTGCCATCACGTGCTGAGAGCAACCAAGGTCAGTGTGAGCCACTGTGTTGCTGCAGTACTCTGTTTTACTTGTCAATGGATTCTGTACAGCTGTGTTTAATCCTGCTTGTAATAGTGTAGATTTAGTTGTGTAATTTCTGAGCTTGATTTTTAAATTGGTGAAGATTCTGTGGCCATAAATAGAGTACACACACTGTTCTTTCTCCAGTGGCTCTGCTGAATATCCCAGGCTTCATTGAGCGGCTGTGTAAACTGGCCACTCGAAAGGTGTCAGAAGCCTCTGGCACCTCGGCCCTCTTGCAGGAGCTGGAGGACTGGCATAGCTGGCTGGACAACGCGTTGGTGCTGGATGCTCTGATGCAAATGGCCATCGAAGAGGCTGAGCAAAGCAGTACAGGTGAGGAAGGCCATCCTTATAGATGGAGTACTTCTAGAGCAGGAGGATCAGACCCAGGTCCTGACCCTCTGAAGTCAACACATGAATGTTTGCTGTTTAGGTTGATAAAGTGTGTTGCTGTGAAAAATTGAGGCTCCACAAGATCTCTGAAGGTGTGCTGTGGTATCTGGCACCAAGATGTTAGCAGCAAATCCTTTAAGTTCTGTAAGTCGTGAGGTGGGACCTCCATGGATCGGACTAGTTTGTCCACCGTATTGACATCTGGGAAATGTGGAGGCCAAGTCAACACTTTGAACTCTGTCATGTTCCTCAACCTTTTCCCAAACAATTTTTCCAGTTCTGATTCTCACGTGCCAGTTGTGGGCACTTTCAGCATCGGACAGTGAGTTTTTCAGTAATTTGTGCTATAGTAGCGCTTCTATGGGATCGGACAAGATGGACTAACCCTCGCTACCCACCTGTCTGTGGGTCACTGATTGTCCTTTTTTTGACTACTTTTGGTAGAAACTAACCACTTGCATGCTGGGAACACCCCCCCAAGGCGTGCTGTTCTGGAGATGCACTGACCCAGTTGTCTAGCAATCACAATTTGTCTCCTGGGAAAGTTGTTCAGAAATTTCCTGCATGAACTTCAAGAACTGACAATTCACTTACTTCCTAATATGTCCTACCCTTTGGCAGTTGTCGTTTTAATGAAAGTCAGTGTTATTCACTTCACCCGTCAGTGGTTTTAATGTTATGGGCTGATTGGTATGTCTCTCTGTACCTTCTGACTAACCTCATTCTTCTTTCCTAAACCACCTGTTTTCCAGAGTCATCTGATGAAGGCTCGCTTTCTTCAAGTCCTCTGAGGCATACATTGCCTCAGTCCATGAAGATAGTGCATGAAATCATGTACAAGGTGGAAGTTCTCTATGTACTGTGTGTGCTACTCATGGGCCGGCAAAGAAATCAGGTAAAATTTGTGCTGCAATTCAATTTGTTTATCCAAAGGGATGTCACATTGACCAGTTTTTGGTGATTTTACACTTAGAAATGTTCATAGACCTGTGGTGGTAGCACAAGTTCAGAGTGTGGGAGATAAATATATAATATGATTATTATGTATCAGCGGTAACTGTAGAAGTAACTTTTTGCTTTACAGGTTCACAGGATGCTGGCAGAGTACCGGCTGATTCCTGGCTTGAACAACTTGTTTGACAAGCTGATCTGGAGAAGACAGCCGTCCAGCCACACCTTACACAGACAGAACCAGAACTGTGACTGCAGCCCAGTAAGACCTAGCTCATTATAACTTGGTCAGTAACTTTACACTGGACCACACCTATAATGCGTTTATTCTGTCAACAGGAGATTTCATTCAAGATCCAGTTCCTTAGGCTACTCCAGAGCTTCAGTGACCACCATGAGTGAGTATTAATGGAAATGTGGACAGAAAAGCCCTGTTTTTGTTCTCGTTAAACAATTCTTTGTGGTGCAGTGAGTTTTACTTGTTCTCTGTGAGACTTCAGTGTGTGTAATGTAATTTCCTTCTGACCTCAGGAACAAATATCTCCTCCTGAATGGGCAAGAGCTGAATGAGCTCAGTGCTATCTCTCTGAAAGCAAATATCCCTGAAGTGGAGGCACTGGTCAACACAGACAGGTACTGAGCAAGCAAAAAAACAGTGCATATAGATGTTTAACGTGCTATATCTTGGCTTTCTCATTTTTACACCCTCCTGCCTCACTCACCTTGTTCAGGAATCTTGTGTGTGATGGTAAGAAGGGGCTCCTGACTCGGCTCATTTCAGTCATGAAGAAAGAGCCTGTTGATTCATCTTTCAGGTGAGAGCAGTAGCTGAAAACATTTTACCCCTTACCAAGAACAGATGAAGTTCTCTTTGCATTGCCTCATCTTACTTCTACACCACACTGTAGGTTCTGGCAGGCTAGAGCAGTGGAAAGTTTTCTTAGAGGTGCTACATCGTATGCGGACCAGATATTTCTGCTGAAAAGGGGTTTGTTGGAGGTGAGTGATGACTTTTTCATTCCACAATACCTTGCAGATATCTGTTTGTGTCAGAACCTGAGTCATCTTGTCTACATTTGCACCTTCCTTTGTGTTTCCCTGCAGCACATCCTCTTTTGCATCATCGACAGTGGCTGTAAATCACGTGATGTCCTTCAGAGCTATTTTGACCTGTTGGGTGAGCTCATGAAGTTCAACATCGATGCCTTCAAGAGATTCAACAAATATGTGAACACAGAAGAGAAGGTAAGTGTTGATCAAAGAAAATGCTTCTGTTATGTACATGAATAACATCACACTAAAGAACTTCACATCTGACAGAATCTCCAGCAGATATGGTATTGCTTGTTAGCTGGAGTGCGGTGTTCATCGGAGAATTTCTGCTTTTTTATTTTTATTTTTTTATTGTTTATCTTCCCTCTGCTAAGGACAGCATTTCTATCTGTTCCTTAAATATCTGGTAATACTGAGTACTGATACTGAGACTAGCATTGTCTAAGCTAAAAACTCAATAGGTACTTTTAATTCCTGATATTTAGACCATTTCACTTAAATATTTGGGATTTTCTTTACAGAAGTAGTATTCTGTTGTCACAAATAAAATATACTAAGCCTGGAGTAAAGACATTTACATCAGCTTATCAACATCATTAAAAATGTTTTAGCAAATATGACAAAGGTGATTTTACACAGGTTAAGTACTGCAGCCTTAAGTAAAGGTGAAGGGCCATTGCAGAATATCGGGACTCTAGTAACTAGTAACCTGCACATGCTCTCAACAAAGACAAGAAAACAGAAGAAGACCAAAGAGAAAAAGCAAGTTTGGAAGCAAATTGAAAAAAAAAAAAAAAAAAAAAGCCTGTAAACTTTATGCTTTATGCTTTTGTCATTTTCAACAGTGTCTATAAGCTAGTACAACACTGAAAATAGTGTCTTTGGCATTCATCCAAAGAATAAAAGGCTTACAGAATATAATGACCAAAACAGGTTTTGGGATGGTATGATGACTGCTCATGTCGCTGTCATATTCAGGCATTGCCAGGCAGGATTCAGCCTCTAAGGCTCTGAGTTACTGGTTTTTAGCATCGTCCCCATCACATTATGCATTATAGAAAAGCAAGCAGGCAGACCAAGAATAGTCAGTGTTTTTACTGTACTTCTTGACTAACTCCTCACTGTTGTAGTATGTGTGTATAAGAGTCCATGCAATGTAAGGGTTAATATTGACAGAAGCCTTTATTTCCTGTACAGTGACATTGTAGTAATGGTTTAGTGCTAAGCACAGCAAAAACATTTGCTCACTATTCTCCTATTAGCTCTGATAATGATGGTAGATAATCATAAATAGATTATTCTCAGGTTTGTGATCCATCTGTATAATGATTTTGTCAGCTCTCAAGGGACACAGGCACCTAATGCTTGCTTAAAAGATCACAAACATGATTTGTCATCCCTTTTGTATTTCAGTTTCAGATGTTCCTGAGCCAGATCAACAGCTCACTCGTAGACTCCAACATGCTGGTGCGCTGCATTGTTTTGTCTTTGGACCGTTTTGAGGGCCAAACGGATGACATAAAAGGTACTATTGGAAAAGTGATGATAAATTGAGCTGTGTGCATACTGTCTTTTTTTTTTTTTTGAGCAGGTTCGCAAACTGAACTATTTCTCTCTGTCAGTGGTAGAGGTGCTGTCCGAGTGCCGTCTCTTGTCCTACATGGCTCAAGTAGAGAACAGACTCTCCTTCCTCTTCAGGCTAATCAACATCATAAATGTTCAGACTCTAACTCAGGCAAGATAGTTCTTTGTTTTCTGTTGTTCTACTGCCGCATGAGCTTGTCACAAAATCTCGTCGAGTTTTCTCATTTGTAAATTTGTCTTTCACAATTCCAGGAGAACGTGAGCTGCCTGAACACAAGTTTGGTTGTGCTGATGCTGGCGCGATGGAGAGGCAAGCTGCCGTTTTACCTGAGCGCTCTTAAAGAGAAGGAGTACGCAGAGAAATACCCCGGCTGCTTACTCAATAACTTCCACCACCTGCTGCGCTTCTGGCAGCACCACTACCTCAACAAAGACAAGGACAGCACCTGCCTGGAGAATGTGAGCACAGCACTGATCTAACACGCATGCATACACGCTGATAATTTTGCATAAATCGACTTATTAATGTCTTCCATTCTATCTACCTCCTTGTACAGAGTTCCTGTATTCCTTTCACCTACTGGAAGGAAACAGTGACGGTGTTGCTGAGTTCAGATAGGAGCTCCCTCTGTGCCATTGCCACATATATAGATGAGGCCTACAGGGACCTGGACAGAGACTTTCTGGAGGTGTGATTCTGGAGGCTTGGTCTCCCCTCACAGGACTGTTCTATAGGGATGCTGTAAGGATTAGTGTGTGTGTGTGTGTGTGTGTGAGAGTGAGAGAGAGAGAGTGCGCAAGAAATTAACGTGTGAGAGTGCTTATGTTTTTACAACTGCGTATGAACGTGCTGGTTAAAGTGAACCAGTGCTTCTAAATCTTAGGTGTAAGTATGAATGCTCAAACCTATGTATGGATGTGTATCGGTCTGTGTGTGTGTGTGAGACGATAGATGCTGGATGTTTTTCTCCAGGCCTGCATAGGCACAGTTCTTTTGGCTGTAGTCTAAGCTTTTTTCAGTATGTGGGAGTGTTGTGACCTGATTAAAAAACAAAAAACAAAGAAAAATCCAGAGATGCCCATGAAAAGAGCCCACTCTTCCAGGAAAAAAGCTGAAATTCAGGGCCAATGCAATTGTTGATGGTGGTTTGCTTAGTTTAAGTACTGCCTCTATATTAAATATTATGTAGCTCACTCTTAAAGTCAAATTCTAACTTTACGTCCCAATGGCAGGACAGTAAATAAAATAAAGATGTAACATGTTTTATCACAATTGTCTTATGATTACATAAACTATCATTCACAATGCAGTTTGAGTTTGTGTCTATGGGGATCTATGGCTCATTTGTAAATATTTTATTATTGATTTCTAATCTTTAGAAAATTGTGATTAAAGGAGTGATTCTTGACATGTTATTTGTTAGACTATGTAGTATTCTGTAGCACAGCATTACACACCTCTGCCTCATTGGTTACACAGAATTCACAATTTTGTATTTTTGTAATCCATCAGTATTATCTTACCACAGTAGATTATACAAATAAATCATGCAAGCATTGGAAATCCCTTCAATGCCAACAAATCCTGATGACTAGCCACTGATAAATACATCTGCTCACTAGCATTAATAATATAGTACCTAACACCAATTGGTCATCAAGCATTTTCTTTGTTAAATGAGCAATTACGTTGAAGAGTGAAGAAAATTAAACTACCTGCCCCAAGTATTCACCCCAAAGCAGTTTGTACTTTCACCTTGAACAGTTGTTGTTGTTGGCCAGTGTCCTTTTAACATTATAGTTTTCTGTGGGAACACTATGAATAACTAAGGCCAAGGTCACAGTGCATCAGTAGCAACACTGAGATACACGGGGCAGCAAATGGACACTTTACGTATTTGTCAAAGCAGATGGAAATAGTGTGAGTAAATTTGTTCCAGTTAATAGGGGAACTGCGTCATTGTGTTTCTGATGGAAAAGGACAAGTAAAACCAGCTGAAGGTGATTGACACTTAAGGTTTGTTGCTGCAAGGGTCACTAACAGATCTAAACAGACTGCAGTAAACCCTGTACTGTAAAGATATTTTTAAAAATACCCATGTTACCTTGTAGCAGTGTCACAGTTCAAAATCACACATTCCTGTTTTCATTTTGAAAGCAGTTTCATTTTTTTTCCTTTTATTTCAAATTTCCACAATCACACATTTTAAAATCACATTGTTAATGTATGCATGCTCTACTCTTTATATTATAAATGGGGAAAAAAAAGATTTTTTTTGTCTACAGTGACAACCAGTGCGCATCACATTAAGCATCTTTGTTCTTCACATTGTGTAAACCAAAACTTCATCACAAATAGAGTCACACATCTTAAGTTTAGCAGAATTCATGGCTCGTTCATCCCTCTGTGATCTGCAAACACAAACAATTTTTGTTACCAAAAGTCTTTCCAGTTATCTGCTTCACTTTTTCCTCACTTTGTCCCAAGAAATACTGGCCATTTTATGTAATTTCATGTTGTAAATGTTTTTTTTTTTTTTTTTTTTTCCTCTTCATCCACCATGACAAATCTGACCTTTGAATCCAGTTTCTGGACCTGAATTTTGAAATCTTTAACTGAACTTCTGATGTGAGACAGTCATACCAAAATATCTTGTCATATCTACCAGAAGATAAAATCCAGGACTGGAATCTGGATTTGAAGGCCCTGTATTTGAATGTTGTATTTTTAAAGATTGTGTGTTTGTGCTACCTTGACGATATGCGTTTCTCTAGTGCGCACACGCAGTTTGTTGATCTGAGTCTCGGCTATGTCTGCTCTCTCCTCTGCATCATCGAGCTCGTGCTGGATCTTTCTGAAACGGGTCATGTTGGAGTTGGCCTGCTCCTCCTGTCGCACACAATGGTACACCAAACACAGTCAGTCCTATCATCTTGGAAGGATTTTTCATAAAACATGTCACATGAGCAGTGACAGATCTGTTTGTGGTGCACATATGCACATGGAGCCTTTCTGTGGAAGAACATACATTTTCTTTTGAACCTTCAAGAAATGTCTTGAAAGGATTACGGTTTTAAATATTCTGTAATTCACCATAAAGACAATTCTTTTTGATGAGACAAATATACGTACTGCATCCTCGGCTTGCCTCTTGTAGCTCTTCACTTTAGCCTGTAGTTTATCTATCAGGTCCTGCATCCTCACCAGAGTCTTTCTGTCCTCTTCTGTCTGCAGAGACACTACAACCATCTCAGAAAGGCTGTTATTAATAACACAACCTCACTGTCTGTGTCTTTGTATGTAATACCTGATATGTAAGCTCTTTTATCCTCCTCTCATATTTGCGTATTCCTTTTAGGAATTCTCCACTCTTCCTCTGCTCACAGTCCAGCTCTCCCTCCAGCTCCCTGACCTGAGCATATATGTTTATATGTCACACATATAATGGGTATAAAATCAAAGTTAATCATGTTTTATTGAATAAGATCCCTAAAATGATCCTCACCCGTGTTTCTAATTTTTGAATTTGTTTTTTGCCTCCCTTGAGAGCAACCTGCTCTGCCTCATCTAAACGGTTCTGCAGGTCTTTGATGGTCTGCTCCATGTTGTTCTTCATTCTTTCCATATGAGAGCTGGTATCCTGCTCTTTCTTCAGCTCTTCTGCCATCATGGCTGCCTGTTGGTGGGATAGGTTCATGTTTGGAAGGTTTCTTTTAAGGTTACCCATATTCAACAGCCAAATCAGTGTTTGCATAATCTTTAAATACAATTGAGGGTAGAGCTGGGTGGAATTGATGGGATTCTTGTTGGAACTCACATCAGTAATGGCCTTCTTGGCCTTCTCCTCAGCATTTCGGCACTCTTGCAAAGCTTCATCCACTTCGCTGGCCAGCGTGGATAGATCACTTTCCAGCTTCTTTTTCTGGTTCAGTATGCCAGTGTTCTACAAAAGCAACAAGACCATTAGTAGTCAGAGTTCATAGAATGCACAAACCATCATCAGATGTATAACTTGAATGTGCTCCAATAATAGTAGTTTCTCACCTGTGCGTGTAACAGGTTCACTCTCTCAGCTGACTCCAGCAGCTCATGGTCAGCAACTTTTCGCATTCGGTCTGTTTGCTCAACAACTGTGCGAAGCTCTTGCACCTCAGCAGCCAGAAGGATGTTTCTGCGCTCTGTCACTGCGACCTGCTCCTTCAGATCCCCACACTGATGTGCAGACTCATCGAGTTCCAGGTGCAAGTCCTTAGTGCCACAAACAATTAGGGTCACACAATTGATTTTATGGGCTCTTCTGAGATGTGTATATCCCGTACTGATTATTTTAGTTAGGACACATTTTCCATGAGTAGGTCAAAATATTGAAAGAGGAGAATTTCCTAATTATTCACTCACCTTTATTTGAGCCTGCAGGTGGCGAACTAGTTTCTGGGACTCAGCTGCCTGTTTGTTTGCATAGTTGAGTTGGATCTCCATCTCATTTAGATCACCCTCCATTTTCTTCTTTACCCTAACAGCCTCATTTCTTGCTCTGGCCTCTGCTTCCAAAGAAGTCTGCATGGATTCCAGAGTCCGCTGGTGATTCCGCCTGCATGAGGTCATGCAAGTAAAGAGCTTTACATGCCATGTATATTCTGGTGTGGGTAGCTATATTAATGAAAGAAATCATTGATCTTTCATGATTTGAGTCTATCTTTTGTAAATGATCCAGTCCACTACTTTATAAACTGGAGTCTTCCTTACCGGAGATTGTCAATCTCTTCATCCTTTTCTGCTAGCTTTCTATCAATCTCAACTTTGACCTGGGTGAGCTCCATCTGGACTCGCAAGGTCTTAGTCTCCTCATGCTCCAGAGTACCCTGTGGCCAGTAACAGACAAATAAGATAACTGCCAACACAGACATCATAAAAAGATGATGGAATTTTTTGACTGACTGAAGTAGTGTGACTGTGTGTGACCTGCCTCAGCTTCTTCCAAAGCTGCTTGGATGTTACTCTTCTCTTGGTCCAAGACCTTTTTTGTTGTCTCCAGTTCATGGATGGTTTTGCCTTCTTGACTGATCTGATCAGTCAAGTCAGTAATTTCCTCTGCAAAAGTACAGGGTTCAATTGTTTATGGATATCCATACTTGGGACCGCTTCATTAAGTAAATGCACTCATCAAGGGCTTTATCATACCTTGCAGGTTCTTGTTCTCTCGATTAACAGTCTCCAGGTGTTCAAGTGCCTCCTCATAGGAGTTCTTGAGCTTAAAAAGCTCAGTGCTCAGACTGCGGGACTCTCTTTGAGAGTTCTCTAACTCCGCCTGTGTCTCCTCAAACTTCTGCTTCCACTCAGACAACACCTGGACATAGAAAACGAATGAAAATTAATAAGACTTCCAAGTTTTGTTGTCCAAAGATGTTACATGAGCAATATGAGATGTTTTTCTAAACTGCAAAACTTTTTTGAGCCAAGCATAGAAATTCAAATAATAGAACCTTGTCAAAATTGCGCTGTTTCTTGTCCAGAACAGCAGCAACTGCATTGGAGCGTTCTAGGTCCATCATTAGGTCCTCAATCTCAGTCTGCAGCCGGTGTTTTGTCTTCTCCAGGGAGGCACACTTGGCATTTGAGGCTTCTACCGCCTCCTCTGAACTCTGTAGCCGACCCACAAGCTTCTTCCTGATTGGAGTATGAATAAAGTAGTTCACAGATCAACTGTGTAGCCTTGGAAAATATATGGAATGTGTAGAATGAAATATATAGAATGCATAGTATGAAATGCTTGGTCACCCTCTCATTGAAGTTTACCTATACAAGCATAAATGGAACATATTTTATACTTTATCATAAATGTGTAGCCAAATATGTTTTCTTTGTAATTCTCCGTCCAGGAAAATGTAAGAATTTTACGAGAACACTTACTTGGCCTCCTCCAGTTCTTCTGTTCTTTGAATAGCATCGGCCTCATACTTTGTCCTCCATTGAGCAATCTCTGCACTGGCTTTGGATAAGGCCCGCTGCAGTTCTGATTTGGCTTCCTGCTCTTCTTCAAACTGCTCTCTCAGCAGGTCACTGTCATGCCTGGATGTCTGCAGTGCGTGAGCTAAAGCATTCTTTGCCTAATGCAGATAGGAGAGCAATCTTCATATTTCATTTTCAACTTATAAATGAAGAGGAATCTTTCTAGGCCTTGATGTGATTGTCTCACCCTGCACTCCTCTTCCAGCTGTTTCTTCAGGTCCTCCCCATTCTGAGTGAGAGAGATTTTGTTGCGCTGCAGCTGCATAACCAGGACCTCCCGCTCTTCCAGTCTGCGACTAATCTCCGCTTCAGACGGACAGGAACATAGTCATAAAACTGTGGAGCGCTGGTGTTAACACACTGTTCTTCAGATTAAACAATACTTACCACTCTCTGTCTGGGCCCGGGCTCTTTGAGAGGTGACGTCCATTAGCTGCCTTTGAAACTCCTCCACTCTGGTCTTAGACTCATTCAGTTGGTCCTCAAGCATTCTGCACATTTTCTCTGTTGCAGCCTAAGACATTTTTTTTGGGTGGTTTTCATATTTCAGTTGAAAAGACTGCAGGGTTTGTAGCATATCAGTGAGATTTTCTTGTACTACTGAGCAGAAAAGAGGTCTCACCTTGGCCCTTGAGAGGTGCTCCAGATTAGAAGCCAGATCCTCAACCTCCATCCTGGCCTCGGCCTTTTCCTTCTCTAATTTCTGTTTGACCCTCTGCAGGTTGTCTAACTGCTCGCCCAGCTCAGCCATGCTGTCTGCATGTTTTTTTCGTAACATAGCTGCTGTGACCTCGTGATGTAGGGAGGCTTCTTCCAAGTCTCGCCGCAGCTTCAGAAAGTCTGCCTCCCGCTTCTTGTTCATCTCTATCTGAGCCGCACTGGCTCCCCCTGCTTCCTCCAGCCGCTCACTCAGCTCCTCCAGTTCCCGGGTCACATCTGTGCGCTGCTTCTCTGCCTTTGCTCGAGCCGCTCGCTCTGCCTCCAGCTCTTCTTCCAGCTCCTCAATTCGAGTCTGTAATCAAATCATGTCATCACACTGCTTAATTACTGTGGTGTTTGGAATGCAATCAGATACAATTTCAGATAGCTGTTTGTCAATTTACCTGGAATTCCTTTGTTTTCTTCTGCAGTTGAAGAACCAGGGCCTGTTCATCTTCAATCTTTAAGCTGAGGTGACTCATTTCAATGTCTTTCCTAAACAGGGGAAGTGAGAACATGAGGTTTACAAAGAGCAAGACTGTAAGACTGTAACTGGGATTAATTTGATACCTTTTGAAGGTAGAAAGGCCATATTTGATATTAATTTCTTACTTCTTCAGCCTGTCTTCTAGCTGCTGTTTTCCATTCTCAAGGTCCATGGCTGCCTCAATAGAAATCTTTAAGTCTCCTTCCAGCTTACGCTTGACTCGCTCAAGGTCCATACGAACCTTCTTCTCTTGTTCCAAAGTACCCTCAAGCTGTAGATGAGAATTTGCAGAATAATAAAGGTTTCACTAAACCAGGATTCTTCAGTTCAGTTCCTGGAGGGTCAGTACAGTTTGGTGATTTCCCTTCTCTATTGTGGCAACTAAAGCTAGTAATGAACTGATAAGTTGAGTCAAGAGTTTGTGTGCAGGTAAATCCCCAAACTGTGTTGGACATCAGCCCTAGAATTGGAGTGAAATTGAAGAACCCTGCTATAGAGTAATCCCCTTGCTCTTCTAAGAGTGAACCTGTATATGACTGTGTACAGTGTCTGATACTCTAATAGGCTGGTTCAGCCAATTGTTGGTTTGTTGAGTTTACTCAACACTTACATCATCCACCTGCTGCTCCAGTTTGATTTTGGCCTTAGTCAGCATGTTGACCTTGTCTTCCTCGGCCTGCAGGTCCTCTAAAGCTTGCTGATGGGCATCCTGCAGGGCTTTCTTCTCTTTAGTGAGCCTGAGGATGGTCTCATCCAGAGCTGCCATCTCCTCTACCAAGTTCTTTACCTGGACACCAAAGAGAAGGAATAATGAGGAGTGTCTAGCCAGAGATGTGCAGTGGACAAGTGAGAATAAGGAAGTTTAAAGGGATACAGTGGTTCTTTAGCTTTTCTTTCTACTTACCTTGTTCTCAGTGGCGTGTTTCTCCTTCTCCACCTTGGCCAATGTCATCTCTATGTCATCAAGATCCTTCTTTAGTTCCACACATTCATCCTCTAGCTTGCGTTTTTTGGTGAGCAAGCTAGAACTGATCTCCTCTTCATCTTCAAGTCTTTCCATGAGCTCCTTCACTTTCCCTTCCATCTGGATCTTGGCCTTGATCAGCAGGTTACATCGGTCTTCTGCATCTGCCAGATTATCTTGCTCCTGCAGGTCGAATGTAAATGAACTGTGAAAATGATTCTCTTTAACTGATGTGATTTATCATTAATTTAACGCACATCACTAAATCATTGGGTTGTGATGTAGGTATTCTGTTGAAATATCAGTTAATGCTTCCTTCAACCATTTTAATTCTCTCTCTAACACTATTTGTAACACTCAAAGCTACTCAATATGATCATGGTTTTAGGATTCAGGCACTTACAGCTTGAAGTTGCAAAGAGAGGTCATTTTTCTCCTGTACCAGAGAAACCTGTCTTTCTTCCAACTCCTTTCTCTTGGCCTCTGATTTCTCCAGTGCCTCCTTTAACTTCTGGAATTCCTCCTTAAGAGTAGCTAGCTCTTTTTCTGTGGCTGCACTTTTTAGGAGCGGCTTGATCTTGAAGAAGAGACACATCCATGGCCAGTTCTTGACTGCATAAAACGACCGGATGTTCCATTGAATCACCATTATAGCCTCCCTGTGAAAGAATGAGTTCACAGTTACAAGGTTTTGACATTACCGCAATATCTTTATTCGTTACTAGCAATGCTAGCATATTTATCTGTGGGCACTGCACAACAAATCTTATTCATATGGACTGTTTTCATCTTGGATTATGTTTCATGGAGCATGGCTATAATCTTTTCTATCCACTGAAATCATAAATCCTAGGTTTTTATCAACACAGAACATAATTCAATGCAAAGTTTTTTTTTTTCTACCCCTTTTGTTTGAGTATGAAGGGAACAGCTTCCATTTTGATGGTGTAACCCATACTCTCTGCCCCCATTGTTCTAAATTAGCTCAGCAAGGCCAACACCAAATAGGGCCAAAGCGCCGCATGTCTTGTGTCTTGTGTCTATATCAGTGAGCCTGTGGTGACACTGAACATGGCTGGAAAGTAAATCAGTTCCGCATTGCTGACATGGCACCACACTGTGGGATAGTCAGAGGTTGGACAGAGGTCATTGATTATCTGCAACCCAGCTCGCTGGTGAAACAAGAGGAGTTAATCCTTAGTCACCTGGGTTGGCATTTCAGCGATGTGTCTGCTCTTGACTACAACCATTCCTAACAAAGGGGTTAGAGAGGTAGCAGGTGCGTAGATAGAGGTTATTTATAATTGGGAAGCGTGTGTGGGGAGGGGGTGACACTGGACAACTGGCATGGGGTCTGACTGATGGACACATGAACAGTCTCGACACCTGCTATTGTCAGTGCTTTTTCTTTCGGAGTGGAAAGGGTTTAACAGGGTTTTTCCACAGGGACCACACACAGTCCTGTCTGTTTGTGCACGGACACACGCCTGCCACACGCCTGACCTACTCCATGCATTCTCTGCATAGGTCTATAAACTTGATCCTACACTCACACATTCAACAGTTTAACACTGTGGTTAGGAATAGCCCAGGGGCAGAATAAACATCTCAAAAGATTCCTCACATGAAACTTAATGAAATTGATGGGGGGGGGGCGGGGGAAATTACTAAAAGAGGGTATGAGTGGATTGTTGGTATGACACCGGCAGGATATGACTTTTTGTATTGCAACATGCAATAGTTACTATCAGGTTAGTAACTTTGACTTCTGGAGTGCATCAAACAGTTCAGGTGCCAAGGAATTATTTTTCAAAAACTGGACGGTGGGTAACAGTAAAGTTCCTGTGCGTGGGCCGTACTTCTCTTGCAACATCCTTTTCCGAACCATCCTCATAAGTTTGCCTCTGCAGAAAGCCTGCAACATGGTAATGATCTTTGCCAGTCGCTCATCCCTCATGTCTTCCAGCTGACCCAGCAGACCAGCCTTAAAAAAAACCTGAGGATTTCACAGATTTAAATTTAGTCAGGGTCAAAACACTGCACTAGAAAGACAGAGATGGAAGGAATTTTTTTCTTACCTTGGTGTGGCCGAATTTGTATTGACTGTGGTCAATGTCCAGTGAGCCAAGCAACTTCTCTGCAGCCTTCTTGCTGTCCACATATGTGTCCTCCGGAATGGCTGAAGGGTTCAAGATACGGTATCTGGAGAAATAAAAGGGCAATTTCAATCCTTCTTTCAGAAACCCATGCCTCAGGGAATGCTTATCTCTTTAAGAGACTAAATGATATGGAAAGATGTGGTCTGGGGTTTGTTTTTCACTGGAGATAAACATTTTATTAATTTTTTAATTCATTGGGATATGAAATGGGCACAGTCTATTCATGAATTGATGGAGTGCACAGGTATATCTGTAATGGAAAGAGTTAAACCTCACCGCTGTTTAAACTCTGCATATAGGATACGATTAGGGAATCCCTTCCTGCAGATGCGGATCCCCTCCAGAACTCCATTACAGCGCAGCTGGTGCAGGACCAGGAATGGATCCATCTCACCTATGAGCAACAAAAGGAACACCAAGAGACACGCAATTAATTATTTTATAAAGGAGGTGGATCTCTGAGGGATGTTTGTCCAAAAGTGGCTAGGACGAAAGATCTGCCCTGAGATTACTGCTTCTGCATACCTGGAGTCTTGGTCTCATTAGGGATAATACAGCGCACAAAGTGGGGCTGAGTGCTCCTCAGGTTGGTCATCAGCTTGTTGAGATTTTCCTGTGAAGAGAGACAGAATTATCTTCATGTTAAAATGATAGGTGAACACTGAGACCTTGAGAAGACCTCAGTTGCAGTTCTGCTGCTCTAAAGGGGTGAACTCCTACCTTTCAGATCTTCGGTGCTGCAGCTGAGAGTGGAGCCAGCACAGACTTAAAGTGATGTTCATGGGTGAAGTTACCTAAACATCACTGCAAGTCTTAACTGCCTCTCTCTCCAACATCAGTGGTGTCAGGATTTTGGGTCCATATAAACTTAAGGTCATATTCTTCTTAGATATGAACTTACTTACATAATACATAGTTTTAATATTTATTCTGAAATATGAAAACTTGAATTTGTTACATTTCCATCATCACTCATGACTGATTTCCTGTAGGAGCGTTCACCTCAACCATCCTAATACCTGCTGCATAACCCACCTTATGAAGCTGCGACACTGTTTGAAATGATGCTCCTTTCTTCCTCTTCTCCTTGCCTCCAGGTTTTGGCTCTGCACCTGCAAAAATAGCAATAAATGTAAGTAATTTTAAAGAAATGTAATAATGTCCCTAAATGTTCATTTTTCACTAGATGTGACTTTTTTGTGTATGTTGGTTTCACTGTTATTTTGAACAGTGAAGAGATTTGGACAGGATTTCTGCACCTGCGTCTAAGCTGACAAAGTGCTCAAAGAGGCATGACATCAACTTGTTGGATGATTTTTGGAAGATGCCCACAACAGTCTCATTCAGAGGGTCTTTGTTCTTCTCCAGCCATCCGCTGATGTTGTAGGGCACCTGTGAATGCAGTTTTGAAGGAATATTTAAAAGGATCAAATGGTTCAAGGATATCTTTTCAAGACCATTTATGCAGTTAGGTAGGGGCACTTGGGTACACTCACCACACCAGCGTAGTGAACCAGCTCAAAGTGGGTCTCATACTTTCGTTTCTTGTCGGGTTTTGGTTTTAGGAAATTAGGAGACTTGCCAAGGTGGTTGTCATAGAGCTTTGCTTTGAAGCTGCTGTCTGTGGCTTTGGGGAACATGCACTCCTCCTCCATTATAGACATTATACCCAGAGGCTGCCATCAATAGAACAGAAGAGAACCAATCATGTTTAGTCCTAACACTTTTAATAAAGCTTTTTAATAATAATATGTTTAGTCCTATGCTCAGACCAATTTAAATGCAAAATATACAAATTCAAAATAACCCCACCTTCTCAATGAGATCAATGCAGGCTTGTAGGTCCAAGCCGAAGTCAATGAAAGTCCACTCTATGCCCTCTGTCTTATATTCCTCCTGCTCCAAGATGAACATGTGGTGATTGAAAAATTGCTGCAGTTTCTCATTAGTGAAGTTGATGCACAGCTGCTCAAAGTTGTTAAACTGTTGAGAAAAAAGAAAGAAAACAACAGGATGGGAACAGCGCAGAGAACATACAGATAACATCCCCCCTGATATAATGGCTCCAGCGCCCATGTTTCTAATGTTTGTTTGGAATGAAAACCTACAGTCACCCTGGTCCTTTGCAGATAAGATTGGACACCCCTGCCCTAAAGGATATTCTTAATCTAATCACCTCAAAGATCTCAAAGCCAGCGATGTCTAGGACTCCTATGAAGAACTGGCGAGGGAGGGATGTGTAGAGTGTCCTATTAATCCTGCTGACGAGCCATTTAAACATGCGGTCATAAGCAGCTTTGGCGAGCGCTCCAACAGCATAGGTCACCTGCAAATCCATGAAAACGGATATTCATCACAAATACTTTTTAATGTAGAGACAGATCTCTGCTTTATGACACCTTCATTCATCTTCTTCTAGCCTAAAACGTACCTGTTCTACAGTCTGGCCTCTCACAATGTACTCGTGGCCCACCTTCACCCTGGGGTGCAGCAGGCCTTTTATAAGCTCAGCTGAGTTGATCCCCATCAGATATGAGGCTTTGTCAGCACCTAGACACATACACACAAAAAAAATATCACAGTTTTAAAATGGCATGATCTGTAGCTGTGCATTGGGCTTATCAACTGTGTGTATGTAAGAATATTGGTCATACTTTCTGTGCCGTCAGCTTCTGCCTGCTCCTCTCTCTGCTTCACTTTGAACTTCATGTTACCAAAGTGCATAATGCCACCCACAATTTTATAACAGCCATATTTTTCCTCAGGAGTGAAGCCAAGAGTGTCCATTGCGTGCTAAAATAAGAAAGCGAGGATAAAAGAAGTCTTCAGACAAATATGTATTCTGGTATGCAGTCCAGTCATCCTGGTCAATTTATGGTTTGTTGCTTTTCTAAGTTTCTAAGTTACTAATAAGTATACATCCTCTACAGAAAACATACTTTTATTCATTCTCTCTCTCTCTCTCTCTCTCTCTCTCTCTCTCTCTCTCTCTCTCTCTCTCTCTCTCTCTCTCTCATATCGTTGGGCTTATATATATATATATATATATATATATATGTATTATATAAATAAAAGAAACTCTTTTGGAAGCAAAATATGGAGAAATGAGGCACGGCTCAAGACATTTGCACAGTACTGCACATGTACATATATAGTTCTTTTCAAAATGTTAAAACAGCAAATAAATAGAAATGGTTCAGTTGTGTTTTCTGTAGAGCATGTGTACATATTTTCAATTACAAAATCAACAAAACACTTCTGACTGGGGAGTTCAGACTTTTGCATACAAATGTAGGTCCATGGTCCTGATATAATTTAATATTTTTAATATGATGTGACCTGAGTAGAGACTTGTTACATCTGAAATACAGTATATTATCTATAAATATTGACATTATCCTTCACTCATCGATGGTAATGCTTAAGGGGCAGTCAGAAGTAGGCAATATGGCCAAAATATGATATCACAGTTCTTGTAGATGTAGAATTAGATGTATTTTGTTTTTCTGTGGGTTGATAAGTTGTTACAAAACAGCCCCAGTAGTGCCACATTTAAACTATACAGTGAGGCCAGCGATTTTTATTATTTAAATCTTCACATTTTTCAGACACCTGATTAATTTAACCAGATAACCAGCACATGCAATTATTTACACATTTGCACATGTACTTACATCGGTCGCAAGTAGTTCTTCTCCATCATTCAGATTATCTACTGAGGTCACACCCTGAGAGCAGAAGTGGTAGTCAAAGGGATTTGATGACACCAACAGCATGTCTGCGTTTGACCAGTGAAAGAAGTCAGATGGAATTAATTCGCCATTATACGTTCAAAAAAATAAAAGATTCTCGACTGATATTCCATCCAAAGTACAATTACTCAAGTATTTCCCACCCCTGCAGGCTGCAGTCTTTCATACCTTGAAGCTCTGTTTTTCTGTGAGATAGGATTTGATAGTAGATGTGGTAGCTCCTCTCTCCAGGCTGCTGAAATATCACTCTGGACTTTTCAAGAAGATCTACTCAGCAGGACCATATGTAATAAAGATTGAGGCATAAAAAGCACTTCAGCAGTGGAACAGCATTTCCAGTAATTCTGACAAAAATAACAATTCACAATAGTGTCTAGTTCTGTCTGAGCTTCTTACAGATGTCAATGTCAGCAGATGCCAGCTTTCCTGTGGGACCAAAATGGATTCTTATGAACTTGCCCTGAGCAGAGAGAAGTAAAAAGAGAAACATGATGGAGAGAACTGCAATAAAAGCTGAGATCCATTTTAAATGTTGTGCCTCATTCGTCATTGACTCACAAAGCGGGATGAGTTGTCGTTCCTTATAGTCTTAGCATTGCCGAAAGCCTCCATGGCTGGGTTGGCCTCTATGATCTGGTCCTCTAGTGTACCCTGTGTGTGTTTTGGGTGGACAGTGAGGGATACAGTTAACAGGGACACAGAGCCCAGTTTTAAAAAGGGGGGGGGGGGACAGCACAAACTGATGGATACTGATGGACATGAAAAATTATTTATCATGATGGAAGACAATGGATGAAAACAGGACTCGGTCTTAAAAAAAAAAAAGGTAAAAACATTATTAGAACCAAAACTGGATCTACAGAAGGGAACAGGGAATAGGTGGTATAAAATAGTGGTATAAAAAAGGGGTTGACAAAAACATTTGGGAAAATTTGGCTTCAGGACACTCTAGCTGTTAAAAATGTTTCTGTGTACTGCAGCACCAGAAGGGCAACATTCAGGAATGAATAAAAATTACAAAACAAAAAAGAAAGAGAGAAAAAAGAAAACCAGAAAGGAAACATTCAGGAAAGTTTAAAAATTCAAAAAAAAAAAAAGGAAAACTGGAAGGGAAACATTTAGGAATGATTTAAAATTCTAAAAAAAAAGTAAAACAAAATGGAACAAAAAATAATAATTGAGGAGTAAAAATAAGGGGAAATATGAGTAATTAAAAAACAAAACAAAAACAAAAACAGAAGGGAAGCTTTCTGATCTTACTCCTTTTTTGCCACCTGCTTCCCCGAGAGCAGCTACAGTGGCAAAATACTGAATTACTCGTTTCGTGTTGACAGTTTTGCCAGCACCGGACTCTCCGCTAGGAGTGGACAAAACGGATCAGAAAATATATACACACACCAAGACCAAGTTTGAAAACTGAGAACAAGCAGGGGTGCTGCTACAAAAGAAAACCAGCCACACCCAGTTTTTATACCTCTTCATAATTAGATAATGATCACACAGTGGCCAGAGGAACTCTTCAGTAAGTGTTGAGCATATTAAACTTAGTGTGTAGAGCAGACATTCAAGATATGACTGACTTACGTGATAAGCATAGACTGGTTTTCACGATCTGCGGTCAAAAAAAAAAAAGAAATAAATCAGCAAATACCCATGCATTCAAACATTTGGATTGTCGTGAAATTCTCTAAAAAAGTAATTAAGTGGACATAAGCTTACTTTTCAGCATGTCATTGTAAGCATTGTCAGCGATGGAATAGATGTGTGGTGGAGCGTCCGACCGCCGCTTCCCCTTATAGGCAGCGACCACTTCAGCAGCATAGACTGGGAGCCATTTGTAGGGGTTCACTGTCACACAGAACAGTCCTGAGTACGTCTGTGGGAGAGAACAAAGCTCAGATTTTTTTTTTTTTTTTTTAACTTTACCAAACTACTGGTGTATTATTATTCATTTATACTTCATATAATTAGCTACACATAAGTTCTGTGAAACTAATTAGTAGGCTATGTAGTTATAAAAGTGAGAAATTATGACATACAGGCCCCAGTTTATGGAGTTTAGAAAGAAAAGAGATTATACCACCTAGCACTATGAATTAAGCCAGACTCACATAAATCATCCAGAAGCTGTAGCGGCGCTTGAGGTTGAATAGGACAGAGGCTTCATTGAGGTGGGTCAGCATGGCCATGTCCTCTATCATGTCAAATTTCGGCGGGTTCATTGGCTGGATGTCATCCTCTTTCACTGTTAAAATCTGAACAGAGCAAAACAGTAACAGGGGATTCATACCTACTGTTGGTCAGCTAATACTGTGGTACTTGTTCCTAAAACAACATTTCTAAAACAACATTCGTTTCTAAAACAACATTTGTAAGACATTTTCTAACAGCTTTCACATGGTCACATAGCACTGACAGTTCACACGCTTTTTTTATTAATACAGTGTCATTCTTTATTTACCAACCGTTCCATCTTTGGTTTCCACAATGGCTTTGTCCCCATCTAAGTCTTTAACCTCTACTTCAATATAAGCTTCCTTTTCATCTGGGATCCATACTCGTTTTTTTCCTGCACACAGAAGTGAACCAAATAACGCTGTCAGATTTTCCCCACCCTTGTTTGCCTCCATTAATAAGAAAGAGTTTCTGACGGTGTCCTAGCATAATACTTCAAAAGGGCAAATCATGAGACAAGTGGAAACTAATATTAATAAAAGGGAAACTATTTTAATATAATAAGCATGTTAAAATGCAATTGTCTTTCAAATTCCACATCTTTTATCTGGCACACTTAAGGGCAGCTACACCACTCATTCAGAACTGGTGCAGCACTTAAAGTCGTCTCAATTAAAAATCATTGTCTGAAGGAATCCAAATGGAGTCCCAAATTCAAAGGTCTGGTAGCCAGAGAATGCAGCGGACAGTACCGTCAAAAGCATGGGCCTGCGCAGCCAGCTGCTCCAGGTTGGTTTTGCGGAGATACTGGGCCGCCTCTCCAAACTCCTTCAGTTCCATAAAGCGGGACATGGTTAATTCTCTGGGCCCCGGACCAGCTCTCACACACCTACAAGGATTCAGATGTTATTCCACTCCTATCTTAGACCAAATACTGAAAACAAACAAACAAAAAACAATAGTATTTAAAACAAGAATGAGGAAATTCTCATGCATGAATGACCTTTAAATAATAACTTCTGGAAATTCTTTGAACAAATGAGTAACATCTAATCTAATAAAATTCCCCAAGTTGGAATTGTTGAAAATATTTACAAACACAATGGCAGTGGAGCACACATGCACTGGGGTACTAACCTCTGAAAGCTCTCGATGGATTGGCCCAAGGCGCAGGGACTGATCCCCTTTTATTGTCTCGCTCAAGGTCAGAGTTGGGGAGATATGTCAGAAATCCCAGTGTGTCCCTGTGTTTGCTCTCGCTCATTGGTTGTGAGTGTGCAGCAGCTCTGCGCTGTCAGAAAAGGCAAACGGCATTTTTATCTCTGCAGGGCTCTTCTGTAAGCGGGTTATTTTTAAAACTCCACTGCTGCTGCTATTGCAATTGCAACATGGAACTCACAAACCCATCCTACCAGATATTACACATTTCAAAGCCTAAACTTAGCCTAAACATGTGGTTGTTAAATAATCAACAACCACATGTACGTTGAGGTATTAGGATTAAATAATAAAAAAAGCATTAATTATTCATCAGATCACAGCTGGGCCCTGGTAAAGATAACATGTTGATGTTCTTCTAACATAAGCTCAATGGTTAGATAAAGCAAGAACTGTTATCTGTTTTGCTGTTTTATTACTTATTTTTTACTAGAGATATTTTATGACTGTAAAGCATAATTTCACACCATATAATATTGGTATCCCACTTCTACACATATTGTCTGAAGACAGACATGACAGTTTTCACAAAAATTACTAAAAAAAAAAAAAAAAGCTGTATCACTCCTGACTGGGAAATATGATTTCTGCATCACCGTGCAGCAAGGGGCTGTTCCAATTGTCAAGGGGCTTTTTAGGAGTCAAGTGGGTCAAAATGTCTTTAACTGGTTGTAATGTGACATTGCAGGCATGTGAAAATGAACTGAATATAAATGGGGATTAATATGGGTGGTGAAATCGGAGGGCGGCGAGAAATGCGTCCCATGTCAGCACATGTTAATCTCTAAAGGTGAAGAGCACACTTTTATTTATGGATTACGACTTGCTAAAGACCAGGGGGTGGACAGTATGCTGACATATACCATCATGCATATAGCCCACATCATCACCGCTGTCAGGGCAAAACGTTGATCTTCATTTTTGTCATTTTATGTTATCTGAAAACACAAGCTGCACTTCAGTGAATGGATCAAAAGAAATTAAATCTAAAATGTCCCAGTTCCTCCATAACTTCAGTAAGTTATAATTTGAGAATGTTTTTTCCTTCTCCAGAAGAGTTTCATCAGTGAGGTCATGCGGTGTGATATACATGGTATTACATGTTTTGATTTAACCTTAACTGGAAATTGCTTGTGCTCGCTCCTGCACTGGTAAGTAAACCTTTACTTCAGGCATTTAATTTTATTTCTTTTACAGAGGTGGAAAAATAACAATTTATATA
>JBBPCZ010000142.1:23746985-23758622 GCA_037974445.1 Brycinus macrolepidotus | reverse complement strand
TGTGTGTGTGTATAGAGAGAGAGAGAGAGAGATGAAATACACACACACACACACACATACACACACACATATATATATATATATATATACACAAATACACACACACACACTGTAGCATATTCTCTAAAAGCAGTTTCACCACCTTCTTTTGCTTCCATTATTGCTCAGTATGCCTCATGGTAATTCTTTAATAATACCCCACTAAGGTGATATGCAACGAGCAGTGTTTTCACGTAATCACTAATAAAACCTAAACCTCCTTATGGGACACAAGAGGTTGGGGGGGAGTTCAGAGCTCTCGACCTTGAGAGACGGAGCTGAGATAAGAGTCCCCTAGCAAAGACCAGAGCCCACTATGGAGGCCTAAAATAGAAGAGAACACCCATTCCCAATAGCCGCCATTCCGTGCACAGATAGACATGTTTAGAGATAGACATGCTGTCTGGCATGGCTCTGTGGTTAAAGAGGCGGACAGCGCTTCTGTTTCAGATCACTTACAGTTTACAATGCTTTGATACTCTGACTAAAATGCATTGTTCTAAAGCTCAAACTGTCGTCATCATATTGGAGTTGAAGTGCCATTATTCCTTCAAAAAAAAACAGCAATGGTGTATTGAACTTCTGTTTTTGTTTTAGATTTAACAGAACCAATTATATTCAACTTAAGGTTCAGTTGCATTTAATAGATATTTAGTTGAATGTTGGCTAAACACAAGCATCAACAAAACATCTGCAGAACTAAACCTACTCTTAGTGAACAATTCAGTGGAAAGTGGCAGGGGGGGCAAACGTCATGATTTGCCCCATAGATGGGGTTAATTGTAAACGACTGAGGGGCTGGCTGTCACTAAAATGCCTGGTAAACTGATGCACATTCATTCAATATAATTCTGTATTTTGACCCAGATGTGAATCATGTAAATCAGATAAAAAAGAAGAGCAGAATAAAACTTGAATATATTGTACTTAAATGGCATCTGTAGCTTGTTTTTCCTTAATCTGTATATAAAAACATTTGAGTTTATATGATGCCATTATTTACTGTAGGAGACTTAGTATTAATAGAATGTCAATATTAGCCCTGTTGTATGGAGGCTGTACTTAAATTCTGTCTTATAAACACAATTTAGCAATTCAAAAATATGGATGAGGAAAAAAGTTACTTTTATGGTACAAAAAGTGTCTAGAAGATGACCAAAAAAACATTTTACATTTTACTTGAGCCTTTACTAAAACCAGAAACATACACATTGGCATGTTTTGTAGGAAGCTAGAAATGTATTTTTGTTTTTGCTACAAAAGAACGATATCATCCCAGGAACCACTGGAAGAGGTACAGAAATTAGATAACCTCAGGAAGACTTCCTGGAACTTGGGTTAGGAGATCAGTTCATGGAGCTGTGCAGTTGTCTTAGATTATCACACACTGAGTTAATGCCACAGGGGCTGAAGAGCTGGCATGGGGCTGTTTATGGTGTACTCTTTCATATATTAAAAAAACATTTCTAAACACGCATACACACTAACAGATGCACACTAATTAATCCTTTTCTCAAGCCAGTAAACAGACCGTGGGAGATTTTCTCTCAATCCTGCACGAGATTTATGCATGTCACAGTTGCCAGTAGCATTTGACTCATGCAGGGCAACACCCAGCCTCCCGGATTTTGATTCCCCTCCCTGATTTGTTTATCTGAATTAAAGTTTTAGCTTAATTTCTCTCCCTGATCTCCATTTAAAGTCTCTGGCAGCCCATCACTGCCCTGTGCTGAGAGAGAGCAACTGAATCTGTTAAACTTTGGTTATCGCTAGGGGCTCTAATCTCCAGCTTACAGTCCAGCCCACCCCCAGGGTTAACAATAATGTGAGCTAATCAGTCTTTTAGCGAGTGTTTCACACGAGGGACATGCCAGTGCCATCGCCCCCACCTCGCGGCTCCAGCCCTGGGCCCGTCTGCATTGCGATAGGGCTGATCTCCTGTCCCGCAACATCTTTTCCCACTACACACACACACACACACACACACTTGAACACATAACCCAGATATGAGCACCTACAGCTGTTTGTCTATTTTTGTCAGCGTTTTGACAGTGACATGTCCACCCTCCCCTCACCTCTCTCTCTGAAACCCTGACGCCTGAACCACAACAATAGCCACCAGCTCCTGTAAAACCCTGTAAACTTAGAAAGTAGACAGGCTCCAGAATAGCACAGCAATGCCAGAACAATCCCTGTGCTGCCACACTGTAAGCTCAGGGTAGATGGACAGGGTTAATGAGGCCTTGAGTCAACACGAGAAGACCGATTCCTCAAGTCAGGTATTTAAATGACATTTGCAGTCACAACGACTTATGTTCCTTCTGAAGTAACTCTAGTACAAAGCAATAGGCGATGGATAAACTGGGGTCAAACCCATGGGCTCCTGGGACTCACACAGGCTGAGGCTTCTTTGTTCTGCATGCACTGCTTTACTGGCACCTTAAAAAATTACAGGGAACAGGTAAAAAAATTGCTGGTACACCTTTCATAGAGTTAACAGAAGATTATGTTAAACCACAAAATTTCCAATTACCAACTGCTAAGCTTAAGTCACTCCCTGTTTACTCCGACCACAGCAATACAAGCTGTACTGATAATCTGAATTCAAAACACCATCATAGTGAAAAATAACAAAGCAATGTATCTAAACCTGCACTTTAGCATGTAACACACAAGAAAAACTTTTAAGTGTTTCTTAAAACGTTCCTAAAGTGATGGAGCTGTACTGGTGGGACAGAACACCATTCTCACAAACAATATTTCTTCAACTGGTGTTTTAAAGATGGTGGAGGAGAGCTCTGTCTAACATGTCAGTCTGTTTAATTGAGATAAGATCTGATGACAGCAAAGGCCATAGCAGATGATTTTTCATTCTCATTTTCACACCATTTGGTGACCCCTTAACCCCTTGACCTCCATCTGCTCCCCAGGAATAACTTTCGATGTCACTTAGATCTTTTCGTCTTGCTATCTTGATCCAAAATCTATATAAGCTGGATCTTTTTTTTATACATTCTTCAGAGCAGTATGCTAATTGCTGCCTTGTTTAATGTAGTACACCTGTCTATTCCTTAGATTTGTCACCTGTCTGTATATGCAGTATCTCCTATACATGCATATATATATATATATAAATGAAACACTAATTAAGACAATGAAACTCAATTTCTGTCACCTCCCTGATGCATTTGTTGAAGATCTAAAGCTAAAGACATGCTTTTAGTCTGGAGAGCCTGAGTAACAAAGTCAAAGCCCATAATCTCATTTGAAAGTACCACATTTAGTTCCCATTAAAATTTTCCACAAGCCAATGCTGCTGTTATTTTAAGTGTTGCTCTTATTTAGCTTATTGCAGTACAAATAGTGATGCCTCTTCTAATTAGAGAACAGCAACTAAACATGACAGTTAGATGTTAGTGCGATTACAGAAAAGCAATAGACGGAATAGTGCTTGATTTTGGCAAAGATTTCTCCGGAATTTACGCCTGCTGATGTTCACTAAGGAGCAAAGTGAAACTTTAAAAGGTTCTTTAATGTTAACTGAACTATGCACACGTGCAAAAGCATGAGTTCTTTGGCCCCCATTGCAAACTGGTAAAGTTACTGCCCGCCTGTTTGTTAACTCAATAATTTAACTCCATAAACTTCACTGCTGAAAATAGCTCAGGTCACTGTGTCCATAAAACTGCACATTTCTAACAGCTCCTGGGTCAGACTGCAGCTCCCAGGGAGAAAGCGTCCTGACCAAATCCTGAAGAGGCATTCGACAGTCTTGGCTTTTCTGTTGCTGATTCTGCAAATATTTTATTTTGGCCCATTAAAACGTTTTCCAGACTTGTTAATACTCCATGTGTGGAACATCTGATGGTGACATCCTTCTTTTTTATTGTTATATCTCATTCACTGGCAACTTATGGTACAAGCTATTTTGATTATACCTAGGAACTGTGTTAACCACAGTAGGCATCAAATGCAGTTTCTACCTGATTTTTCAGGGTCCTCAGTTGTCTGTAGTTTTTTCTTCAGTAACACTGATTAAATATATGTTAGTGGAAATGTGTACAATTCACAAAACTTTTTTTTTTTTACTGTGTTTAAGTGCTATTTTTATTATGGCGGCTGTACATGATGATTTGAATGAAAGCTGCAGTTATATTGTTTATTTTATCTCAGCACAGCTGTCTTTGTGGAGAAGTGTGAACTGTAATTACAGGAGGGGATTTACATCCCTCTCTGTGTGAACAGTGTCCTAGTTATTCTGATAACAAAGTTTATGTTCCACTGGCAAAACTGCCACTACGGGCTGCAGGCTAAAATATTCCAATCAATTCAAGTACAGACTTTATACACCTAACAATCAAACCAAGCTTGTAACACTTGCAGAGTAATTGAGACATTTTTGATTGCTTTTCTTTATTATGTGAAATAATATGCCTCTCTCCTGCTCTGTTAATTCCAACCTCTTTCATACAGGTAAAGTCTTCCCTCACACAGTCATTTGATAATATCATTTGCTATCAGGTATGCACTGTATAAACAGATTGATAGTCACAACATACACTTAAAATTCTGACACAGTAACACAGTCTCCTTCTGTCTCAAGTACACAAATGTGCACATGCCTGTGCACAAATGCATGTCTCTCCCTTTAAAAAACACACACACACACACACACACACACACACACAAGCGCGCACACAAGTGTGGCGCTGGGGGGACCTTGATCATGGCAGGAAGGATGAGAGATGAGAGAGGTGAAGTGGGTTAGTGTGGTGTGTGGGGAGTGTGCCACAAATATTTCAGTGTACAATGTGTGTTCGCAGTGAGCCACTCGGAGAGAAGGCAACGCTTCAAAGGGGTCTGGAATGCTGGCAGAAAGAGAGGGCCTCAGAGGGGCTCACTCAGAAAGCCTCCAGAGACACGGCCCGCACCTGTCCCCTGCAACAACTGCTGCTGATTCACACACACACACACACACCAGCACTCCAATATATACAATATACTGTATATTCAATATATACTATGAAGTAAAAAAGAACAGTCCACAATAACCTACATTTTAAAATCATCACCGAAATGTTTTTACCAGACATTTATTGCAACAAACATGCATAATAATTATGGGCAACAAATGTCAGGGTAAAATGTAACTTGGACATTTTATTACCAGGTAAATATGCTTTTAGCTACATTATCTGCAGACTTTGACTGCATGTCAAAATACATTTTTCATCTAAAGTCTTTTTAAATCACAGAATTCACAGAATTCACACCTGTATTATTTTACAGTTGGCTGTAATATTACACCATTTTGAAGCAGGTAAACAAGAGCTATCCAAGCTAAAGTACAACTACGAGTCCTAAAGTGAACAATAAAGAGAAACTCATAATCTACGTTTTAAACTCATAATCTAAATTATAAATTATATATATATATATATATATTACATACATTACAAATAAATAAATATATATTGGTGTTTCACCAACATTGTGAATAAACCCACACACCCCTCACACACCTTCTTCTCCCTCCTCCTGTCTGGCTAAAGGTTCTGTAGCATGCTGGCCTCCACAACCAGAACGGGAAACAGTTTCTTCCCTTAGGCCACCAGACTCCACAACCAGAGCTGAATCACAAACTGTAATGACACACTCACACACAGACACATGCCTGAACTGAACTTCTTCGTCACCTAATATAATTCATATACACACTGAACTCTTCTGCCTTAAACAAACAGCTTACACCCCAACTGCCACTGTAACTACCCTTTATTCATTATATACGGCACATTCTCTGTCCTGCTCCTGCTATTTTTTGCACAAGTATTATTTTTTTCTGTCTACCTCTATTATGCATTTTTGCAAACCTCTGCTACTAGAATACAGTATCCGTCATAATATTGTGTTCATTCAAACACTGAGTACACTGACTGTTGCCCTGTCCTGCTGTTTTGTTGCTCTTTTGTTTTTCTTGCACTCTCTCTCCTGCTCTCTTTGCTTGCTGTATATTGTCCTGTCTGCACTTATGTAGTCCAAAGAACAGGTGTTCTAGTTTTGTTCTTATGTTGCACCGTGATCCTGGAGAAACATTGTTTCATTTCACTGTGTGCTGTGTATATGGCTAAAAGAACCAACTTGACTTGATTTGACTAGGATGTAAAACCATGCATGGTGTGCTCTCTCTGAAATGTGCCATTTTGGAATGAACACTTCTCATGCAGGAATTGCTTTAGCCTCCTTTTCATGCAGGAATTGTTTTAGTCAGTTTACTTTTGACCTTAAAACATATACTGACTGTAGCATTAGGCTGCCTTACTGGCCAAGTTGCTGCTTTAAATGACTTACCATCTGAGGCCTTCTCAGTGAGACCACCAGATGTATACACTGTGATTTGAGAAAGATGATGATATAAGCACAGACATGAGCTCACAGTAAACAGATATGCTGCTGAAGTTAATGTCTTCATGATCCTCGGTGTACAGTTTGCGTGTGCTGCTGTGTCAGCTGGCAGGAGAGCCGTGAAGACAAATGATTTTTCTTGGAGATCTGGGTGTGCCTGTGAAAAGCCCTCCTTTCTCTCTTCCTCCCAGAAGGTGGAAAGCCCATAGTTTAGTGCTGCTGCGAGCCTCCGAACCTGCTGTAAGGCTGCTCAAGAATTGTGACAAGTGCTTGAGGGCACAAGGCCAAACACTTGAGCTCCCATCTGTTTGCCGCTTCCAGCTCCCTCTCCCCTGCAACCCTTAGAAGGAAAGCACACACACCAGGCAGCTTGTGTGTTATATACTGCTTAACAGACACACTTGCTTTGGAAATACGACAATTGCAAGCAACTGCTCGCGGTTACACTGTGAAGGCTAAAACCAGAACTGAGCAAACAAGCAAACTGCAATTCCTCAGATATACGTACATGTCCAAAAGGTTATAGACACCTGTTCATCCCGGTGTTTCTTCTGAACTCGATGGTATTAATAGAGAGTTTGTCCCCCTTTTATACACTAACAGCCTCTTCTCTCCTGTGAAGACTTGAGAACTTTGTTGTGAGGATTTGTTGGAGTTCAGCCACAAGAACATAACAGAGATCTGGTACTGATGATAAGTTCTGGATCACAAATGCCTCTCCAACTCATCCCAAACTTATTAGACAGAGCTCCGTCATTCCAGAGAAGTCAGCACTTGGCTTTGGGCATGGTGATCTTAGGCTCATGGACGGCTGGTTCAAATTTTCCCACCCTTGGGACTAACAAAGGGTTATATTTATCTTATCTCTTATCTTAATAACCTCCTGTGAGGTAGCTTTTAATATTTTTAGATGTCTGTTTCATATCAGCACTGCTGTTAACAATTCTGACCCGATAAGTTTCTCTAGAATGGAGCATCTCACATCAAACCACTCTGATTGACCTGGCTAACATCTTAACCGCTTAATCGTGAAGACATTTTGAAAAACTAAAGTAAAGCAGCTGAAATAACTAATTACAAGGGCTTTATGCATGATTGCATAATGCATAATACATTACTCAGTCCATACATTATTCCAGGAAAGTTTTTGGTGTTTCAGTTCTGTTCTCTTTCACTATTTTGAGTTCACATTTGACTCAGCAAGCAATCTAATTTTGGATTTACACTCCCTTCCAAATGGTATTTTGTGGATTGACAGTAAGGTCGTGAAAATTGTTTATTTTATAAAAAAAATACATTTTAATCAGATGTCCTGCTGAAGAAAGTCTTCTTTTCCTTGTCTCTCTTTTTCCTACTGACCCTCACAGTCATGTCTATGGTAGCAAGTAAAGGCCCAAATATGGAAAAATATTTTCACCTCACTTTTAAATAAATTAATAAGAAATCAGAATACAAATCTACAAACAAGACAGGCTGTGAAATATTTTACAGATAGGCTGAACAAAACCACAGTTAGGTAAATCTGGTAAAAACTGAAAAAGTGGAGTTGAACTTAGTGGAGGGCTGTGATGTGAAATATGAAATCATCAATAAAAAACATATTTTACTGCTCCTCCTCTGGCCTGAATTCTTTGACTTCTCTAATAAAATCAATATGCTTCATCAAGGCTGCTAATAAACTGTTTTTTGTTTTTTTTTTACATTTTCACCATAAATTTTCAATTGGGTCGAGATCTAAACCATTAGCTTTCCATGTCACTGAGTCAATCTGCCTGTCCTAAAGGAAAACGTAACATTCTTTGCTCAGTGGCAATGCATCAGTATCCTGAAGAACAACTTCATCACCACCCAACCTGTTTTCTATTGATACAATGAGAAAATGTCAGAGTGCCCTGCTCCTTTATCTGACATGCAGCCCCAGATCATGAATGAGTGGGAAAATTAGCTTTTTTCGTTAGGCAGTTGTTGTTATGTTTCATTAGTTCCAGCATCATCTCCTTTGGCTTTTCTGTATTTAAATCCCAGAGTTCTGGCGTTTTTTATTTTTAAGGCAAACTGAGTTTTCTTTTCTGACACTTTAATGTCTTCTCTGGCCTATCCATATATTTCCTTCTATAACTCCATTTTGTTTATACACACAACTGACTGGGAACAACCAACACCTTTCTAACTTGAAGGATTTTTCAAAATCCTTTCCATTGTCTCAGCTGACAGCTCTATTGTTGGGGCCGTGTTTCCTTTCAATTCCCCAAGGCCTTTCCAAGGTGAAATGGAAAATATATGTGCATACATGAATTACAGATCATGTAAGTTTGATTAGTTTGAAATGTGTTTCATGAAACCAGAATGTTATCAAACAAAATACTTTTGTGTCATTTTTGTGATTTGTTTATAGTTAAAAAGTTGGGTGAACAGACTCTAAGTGTTGTGAATTTTTGGGACTGTAGCCAACACATCTCAGTGGATGGGTGCTATAATGCTGTGTTTAGGAATAATGTAGTCTGGCTGGTTGGGTTGAGTCCGGTTTGGCATTCTCTCTGGTTGAAATAAAACTGTGAGGTCCAACCTCCCGAAGAATAAAACCCAGAGAGTTTTCCTGAGCCCAGAGGGTTTGAGACGCTTGGCAGGCTGAATATATTCCAAGTTTTAGTGGGATGTTTAGTTCCGCCTCCACAAAGGGATGTTTAGTGTCCAACTCCACAATGTAAGGGTGTTCTGGACTTGGGAGGGTAAGCACTGGAGCCAAGATGAAGCACTTCTTGAACTCCTGAAACTCACCTCCAGGGCCCAGGTGATTTTATTTGGAGTGCCCCAAGTGAGAGTGGATTGGGGTTCTGCGATGGAGCTTATATTCAGGATAAACCTCTGGTAAAAGTTACCAAATCCAAGGAATTTCTATGTCTTTGATATTCCAGGGTATGGACCATTCCTTTATCACCTTTGGCAAATCCAAATGGCATCACAAAGTATTCGTAATGTCCGGGTGCGCATGATGAAGGTTGCCTTCAATTCATCCCTCTCTCGAATTTGCACCAGGTTGTATGCATTGTGGAGGTCTAGTCTGGTAAACAATGTGGCCTGCTGGAGCTTCTTAAATGCTGTGTCCATCAGTGGCAGTGTGTACCAGTTCTTGAATGTGATTTTATTGCACCCCTGTTACTCAAAACTAGGGCGTAGCCCACCATTTTGTGGTGGGAAAAAGTTGCTCATGCCAGTGACACAGAGTACATATTTGTCCTGCACCTAATGCCTCTTGTATGTATTAATCCATGGTTGTCTGTTCTGGAGCAAACAGGGAATAGAGCCACGCCCGGGGCACTGTCATTACTGGAAGCAGATTAATGGCACAATCACATACGAGGTGTGGAGGCAGTGACACAGCCCTCTCTCCGCTAAACACTTCTTGTCAGTCCATATATTCTAGAGGAACGATGCCCATCGCTGGAGACCTCAGCATAATGCATCATGCCCTAGTGAGTGGGCTGTGGCTTTGAGAGAAATACCGGGGCTCATGTCCTCTGGAGAGCAATTGAGTTGCATTTCAAAGTCTCAACTCTTTCTGGAGGTTTCATGAGGTTTCAGGAGGGTGACTTCAACGACAAATTGAGACTCGTTGAGGAAACCCTGGGGCGGTGCTTAGGGGATAACTCTGGAGTAACCAGGATTATCCCAAGATGATTCTAAGCTTGCGGGAAAGGATGACATAAAACTGAATCAACTAAGAATTCGAAGCCCAACCTGAGCAGTGAAGTACGTTACCTCCCGTTTACTGATAGGGTGGTGTTCCAGAGCAGAAATGAAGGGAGTGTGGTCCAAGGCACTTGTCCTCCCGAGCTGCACAGGCTCCTCTGGGGTGCAGTCCGGTGCCGGTTCAGCCATAGCTGAAGATGCAGGTGCAATACCTCTCGCGGACAACGTGATGAACAATTGCTCCAGTTTCTCATCATACCTGTCAGTTGTGGGGGTGACAGGTATGACGAGAAACAGGAGCAGTCAACCACATTTGGGGGTGGTGTGGGAGCAGAGGGTGGTTTGGGAGTTGGTACCAGAGGCGGTGGGTTTGTAAGGTCATATTTATCTGCTAAAAACAAGAAAAATAACCAAAAAGGAAAGAAAATTACTAATAGAAAAAAGACACTGAAAACATCAAAAGTAAAAAAAACTGAAAGGAAAGAGGTTACACAAAAGGACAGCTTAATTACTTGAGAGAGAAACAAATGAAAGCACTTGGAACCAGAGGGAGGAAAGAGTAGAAGGTGAATGAGATCCAACCAAGGTGCCCAGTGAGGAGAGGGACAGAGAGACTAACAGAGAGAAAGAAAGAAGGTAGATGCCTCCCTCAGGTGGCAGCAGGAGGCAACAGCAGCTCTGGATGCAACCGGAACCCTTTAGGTGGCATAAATGTTATTTAAAATCATATACAAGAGATCCCATTAGATAATTATGAACCTTTGAACAAGGCAACGAACTGCTTAAGCATTTAAATCGTTCTTTGAGTTGACCATTGCCTTTACTAAAGGACCCTTGAAGGACCTTTTTAATGGTTAAGTGTTAAGTGTTGTGACAGTTTTTATGGATGATGAAATTGTGCAGATGAAGTGATTCCCCCTTTTTGTTATTTTGTTGCTTTTTTTCCCAGTAATGTGGCACAATAAGCAGCTGGTAGAAAAACAGTGTAAACCATGGAAGTAGATAGATAGATAGACAGACAGACAGACAGACAGACAGATAGATAGATTGACAGACAGACAGACAGACACACAGATAGATAGATAGACTTATAACACTTATTCTCTCAAAGAAAAAAGAGGGAACTGAGTTTATGCTGACTCCTGTACCCTAGAGAAAGGAAATTGGCATGAAAAACATTCTCTAAGCTGAGTGAGACTCTAAACTATTTCAAATCTGATACCTGAAAAGGAGAAATCTGTTCTGCATCAAATTGTTAGAGGTCTTCATTGGCAGAGTTACACAAATAATTTTGTGGCGAGTACAACTTTAACCGGAACTGCTGATTAAGAAATATACATTAGAAGATTGTCTGCATATGAATATTAATATTATTTATATCATTAAATATAAATTAAACTTAATAATTTATATCGAATATAAATTAAATTCAATTATCAAATCTATAGATATGTAAACATATAAATGTATGCATATTTAGTTACGGAATATCGTTAGTTATGT
>JBBPCZ010000142.1:23733115-23744354 GCA_037974445.1 Brycinus macrolepidotus | reverse complement strand
TGCACTGGGGTACAGTCATACTGGAATAGAAAAGGTTCTTCCCCAAACTGTGTCCACAAAGTTGGAAGCATGGCGTTATGTCTTGTTATGCTGAAGCATTAAGATTAAGGAGCCTAGGCCAAACCCTGAAAAACAGGTGTGTCCCAATACTTTTATCCATATAGTGTGTAATCTAGTTTGAATCCACAGCCATTTGACAAATTTTTAAAATATTAAAGTTTTTTTTTCCAGATGCAAATGCGATTTGATGGTTTGCTTGGCTTCCCTGGAGGGTGAGTTTTTCTGTGTTATAATCCAATGCTGCTGAAACTCTGAACTGTTTCGTTGTGTAGTAATGAAAGCACAAAGCGTTCTGAATGACACTGAAACAGCTTGTTGGTGGTCTGTGCTGTAGGTTAGTGAAGCCCTCAGAGGAGAGTCTGGAGGCAGGGCTGAGCAGAGAGCTGCAGGAAGAGGTGGGGGTGGCGGTGCCGGTGACTGAAGACGACTATGTGTACTCACGCCTTCCTCCATTCCCTCCCGACCTCATCACCCACTTCTATACCAAGAAGATAACGGAGGCCGAGCTAGTAGAGATAGAGAAAGCTGCGGTGTGTAACGCTGTAGACCATGGTTTGGAGGTAAAGAGACCTGCTCACAGTTTATTAGGTACACTTTGGCCATCTAATCTGGCACGACTAGCATGTAGGTGCCCTTTGTAGGTATACCAAATACACGTTACACTTCCATTTGCACAGTAAGCCCAACTAAGTTTTAAGTTAATCGAAGTTTTATAGTTCGATCCCATTGGTCCGGACCAAAGCAGATAACTATATACAGTGGGGTCCAAATCTCTGAGAAAAACTTAAAAAAAAAAGTTATGCCAAGTGAAATAAAGACTCAGGATTCTACACAGTTAATAGGTTGCTATTCAAATTTAAGCAGTTTTTTACTTTGACTATGTTAACGACAAGGTCACATAAAAAATTAAATCTTATCCGTCCCATAAAAGTGCAGGTTCAGATGACTTTCTAATGGGTTTGGTCTTTAAGATGATCAGTTTCTAGTCATTGTTCAGTTTGACGCTGTTGTTAGAGTAAAAGACCTTCGTAACAAATACTATGAAATTTTGAAGATTCTTTACTTATTGTCATGCTGTCAAGAGGCGTTAAATTAGAAAAGAATGCAAAATTGAAGCAGTTGAACTAATGGTCTCAAACTTTTGGTCCCCACTGTATTGTTTAATTTTTTGTCCTAATTCGGCTTGCGTTCACGCTGTCAAACCAGAAGGGCAGGGCAGTTTATGGCACATCTGCAGACAATAATATCCACTGAACTTTTGGTTTTGTGTATAGCGTGTTTTATTCATCTCGTAGTACTGTAGAGCGGTATGCCACAAGAGGTGATGCACACTGAATAGCTCATCCTGTCACAGTGTTAGATATATTAGCTAGCTGTGTAAAACTGGGTTATTTGCTACAACTTATTCTGTAAACATAACTTTCACAAGAAAAAATACTATTCGCACACATCTCACCTAGAGTCATAGTAAAAATACCAAAATATTAGCTCATTATATGATATCAGCCACAGCCTAGAGAACTGTAACGTTACTCTACAAAGTATCGCGATGCACTGATTTTTTTCCCACCTCTAATGTCTAATTAAGTGACCAGTATCCATACACATTGTTTAAAAACATCATGTATCACTGTTATACTAAGCATGGCATGGGTGGATGACAAATTGTGCAAATAGACTGCAGTCAGTAATGTAGACAGTATACCTGTAGGGTGGGTGTACTTATAAAATGGGCAATGAGTGAAAGTACAAAGAAAAAAAACTGGCAACTCTGTACAGAATAATCATCTTCAGGAACCCAGACTAAGCAGTGTGTGTTTCCTCTAGGTGTTGGGCATGGTTCGAGTACCCCTCTACACCCTGAGGAAAGGTGGTGGTCTTCCTTTGTTCCTGTCTCACTCCTTCGTCAGTAACTCTCGGGACCAGCTGCTGGGGACCCTGCAGCGTTTGCAGCTGGTGTCTCAGGGGGCTCTGGAGGAGGCCCTGACACAGGCAGAACAGATGAGATGCAAACACAAAGCTGATTCTCACTGACATTGGCTTTGCTCAGCCTGTGGTGTCATGTGGCACTGTGATCAAAGTGTGCAAAGCAGTACCAATCTCCTTAACCCCGACTGGGGACCTGCTGCCCCCCATACTCCCACCCCCACCCCCCCCTCCATACTCCCCCCCCCGGGTTTTTTTAAGCCTCATCCCCAGCAGTACCTGACATGTGCAGAAATGTTGTGACATCTCCCCAATGATCTGAGCTTGTTAATTCAGGCATGTGCAACCTGTGGAATTTAATTGTAGAATTTGCACATCTTTTTTGGAGTCCAGCTCAGATGGACAATTGCAGCAAATGAAACAGCCCACAGTAAAATATTTTCTTTGATCATTTTGTTTCATTTAAATGCACTTAATGCCTGCTCTTCTGTTACCATACGTAAATAAAACACTAAAGCTGCTGGTTTCGGATGCAGAAATGTCTTGCTTTATTAAATGTACTTATTTTTATGGTATTTATTCGGGTAGATATGTAATTAACAACTTAATTGAACTCAAATAATCTCAAGAAGTTGACTCTGTGAATCCCCAGGAGAAATTACATTATTCAAGGTAATTTTCTGCTCGCAGTTTTCATAATGTCCACAGAGTTGTGCTGTTTTGTGTTTGTCCTCCTGCATCTTTCTGGAAAACTATAATATGAATATAATAGTGGCAGGATGTGTAAAATGGCATCAGTTACTTATGAAAACAGACTGAGACAGATACTGTTGTGTGTAAAGGTTTGGACACTCCTGGTCAAATGACATGTTTGTTAATTTATGTAAATAAAGATAACACAATTCTGCATTTCCATGTTTTCTTTATGTGCAAAAGTAATGACAAAAATATTAATATAGTATTACAAAGCTGGAGTCCCAGTCTGCTCTGTCAGTAATGCTTTATCTGAGGCTGCTGGTGAGTATAAAGTAACTTGAGCAGATGTGATATTTTAAGTTTGCATAAATTTGTTTTTTTCTCTTATCATATGCCTGCTTAGACACACACGCATGTGGACAGTCTTATTCTGTTACTCATGTGGATCTGGGTGTTAATGCATGTAAGGACCGCATGAGTCAACTTTGCATTTTTAGACATCTGTTCCTCTGTTCATATTTAAAGCTGCACTGGCATAGGTCGCTTGAGCTTTATTTTTATTACTTTGCAAGAGGCTACAGTAGAATGCATTTTTTGAGAGTTAACCTGGTGCGTCTGAATCAAACAGTGGTAGATCTTATGGTCTTATGCAAATCAAATGAGTTGCACCACAAAACTTTCCGTTGTGCTTTCTGAATGTGATAATGCTCACAATATACCATCTGTGAAATGAGAAATTCCATGCCTTCACTAAAACTGATCCATATTATGTGATTTTTGTCCAAATCTGGCAACCCTCACAAAACATACCGACCATTCAGTATCAACAAAAAACAGTATATATTTATTCCCTTTAAAATGTATAAATTTTTACATGTCTATGTATCATACTGCTTAAACTACTCAAACACTCTACTCCTCCCCTTACTGTTATCATGTGGTATCATGAGTTACAAGTTATAATGCAACTTACTTTTGCAATTATGTCCTATTTCAGGTTAGCTTTATAACACAATAAGATCAGATTCTTTTATTTCCTGTGATGTCTGATTAAGGATTTTCTGCTGACAACCTGACATCGGTACTTTAGCTCCCATAGAAAACAGCAAGTTTCTATGGGATGGACTCTCCATTTTTGTCAGTTTTATTTATTTTCTACATAATTTAAAATGCTACTGTTTACACCATTGGCCGCCAACCATGGCCCTGGAGATCTACCTTTTTGTGAATTCTGGTTCTAACCTGCCACACTTCCAACTAATTAACTTTAGGTTTTACACTACTCCTATGTGTCATGAGTTGGGTTGGAGAAGAAATCTGGGCCATCTGGGGTTTCCTGAAGAATGTGAATCACTGATATCAATCACTGATTTTGCAGCTGCATTTGAATGGTTTTGCAGTCCTACGTTTATCTAAATGAACATACAACTAAAGGGAAAACCTGAGTTATCACAGTCCTATTTGCTTGAAGGATACTGTGGCTTTTGTTCCCAGACAAGCATGAGAACAGATGATTATTTTATTAAGTTCAGTCTGAGTATACCCTGTGTACTGGGGATTTATTGGCAGCGGCAGGAATTCATTAGGAAATGACTAACTTGCACGATGATGACGAATTATGTGTCATCGACGGTTTGAATTTTGGTTCGTTAAATCTGTTGTTGTGGTGAACTGTGAAAGTGCAGACTCCTTTTGTTTTTGCTGAGCTGGGTCTCTTCCTGTGTGTTTGGCATGACACCATTTATGGTGTTGAAAATGTGTTGTTTTCTATCCAGTTGTACAGTACTATTGCAATGGTCCATCTGTGTATGTGTATGTGTGTGTGTGTGTGTGTGTGTGTGTGTGTTGAGGCCACTGCGATGAAGTAGGTCAGAGCTGTGAGGACTGACTGACCAAGTGGAAACTGAACTGTCCCTGGGGGAGAGAGCGAGGCAGCATGGGATGCAGCAGAAGGAGGGGCAGGTGAGGCACCACTGACCATGTTAGCATAAAGGTGGAATATTAACTGTTTGTGTTATATGTGTGTGTGTGTGAGTGTGTGTGGGCTTCCTGCCAGGCTGTATAAGACCCCCACAACGCAACAGCTTCCACTGTTCATGTCACATTTGATCTTGTGGTGTCATGCCGGCCCGCCCCCCGGCGTCTGTCTGGCCGTGGAGTCGTTTTTCCATGCACATGTTGGTGGGGTGATGCTAACTGAGCTGAAGCATGTGTAGCAATCCCTGTTTCCACACCTACTACATCTGTGCTTCTCTGGAAGTCTGATGATCGTAGCTAATGTGAAATGTCTCTTGAGAGTCACAAGTTCTTGGTAGAGAATGGGTTACTCTGAGACATGAGCATGCAGCTGTGGATCTGATTTTTTTTTTTTTTTTAATGGATGTATTTTTCAGTTCCATATGAAACTGAAACATTGCTGGTAAATTTTCTATTGGTAAACTGAACAATTTCCGCACATTATGTTTCTTTGCGCCAACAATTGATGTGTCTGCGAAACACATGTCACTAACTCATATCCTTCATTTTTTTGTATTTTGTTTTTTTTCCCATCAATGGTTCAACAATGACATTTAGACTATATGGACAAAAGTATTGGGACCCACCTGTTTTTCAGGGTTTGGGCTAGGCCCCTTACTTCCAGTGAGGGTCAGGCTTAATGCTTCAGCATCCCAAGACATTTTAGACAATGCCATGCTTCCAACTTTGTGGACACAGTTTGGGGAAGAACCTTTATTATTCCAGCATGACTGCATCCCAGTGTATAAAGACATGGTTAGATGAGTTCGGCGTGGAAGAACTAGACTGGCCCGTACAGAGCCCTGACCTCAACCCCATCCAACACCTTTGGGATGAACTGGAACGGAGATTGCGAGCCAGGCCTTCTCGTCCAACATCAGTGTCTGGCCTCATAAATTCTCTACAGAATGAATCTTGTGTAAAGCCTTCCATGAAGAGCGGAAGCTGTTATAGCTGCAAAAGGGGGGACTTACTGCATAATAAAGTCTATGTGTTTGAATGCAAGTTCAGTAAAGTCCCTGTTGGTGCAATGGTCAGGACTCCCAATACTTTTGTCCATATAGTGTATGAAGCTTTATTTACAAAAGATAGTTATAATGCATTTTTATTATTATAGTATAATATAATATAGGGTGGCATGGTGGTGCTGTGGGTTGTGCTGTTTTGCCCTAGCAAGAAGGTCCTGGGTTCAATTCCTGACAGGGTGGGTGGAGTTTCATGTTCTCCCCATGTCTTTGTGTGATTCCACTGGGTACTGCAATTTCCGACCACAGTCCAAAGACATGCATGTCAGGTGAATTAGAGATGCTTAATGGCCCCTAGGTGTGTTTGTGTCCACTCCGGGATGGAGTGGCAACCTGTCCAGCGTGTTTCTACACCTTCATCCCTATAAGTGCTGGGATAGGCTCTAACAACCCTTGGTAAGAAAACGCTTTGGAGAATGAATAATAGATAATTACTTTTATTATTATTATAATTATTAACGCTTTAGCTGTAGTCAGTGAAGTACATGTGGACTTCCTTTTTGAATTTCTTGACTCCTTCAATTATCCAGCATCTATCAGTTCCTCTGCCTTTCCTGGAATCCTGTTTGGTTTTAGTTTGCTTTTAATGATCTTGCATTATTACATGACCAACCTCCCTTTTCTTTAGAACAAGCCATTGTGCCATAAAACTGATGTCTGCAAATGAGCTCTGTTCTGATGAACTGCCCTGTATTGAGTGCCATTCAGAAAACAGCTCAGGGTGTAAATTAGGGGTGGGCAATATAACAAACAATTTAAGATTACAATATATGTTTGTATTCTAATATTTGACAAGTTGTAACATACAAAAAAAAAAGAATCAGCAGCGCTACATTTTAAACACTATCAAAAACTATAATGTACACTTTTTTTACACTGTCCTGCAATTAATCCAATTAAACAGCACTAATTATGCCTTCTTTGTAATGAAACATGTAGCTGTTTTGTGCTCTTTAAGTGTTTATGATGTCCATGATATTCTCAAAAATCATGTTTTACGGTAGCTTATCACATTAATGATAAATATTGTTATACCCAGTGGTTTGTTTTGGTGACATCACAAATACAACAAATATATAATGGCCAGTTTTGCTCAGTTTCTGTAAATGGGCTGATTACACTGAAGAGTGAGGGCTTCATACATCAGGCTCTGTATGAAAGATGTCAGAAAAATTGGGTATTCCATCTTATAGGCCCTTTATTATTTATTGTGGTATTGGCCTTTACAGGCAGCTGACACATGTAAATGAGCCTCGAACAAATTATACATTTTTATTGTATGCTATGAATGTTGATGTTCCGTAATGCCAGTCTTTCACCATGTTGCATCGGTGGTTCCCCGTTGCAGGCATGATGAATAGTGATGTAGTCCAAATACTGTATTTCGTTCATATTGTGCATCCATACTGGGTCATAAAATGCACCTGTGTGTTTTTGATGAAAGAATGAAAACTGGCGTTCTTGTGTTTTTCTGAATTTGTAGTCTTGTCACCACATCCTGAGCCTCAGAAACAGAGGCTGAGGCCGAGGCCGAGGCCGAGGCAGAAACAGAGACAGAGGCAGGCCAGCAGAGGAAGGAAACAAGCACAGGAAAGCTGGGGGGTGGAAAGGGCGTGCTACTTCTCTCTATGTCTCGCACTGTAAGAGCTCATTGGACCCATTAACACAAAGCTGTACAAATGTTATGTGTGTTAGATTTTCACATCATTCCCCTAAATGGAGCTTGCTTCTTCAAAATGGGCATGTGTCATGCTTATTCATGCAGTTCCAGATTATTCTGCTTTCATCTAGCCTGTTTTACAGATACATCCTCTTTTTTAATGTTGAAGTGCAAAATGACAAGCTTATCAATGCTGACACATTAAGATTTCAAATTCCCCCTTCCCCCACTTCTGATACAATCTTGCTCTCAGTCATGTGAGTCTTTGAGTACCTTCCCAGCACTGTGTGTGTGTGGCGTACGTTGATGAGAAAGCTTCATTTCCTGTGAGATGCACATTTGTTTGGTGCTCATTGCACAGAGAGATGGCACAGTATTACTTTCTCAACAGCCATAATTAGCTAATCAAACATAATGGGTTTAAAAAATAATGGAAACACCACAGGAAATTCTCACTGGCCATTTTATCAGAAACACCTACCATACATTAGCACTTAATATGTTTACAGTTACTGACTGTAGCCAGTATCCCACCTGAAGAGATTTTACTTTGAACAATTTTGAAATTATTTTATGTGTAAAGAGATATTATTGATATTTTGGTTGATGGACTATTCTGAGCACAGCAGTAACACATGTAGTAATAGTATGGTGTTGTGCCAAGATGAGTATGTTAAATAGAGCTGAGTTGCTGGGATTTTTAAACACTCTATACACGTACTGTCCGCCTTATTAGACACACTCACCTTGTTGGTCCTCCTTGCAGATAGAATTTCTCTCTTATATAATTCTGTGAACCATTTTTGTGTCAACCATCCTCTAGCCTTTCATCAGTGGTCAGCTTTGTGACCACAGGATCACTACTGGATGTTTTTTTTTTGGTTGATGTGCTGTTTTCAAGGCACTGAGTGTATAAACCCATTCAACACCACTGTGTCTGATACACTCATATGTAGCCAGTATCCCACCGAAGAGATTTTGTTTTGAATTGTTTTGAAATTCTTTAGTATGTAAAGAGATTCGGTTGGTGGACTATTCTGAGCACAGCAGTAAAACAGTGGTAGCACAGTGGTAATGGTATGGTGTATCAAGATGAGCGTGTTAAATAGAGCAGTGTTGCTCGGGTTTTTAAACACTCTGTACACTTACTGTAAACCTTATTATTTTTTTGTTGATGTGCTATTTTCATAGCAGCACTGAGTGTATAAAACCATTCAACACCACTTTGTCTGATACACTCATATCAGTGCACCACACACAATCAAATATAATCTGCCCAGGGTTAGTCCTATGGTGATCCAGTGCCATTGACTGAGAAAGGGTAGAGGGTGGCTCATAAAGTGTAAATAAAATAAATAATATAAGATGGGCTACAGTCTGTAATTGTAAAACCTTAGATTGCACCATAAAAGTAGATGTTTCTGATAAAATGTCTATTGAGCATGTGTATTTCATGTTTCTGTGAAATTTTACACCCCCCTGTATTTGTACACTGTCTTAAGACCACAAAGGACCACCATTAATCAGATTTTTGGATGGTGGTCCAATGTCAGGACAGCAGTGACATGAACATGGTAGGTGAGTGTGGCGCTGGTACGAGTGTATCAGGCACAGCAGTGTTGCTGGAGTTTGTTACATCACCAACAGTGGTCCTGGGGTCAGGGTCTTTCCACTGACGAAAGGTCTAGAGGGTAAGTAACAAACTGTGCAGAAAGAGGCGTCCCATAGTCTGATTATACATCTGCAAGGGGGTGGGGGGGGGCAACAAAAAAGTAAAGTGGCCCCTTCTCGTCACGCGTGAACACAGTACAGCTCAGCACACAGTGTGAAATTCTTTCTCTACATTTAACCCATTCACCAAGTGAAGCAGCGGGCAGCCAGCAACGAAGCGCCCGGGTAGCAGTATGTGGGGACGGTACCTTGCTCAAGGGTGCCTTAGTGGTGTCAGTAGCACTCTTGGGATTTGAACCCACAACCTTCTGATTACAGGGACAACTTCCTAACCACCAGGCCACCAGCAGGTGTATCTAATGAAGTGGCCATTAAATGTACACAGTGTTTAAAAACCCCATGTGCCTGATACACTTATACCAGCATAGCATTGACTTCATGGTTTTAGAGAACATGTTTGGACTGGTCTACAGGTTAATGGTGTGGAATTTACATCACACTGATTGGAATTGTGCATAATGATCACGCTCATGTGTGGCTGCTCTAAAGCGTCCCTTTCTCTACTGCCAGTGTCATCCTGTGAAGGTTACATGACAATGCATACATTTTGACCCCTCTGCCACCACTGGGTGTGCCTTACACTAGCTGTATGCATTTTTAGACATATAAGGCTGATTTTTTTGACCAAGATAAAATTTAACCCAAGACTTGGAGGACTTGAGGACACCTCACTGACAGTACATTGTTTTGAGTGTGTGCTGTAGATGCTTTGTACATGCTCATCTTTAACTTAACATTAACATTAAATAAATGCATTAGGCCCAGTCTTTCACTAAACTGCAGTGTCAAAGGTAGACCCATTCATTAGCCCAGGCTTAGGCTTAATCAGGGTCTGGAAACTGGCCTGTAGTGTATAAAACACAGGTTTTATGTTTGCACAAGTGAGTGGGATGTGCTGGTGTGGTAATAGAAAGGAGATCAGAAACACAATCAGAATAGGTTTTATTTCTATTTATTTCATTTCTATTTATTTTTATTTCAGTTATGCTATTCCCGGTTCTTTCTTTGTGGAGTTTGCATGCCCTTCTCATGACTGTGTGGTTTTCCACCAGGTATGGCTTCCTCCAAAGACTGTCAGGTGCACTGGAGATGCTGATTTGGTGTGAATGTGTGTGTCTGTGTGTCTGCCTTGTGATGGACTGGAGACCTGTCCAGGGTGTTTCTCTGTCTTTTGCGGAGACTGCTGGGATTGGATCCAGCACCCCCCTAGTTAAGGATAAGAAAATGGATGGATGGATGGATGGATGGATGGATGGATGGATGGATGAATGCATGGATGGATGTTATTTCACATATGAGGAATTTTGCCTTGGTAAGCTCACAAATGCATAACGTGACTCACCAAAAAGATCTGACAAGCGTACAAGACTTGTTAACATAATGAATCATGAAAAAAAGAGTAAAAGCAACAAGCAAAAGCACATACTGAGGCTTAAGGAGAGCCAAAACGGAGAATATATGAATGCATACATGTATACCATGAAACAACTGCTCGGTAGCAAATAGTAATGTGGTCTGATTGCCGGTTGGTGTGCTGTGTGAGCTTGTGGTGATCAGTGGGTTTTGCCCTCAGCAGTGTCTGTGTGTGCAGAGGCATGGAGGGGGCCGTTGTTGTTGTGCAGGGGCTGCTTTATTGCCCAGCCATGCTCATTATTGACTTAATCGCATTTGGGCTCTCGGTATCAGTTTTATGACCATATCGTCTGCAGGGCCATCGCATCCTCTGGACTTATGGCTTTACATTATATTAACCCCATGACTCAGAGTGCATGTGTGTTTATGTATGTGTGTGTATATGCAGGCTACTAGTCAGTGAGCACAATGCAAGGTCATAAGAGAAGCATTTCATGGCTGGAGAGAGAGGGAGGGAGAGAGGGATGAAGGGGGAGGGAATGAGGGATGAGGGATGGAGGAGAGCAGGGAGGGAGCATAAGAGAACAAGACAGCATATTCATATCCATCCCTGTATTTATAGCAAGCCTGCAGGGAGTGGGGAGGGAGGGGGCGTGGCTTAGGTTATGACATTCCCTCGATTGGGAGAGCGCGTTTTGAGCGCGCGCTCGTGTGCGTGTGGAGTGTGTGTGTTTGTGTGTGTGTGTGTGAGAGCGAGAGTGGGGCTGTTTTC
>JBBPCZ010000142.1:23704900-23716923 GCA_037974445.1 Brycinus macrolepidotus | reverse complement strand
GTGTGTGTGTGTGTGTGTGTGTGTGTGTGTGTGTGTGTGTGTGTGTGTGTGTGTGTGTGTGTGTGTGTGTGTGCATATGAACATGTGCAGATATCGAGCAACAACTAAAGTTGTTATTTTTTTCTGCGTCAGCTGCCAGATGAATGTATCCATGTGGTGCAGTCATAAAAGTTAATACGAGCATGTCTTGACTGGTTTTCACTGCAGGCTTTGAAGACTTACCACCAGTATCACACCGAGTGTCTTGCTGCTGAGGGCAAGCTCAAAGAAGCCACACGACTGGAGGAGAGACAAACCGGCAAGTCTGCTGACCTCGGTCTCAGCCAATCAGCAAGCCAGAGGCGCCACTCTGTGAAGAAGATGGAGAGGCTGATGGAAAAGGTAGACCTGACTGTACTCTTCAGATGGTAACGTGCGGTTTTGTGCTTTGTCTGAACATGGCACAGGAAGGCACAAGAGCACTTATCAGTAACCCGTCGTTTCCTGTGTCTGTGCATGTGTTTGTCTCGCGCAGAGGCAAGGGAAAGTACAAGAGACTCAGCTGAAGTGTACTAAAGCTCGCAACGACTACCTGCTCAACCTTGCAGCAGCCAATGCCGCCATGAATAAATACTATCTGGAGGACATATGCACTCTGATTGACGTGAGTGCCTTTACCACAGAACTCACTCTGTCTACTCCCTGTTTGACAGAGATTTTTTTGGTTCCCTTTTCTGACCATTAATAGCTCAGTTCCCCTATTACTCTGTAGTCAAAGGGCATGCTTCCATGTTTTGTGCGGTAAATATCTAGGACTGTCGTAGTTACTGGTTAAACATTCACCTTTAAGAACTCCAGCATATCATAAGTCTTTGCATTCAGGCACATAATTTGAAGATATATGTACCAACCACCAAAAGACAGTGTTTCAAGTGATTGTTTACACATATTAGACTCCCAAAGGTTGCATCTTTTGTTTTAAAGTACTAGAAGCTTATGTCCCACCTATCACTATTTTGCAAGTTTCACAAAACATCCAATTTAATTTCCTCAAGATGTACTCAATCAGCCAAGACATGTTTGGGATCCAAATTGTACTTTAGTTTAGAATGGGAGCTGCAAGGCTAATGTAGCTAACACACACAAGAAGAATAGTCCCCCAAATTTTTTCTGAAAATACATTCCCAATTTTTCTCTCAATCTGCTCAAACCGCATGCAGCTCTTCATAAAAGGGCACAGACTTGTGGATGGGGTTTAGGACACGGTATGACTTGCTGTGAGCTATAAAAATGAACAAAACTTCAAGTGTAGCTGATGCCATGGGCAGCCACTTTAGACAACAGGGTATCTTTTCACAGGCCACCTCAGGAGTAGCAGTGCTGATCTAGAATCAGTTTTTGTGACCATGACTGTCATAAATACAGAAAAATCTGATCCAAGATCAGTCTCCAGCCAAGGCGTTGTCTGTAGCAGTGAAGTTTTGTTCATTTTAATAGCCCACAGTAAGTCATGCTGTGTTGTATTACACATCCACAAGTCTGTGCCACCACAGTTTGCAAAAGGTTGACGTTTCAGGCATCTATGGAAAATAATTGGGTGACTTTTGACTTTTATTGTTAGCAAAGTAAGCGTTGTAGCTCCAGTCTAAACTAAAGAAGCTGATAGTGACCTACCATCATGTCTTGACTAATTGACTACATGTGAGGTAAGTGTTAAGTGGAATTAGTGTAAATTTGACTCATCCTTTACATAATCTTAAATAGACTTGCTGATGTGGTTCTTGACGTTGTATGACACACTGCTAAACTGTGACATAACTAAAAACATCTTGAAGGTGGATGTCCTTTTTTGTAGATGAAAGTGTCAGAGACCACATAAGCAAATCTATTTGAGAAGACTCAACAGTGTGGTTTTTAGTGTGTGATGATTTAGGCATGCATTTTACATGATGCTCAACTCTGGACACCAAATGAGTTTGAGAATGTATTGTATTTGTGGAATGGGGAAAGTTATTTCACAACCTTTATTACAGAAGCATAAAAAAGCATTTTCTTGTTTTTTACTCTTTAGTCCAGTTGTTTTTGTTGTGTCTCCCCATGCTGTTTGCAGTGCACAGACCTTGGCTACCACCTTTCCGTGTCACGGGTGATGCGTGGCTATCTGTCCAACAGGAATCGGGCCCTGCAGAACCTGAAGAATGGCCTGCAGCAGCTGGATGCTGGGGTCAATGGTCTGGACCAGGGTCAGGACCGAGACGCCCTTCTGCAGGCCCACAACGCAGCCTTCTGCCTGCCCTTCCGTTTCCAGCACCAGCCACATGAGGGCGACCAGGTAACATACTCAGCTGATTCAGAACCTGGGGCTATTTCAAAAAACAGTATTTCTTATATCAGCTGGGTGAGTTCAGCAGAAATGGAAGATTGTCCATTAGAAATTCTCTGTAGATCTTTTTTTGTTTTGAAAAGCCTGTTTTTTTTTTAGCTTTTCTGGCTGGGGAATCCTGCTTTGTCAGACACCCTCCTTGTTTTATTTGTATTCCTGTGGAAGCTGTCACTATACTATGATGAGGTACATGATCAGGTTTGCTCTGCAGTATATGTGCATGCATATGTGTGTGTGCGTGATAGGTGTGTGAGGTGAGCGCAGACTGTCAGGTGAGGTATGAGATGGAGACACGATTCCAGCAGCTGCAGTCCAGGCTAGCCGCCGTTACCCTGGAAACAGAGGAGGTACATGCAAACCTGCCTCAACACCTCTTTTTTCACAGCACATCCCTTGTATTCATAATAGAACATATACTGTTTCAGTATGTAAGTGATGCTTCAGTGAAACGAGGGAAAAGACAGATTCATTAATATTTAATGGCAGTAAATGTTTAGAAATGTGTGGAAAGATCTGTGATTTCTTTCAGTTGTAGATTTAAAAAATAATAGCAATGAAATTCATTCCACATACTTCTCCCATCGTTTTATTACTCATAGGTCAGTAAAACACTTAAGGCAACTTATGCTGCTCTGCTGGAGAGTATCGGCGATGATGACTGTAATCCCACCCCTGACATCTCAGCCACCCTCTCATTGGAGAGCACAGGCGACGGGCCAGGCACCAAACAAAGCCTGGCTAAGCGCAGAGCCAACCAGCAGGAGACAGAGACCTTCTACTTTACTGTAAGCACCCTGACTGACAGAAACAATGTTGGTTCATATCAGTATGAAAGATGATATGCAGTATTACGAAACAAATGAGTAACGGAAGACATCAGAAGGCTTGATGATCTGCGGTCAGCAGTGCAATGATGTCAGATAATGCTAATTTTATTTGATTTTGTGCTTTCAGAAAGTGAAGGAGTATCTGAGTGGCAGCTCCCTCATATCCAAGCTCCAGGCTAAACATGACCTGTTGAAGGAGGCCATACAAAAAGGTACTAAAGTTCCAAACCAAAAATAGTTAATGAGTCATGGAAATAGCTAGCATATTTATTTTGGGGTTGAAAAAAATGCATTGAATGAATGTATTGATCTGAAGGTGATGATTCAGCCGCATCAGTTTGGAATGTTGTGATCCATTATAAGCAGTCATAAAACTTTTTAATATGTGTGCTTTAGCCAAAAAAATAAAAACATAAAAATGTAAACATAAAATACAAAACAAAGTGGTATTGATTTTATTGTCTATGCTGTGCAAGTTCTTCCAGTTTTGTGTGTATTTGTGTATACCCTTAAATGACTTTGGCGGCTCCAAAGTGGGACGACTACCTAAGCATTAGCCCTTTGTCAGGAGATTGAGAGTCTGCTCTCTGGCGATGCCACAGCCATCTGTAGCTAAGAGTCCAGGGGAGCATACTTGGCCCCACTCTCTCTGAAGGGGCCTCCCCTTTCCCCATCATTTAGCATTATGCTAGCCAGTTGTTGTAAGCTGCTGTTGTACCTTTTTCAGTAGCGCTGTTAACAGCAATTCAGAAAGACTCACATGTGTTAGCCTCGCTCTGTTTTCCATTATACTTCATGTTATTCTAAAACTTATTGTATCCACAGTAATCATTGTATCCACAAAGCATCAAATTCAATTGAATTGTCTTGTCATTTTATGATGAACTGAATTGTTTTCTAAAGAATCGTGACTGAATTGAATCATTGTAATATCAACGTATCTAATGTTTTATAGATGATAAAGTCCATCGGTTAGGATGCAGGAAGCAACCAGTCCAAAAAAAAAAGGACACCATTAGGAATCATCTTTTTCCATTAAAATGTTATAAAGTAACTGAACATCAAGTAATATTTTTCCATTCTCCATTTCTCTCCTCCAGCTGAGGCCATTGACAGCGATCCCTCCAGGTACAGCTCCCTTTCCATCTGTCTCTCTGTCTGTCCTCTGTCTGTGTAATGTTCACACACGGGTGTATTGACAGACTTGGCCACGGCCCAGCCAACATCTGCTCGCGTTTGCCTGTTGGGGCTCAGTGTAAGTTTAGCGGATCTGGAGCCAAAGCCACTGAGTTAGACGTGGAGTTTCACTCTCAGTCTCAGGAAAGCAGAAGGCAGAACTGATGACAGAAAATCACAACACCTTGCAGCGGTTCTTGTAGGGCTATTGGGTTTCATGAGAAAGCCAAAATCAATGAATCCATTATGATAAACAGTTTAATTACAGGGACCACTGAAGCAGCACACCTGTGTGTGTCACAGTGGGTAAATGTTGCAAGTCTGTGTGATTTGTGATTTGTGTGTGTATGAAGATGTTGTGCATGTTTTGCATGTGTGTATTGATGCCACAGTGTCACAGTGCAGTGCCGGTGTATGTATTTCCCAGAATGCAGCCTGGTAGGGCAGTGCGTATGCGGAAAGCCAGGCCTTGCTCCCAGTACAACCACAAACTCTTCACTGGAGACATGCTCTCCTTCATCCAGGTACAGCCCCTGTGGTCCACGCAGCCTTCAGCTGTGTTAGCGATGCGTTCCTGCGACATTTCCGCTGTGTTTCTGTAATGTTGCTTCTTCCTGCAGCTTCCACACTGCAAAAAAAAAAGGCATATTGGAAAGTGAAAGCATCTTATTTACAGGAAATATATGTAATATATTTTATCATGATCAAGATTATGACCCTTTTTGCAGGCAGTTTTATTTAATAAAGATATTTTACTAAGTGAAATTATCTTACTACTCTGCTCTTGATAAAGTTACTTGATGAGCCCATATCATGGAAAACCAAACTGTCTTCATTTTTCTTCTTTTTATAAAAGCTTGATGTAGTACAGAGGTGCCCAGCCCTGCACCTTTCTGGCTAGAAGTCTTGCCCAAGGACTCTTGCTAGTGTTGTATAGTGTGTTTGCCAGGGCAGGGAATCACTGTGTGAAGGACACTGGTGTTACTCACTGTGCTATGCCAACTGTGACACCCCACCCCAACCATTAGTTTAGCTCATACCCAATGGTGGCCTTTAGAAACATCTGAATTTTCGGGCCAGTAGTGTTAGATCTAAGCTCACCAGGGTGGTAGAAGTCCCCTGACACCACTGATTGTCAGTCTAACTGTGGAATAAATAGCATATTAACATTGTGGTTTTTAGACTGATGGTTAAAAATGCCATGTTTTAAAAAAGCCCTGTTCTCTCCCCAGTCCACACAGTCTATATATGAAAACCAAGCTGCAAAAATAGCCCATTTTGAATTCATTGTTCTTGTACTGAAATGAAAACCAATTTGGTTTCAGATACATTTAAATAAGTTTATGTTAATTTGCATCTTCATAACTAGCAGTATATAGTAAAGACTGTAAAAATGACTGTAAAACAGTTAACATTAAGAATTAAGTTATAATAAATGTAACACCCATAATCCCGTCTTTAAAACCGTGGTAGTTAAATCTTGGGGCAGAAATTATTGTAAATAAAGTGGCCATTTTTGTCATGCCTGAACAAAGCACAGCACACTCTGAACAGTGTGAAATTCTTCTTTGCATTTAACTCACTCACCAAGTGAAGCAGTGGGCAGCCAGTGACGCAACACCCGGGGAGCAGAGTGTCGGGACGGTACCTTGCTCAAGGGTACCTCAGTGATGCCACCGCCAGTCCTGGGATTCAAACCCACAACCTTCCAATCAAAGGGGCAACTCCCTAACCACTGGGCCACCAGTTGCTGAATACAATATTGCAGAATTCAAAATTAAAATGTCTAAATAGTTTATATGGTCTAAATTGTATAAGTTGTCTATAAAATAACACAAATGAATACAAATACGAATTATTCCAAACAGTGGCGTGTATCCACTTATTCAGTCTACAGCAGTTTAGCTCTGTCCATTTCTGTTGAAGTTATATGGAGTGTTTTAGCCTGCAATGTTTTTAAATAAGCCATAATATAGTGTATACAGTCAGAACAGAATTCATTTACATATAATTCTTAGGGACAATATGGTCAGGTAAAAACGAATTATGTTTTTGGTGCATAAAACCACACACGTATAAAAAGTGGAACTCAAATAGATAGATAGATAGATGGATAATACTAGCCCTCAAATGTAAGTAGTCTTTGTACAACCTAATTATTTTACATTTTAGATTTCTTGCTTACATTTAAGATGCTTTCACTTACCAAGAAATAAGTGCATTAGATCAGATTCCCCATCATCATCCCTCCTGCCGTGTGGCCATTGCTTCTTGGTGCTCGTGTGTGGCCGAAGGGCTCTGGTGTTTGGCTGTACTGCACTGCTATTAACATTCCACTTCTTTCCCAGTACTTAGCCCTCTCTGCTTTGCTACAGTGACATGCATTCGGGCTGGAATACTGCTGTGTGTTCAGACGCGATAGACTGATTTCTCTGACGTTGAAATCAATCCGTGCGCCTTAATGAATTTGTGATGAGTATGTGCATGAGTGTGTTGCTGTTTTCTTACCATTTTATTTCATGCCATGCGTTCAAAGTGTTCCCACATTGAAAATCTGATTTCCCAATGTGCACATTTGCAGTAATCTGTGCTGAAACAGTTGCTGCCGAGCTGCTGTGCTTTGTGCTTGCATGGCTGCATTATTACATAAAGTATCTGAAGTGATGTATCATGCTATATTTGCTCCATGAGACCATACAGTACCGCTGCTGTTTTTCAGACAGGCTGATACAAACATGCCTTTTGTCCTCTCTGTTGGCTTCCCGTGTGTATAAGTGTGTATATGAGAGAGAAGATTTGTGAGTGTGTCCATGCAAATGTGTGTGTGTGTCTGTCTAAAGATGACCTCTCATGACTAATCAGGCCTGTCCCTCGTGCTGCTCTGTGGAGAAATGTGGCACTGCAGTGCTGTACTTATGCAACTCTGTGTCCTTATTCATACCGTGTCCATCTCATCTCTGCACCATGGTGTTATTACAGCCCCTCTACTTCTGAAGCTACTTTGAACATGTCTCGTCCTTCAAAGTCAGACTAAAATCCAGATTTTCTTTTGTTACCTTGTTGGTCATGCCCCAATTTAGAAGAAAAAAAAATGATCAAAGTGCAATGACTTTTACCCACCTTAAATCAGTGTGCACCTACAGGCGCAAAAAAATAGTTTTAACCAGTAATTTTGTTTTTCACTTCCACCTCCCAATAAGGCAGCCAGCTCAGAGACCCTATCTGCCCCTATCTAAAGTCATGTCACCATTCTACATTATGCATCATGCCTGCATTAGGAACTACAGGATCTAAACTGGCTTTCTCTATAGTCAGAATCAGAAATCCTCATTGATCCTGGAGGAAATTGCTTATGCTACAACTACACAGGCACACAGAGAGACAAAGACAAAAACAATATAAAATATAGTATGTCAAAGATATTATAAGTCAAAATAAAACTCTCCAGACATACTCTGAAAATGCTTAGTACTAGAAGTGCTATGCTATGTAAACAAAATGCTGTGATCAGTACAAGAGTTAACAAAAATGATACCATTCAAAAATGGATTCAAACCCTGCAGTTTTGCCATATGGACAATTTATCTCCAAATGTTACCAGATTCTCTGAGTACTCTGTCCTTCTCTCACCTCATAGTTAAATTGCAGTCAGGTGTTCAGGCAAAACATGTTTTTTTGTATAGTAATTGATCCTCCCTCACAACTGCTGCACTTATTCAAATGTTCATAGTTCTTTTGTACTCCAAAAGCTTGATGGACAACTGTTCTCTTTCTTCTTTGGTTAAATTACCCCCTCTGAATGCCCACAATAGTATAGCACTAGATCTTCTCTTTATATTACATTAAAGACCCCTAAGTCCAACATTTTTGGTCATTTATCATCCCAGTCTGCAGCTGCTCATGATTGGAAAACATTACAAAAAATACTCAAATTTTAATTACTGCTTTTACGGGTATACTCGTGAGCAATTTTAATTTACATTTGTTACTGTTTTGCCTCTAAATAGCTATTTTATACCGTTTATTATCACTTTTATACCAGACTTAAAAAACTAACTGTTTTTTTTCCCCTCCACAACGGCTCCTTCCCTGCAAGTGTTTTTAGCACATGCCAGGCTGTCATTCAAAATATGACTTTGTTCTTAATGGCTTGCCTGGTTAAAAAAAAAGTTTAAGGTCATTAAGAAGCCAAAATACAAAAATAGCTCAATTCAAGATAACATTTCTGCATGCTGATTGACATTTTATGACTGGCTACCTCAACAGAACACTCAAACCAAACCAACAGGTGTTGTTAAGTGTGCTGGTGAAGTTGTTTAGTATCCTAAATTATGAGCAGCCAGTGTTATATAATAGGATTTAACAGTAGACTTTCATGCAACATCATTTCAGCACAGGAATGTTTGCTTGTTTGCAGTTTGGATGTCACATTATTTTGTTTCGACTACGAAATGACCACGTAATTCAGGGGATCTAGTGGAAATGTATGTAAAATAAAACATATGGGGTTTGGAACATTTTTGTCTACCACTTGTCAAATACGTCATGGTAGAAAAGGAAAAATGTGTTGTCGTTTCCTATTCACGTTGACTTTGAACATGCTAATCACAAAACATTCCAAAATACTCGTTATGTTATGGCATGTCCTTTCGAACATGTTAAGCCCAAACACTCCTGATAACATGCTGTTTGCTTCTAAGCATACTACTCACAGAACATGCTAAAATACTCCTGATAACGTGGCATTTTCATTTTAAACATGCTAATCACAAAAACAACCCTGATAACATGGTGTTTCCTTTCGAGACTGCACATCCTCTGCTGCTGTCTGTCTTTAGCACGATTCTGTCTCCCATAGACTTTCATCTGGGGTCAGTCATTTGCACAGCTGCCATCTCCATTTGCCAAACGTCTTAGCTGGGGCTAGAAAAGTGGTTTCAGGGCTTTTTTCTGTGCCACGTGAAATGAAGCGAAACTCATAGCACATGGCTCCCATTCGCTCGTTCTGCCTTTTCCATGTGGACTCCAACTCTGGTGCCTTGGCTGGCCCTGGCACAGCGTGCATGTCCTCAGTAGCCCTGCAGGTTTCTGGGAGCGGCCCGCTCTGAGCCTCTGGGTGCTTGGGAGATAGAGCCCCGGCTCAGCTCAGCGCAACTGCCATCTGGCCCTCGTTTCATCCGCATCGCTTTTTCATGGTCCCCTCCTCTCCCCCGGTTCTCTTTCTGTCTCTCTGGCTGTTGCTGTCTCTCTTAAAGCAATGGTTTGGCCAAGTTTGCACAATTTCCTCCTGCTCCAGATGTACTTGATGAACTTAGACCTGTTGGTTAGTTAGTTTTGCACTGGAGCTATGACACTAATTTAGCTAACAAGTAGTGGGAGCTTATTGTCAATAGTTAGGATGATGTAAACTGCATGACCAAATCATCACACCTGACCCAAACTGTGTTGAGTCGCTGAATAATCTGAAATAGACTTGCATGTGTGGTTCGACTTGACTGGCTACATTTGGAGTAAGGGGAAATTGTGTAAGTTTGATTTGGCTGAACCATTGCTTGAGTTACTCATTGTTAATAGTAGCAGAAAGTCAAAATGCATAACAACTAAACCGTGTAATAGGCCTGGCCAGTCGCCTTCTATCTCAAGAGAACAGTAATCTATGGGACGTTCACTCTTGTTACACCACAGAGTGGTATATAATGCTGCCAGAACCACAGAGCTGTTTGCCAACGCAATCAGTGTCTTAAGTGAGTTATCAGCGTGGACAGCCTCTTGACTCCAAATTGCGCATTTTTCTGGCTGAGTGGATGGATATTAGATTAAAGTAGAAAAAACAAGAAGAAGTTTGCTCCGAGCCATGCTGACAGTGTATTGCTGCGAGAGCTAAAGCTATGATGTCCTCTGCCTTTTTGGGTAGACGCATTAATATTACTTTCATGGCCCACTAAATAAAAACTACCAAATCTACAGCCTTGCTCTATTGCTCTGCATCTGACCTTTTGATTGTTTGTTTTTCCCCTCTCCTCCTTCTGTTCTTTTCTCTCTGCTTTATTTTTTTCCTCTTTCTTGTTGCTTTTTGTGTTTGCTTTTGGTTACCTCTGTGCTTGTTTCTGTCTGCGTGTTTTGCACCTCTTCCTGACCATGCCATACTTTCTATTTCTTCCCCATCTCTCTCTCTCTCTCTCTCTCTCTCTCTCTCTCTCTCTCTCTCTCTCTCCCTCTCCTTCTGCGTCTGCTTGGCCTGCTGGGTGTGCAGGAGAAGGAGGCGGATGTCTAGGACTCAGGTACTGCTGTCTCTGCTTTGGCACAGTCTGCACATGCTCCTTTCCAATTTTAATCTCACCTGCTCTAAAAGCTAAACAGGTCTCAGGCAATCTCTTACCACATACACTGCGGGCCAAACCCTTGGAAGACTTAGCAAAAAATATCAGAAATGAACAAGAAAACACATAGTAATGTGCTTATTAATACAGAACAAAATGATTTGGCTAAATGTCTGATAGTGTCCGATAGCAGAGTTTTGTTTGTCCTGCGTTTTATTTCTCTCATCTACAGTCACATCTATATCATGCTGGTATCATATCAGAAACTGGGATTATGTAAATGATTAAAACTGGTCAAATAAGCAACAACTTAAAGGGATAGTTTGGCAAAAAAAATCAAATTTGCTAACACACACTAGATTAACAGTCACCCAAAATGTTTCCATAAATACATCCCTAAAACATCCCTCGGTCCGCTCAAACCACATCCAGCTCTTCATTAAGGTCGCAAGGACTTGTCGCTGTGGTTTAGGGCACAGATAGGTTACTGTGAGCTATGAAAATGAAGGAAATGTAACAGTGTAGTCAGGAATAAAAGAACAAAATGGATCTGAGTAATGCATGCAAACTAATTTTAAGTTTAAGTTTGGAAAAAAATTTTTGAAATCCACACATGCTTCCATACTTTTGGCTTGTAGCGTGCATGCCATTTGTGTTTTTGTGTCATACACTTAAAATACTTGCCTGCTGTAATGGGTGGGCTGTTTCTGTCTTTGTCAGCATCTACATCCATGGCAACTTACTTCTCATGATCTCTCTCTTTCTCTTCCGGTGGCAGAGCTCTGGTCAGCAGATCCCCCTGGTGGTGGAAAGCTGTATTCGCTTCATCAACCTCCACGGTGAGCCTGTGTATAAGCATACTGTGCATTAATTTTGGCAGTTTATGGTAACTAAGCTTACTGTCATTTCATTCGCAACCTCCTCCATAAAGGTGCGCTCTGTAGGTTCACAGTTACAGACTGTAACCTGCCCCCCCTTCCACCAATACAGTCACCAAACGACCATCACTGACCAGATATTACTTGGGTGGTGGACCATTATCAATACACCAGTGATATTGACATACACTATATGGACAAAAGTATTGGAACACACCTGTTTTTCAGGGTTTGGCCTAGGCCCCTTACTTCCAGTGAAGGGCAATCTTAATGTTTCAGCATCCCAATACGTTCTGGACAACGCCATGCTTCCAACTTTGTGGACCCAGTTTGGGGAAGAACATTTTCTGTTCCAGCATGACTGTCCCCCAGTGCACAATGCAAGCTCCATAAAGACATGGTTGGATGAATTTGGTGTGGAAGAACTTGACTGGCCCACACAGAGCCCTGACCTCAACCC
>JBBPCZ010000142.1:23660359-23690080 GCA_037974445.1 Brycinus macrolepidotus | reverse complement strand
ACTGGCCCACACAGAGCCCTGACCTCAACCCCATCCAACACCTTTGGGATGAACTGGAACGGAAATTGCGAGCCAGGTCTTCTCATCCAACATCAGTGCCTGACTTCATAAATGCTCTACAGAATGAATAGACATTAATGTCTATGTATTTGAATGCAATGTCATTAAAGTCCCTGTTGGTGTAATGGTCAGGCATCCCAATACTTTGTCCATATAGTGTAACTATCACTGTTCACAAGTTCTGTAACAATGTCCAGTTCTTCAACAGACTGACCAGCCATGACATTGAAACCACCTGCTTAATATTGTGTAGAGTCCCCTTGTTCTGCTAAAACAGTTCTGATCTGTGGAGGTGTGGACTCCACAAGACCTCTGAAGGTTCGCTGTGGTTTCTGGCACCAAGGCATTAAAATCCTGTAAGTTGCGATCAGAGTAATTAGATTAGTTTGCCACTGCCTTTAGGCAATCATTGCCATGAAGTTTGTCTGCAGCAATATTTAGGTAGGTGGTACGTGTCAAAGTAACATCCACATGAATGCAGGACTAAAGGTTTTGTTGGAACAGTTTCTGTAGGCACTAAACACTGCATACTGGGAACACCCCACAATACCCACCATTTGGTGATGCTCTGACCCAGTAATCAAGCCATCACAATCTCGCTCTTGTCGCAGTCCCTTAGATCCTTGGCCATTTTTTTCTGCTTTCAATTCAAGCTCAAAATTCTCTTTAAAAACTGTCTGTTCACTATATATCCCCTTGACAAATGCCACTGTAATGAAAAACCTGTTATTCCCTTCACCTGTTTTTATGTTATGGCTGATCAGTGTATATTAGTCAAAAGTAAATATTAGCAAAATCTTTGAACACAGCTAAACACAGCTGAAGTACCAGCATCCTGCATATTATGGTATTGTAACACACACCTGATTCAACTTAATCATTGATTGGGCTGGAACAGGGAGTGCACTAAAATGTGGAAGGCAGGGGTATGAAAGGAACATTAGAAAACGCTGATTTACCTTCAGGCCATTAGTGCGAGACACTGAGATTTTAAGCTTTCTCTCAACAACCGGTCTCTTTTTGCTCCCTTCATTATTCACGGCACTGTAGGTGGAGTTTAGTGACGTTTTGGCCGAGCCTGCCGCCACCCACAGTTATGACCGTGTTTGGGTCTACAGTGGCATTGGGTTCGAGTCGGCGCGGATCTGGAGTTACCGTTGCCTGACCGCAGTGTGTGCCATCCCTGTTTCTTGCCTCTCTGGCTGTCTTTTCGCACTGCTGGCCTGCTTTCACATCTGGTAAGGTCACCAGTATGTGCACACACCTTCCCCTCCACTATCCCACATGCTGCACTGTCTCATGCTTTTGCAAATGCACCTGAACCACAATACGTCAGAACTAGAGATCGTACCAATCTGATACCAAGTACCAGGACAGATGATATTAGCGGAAAATGATAGACCAGCCATCAAATTAGTCATTTCTGTGACTAATTTACAGAATATCACTAAAATATCACAAAATAAAGCAGGTCATGTGACATGGAGTCACAATATTTACATAAGACCAATGATTGGCTTGCTAAGTATTATGCTAAAATTACCTTTACTTAAAAGTGTTATTCTGAACACGCGCACACACACACACACACACACACACACACACACACACTCATATGTTAAAAAATCATCAGTCTTGACAACATTCTTGCCATTTGTGCTCTCTTGCTTTTTCCTTAGGTGTGTGATGCCCTGTATTCAGGTGTGTCACACGTGTCTGCCCTGTGTGAGGTCGCTGTGGATGAGTGTGGTGAACATCTTCATCGTACCACTCTGTGAATCTGCTGCCCGGTGCTGTAGTGGCGTATACGTATTACTCTCCAAAGAGTGAGCAAAACTAAGTGAAAGAATGCGCACAAAGCTGTCACCACTTTTTTCTCACATAATTATTGCCGAAAGTTTAAAAAAATGTACTTATAGGTTTAGTTTGCCAGCAAGGATTTAGCCTAGTATTAGAGAAATTCCATTAAGAATGTTACAAAGCCAAAGACTAGGTTTAATCCTTGTCTGGTAAACCCACCCCTAGGGTTTAGGGCCTGATTTGAACCATTGAACAAATCTGTTTCAGGAGAGCAGTGTATGCGACTTGTAGCAGTAAGAATGTGGAAACTCACTATTTTCTAACTACCTCTCTGTGTTTGGCATGACTGATAACAAACCACCACTGTTATTAGCTTTGACTAAAGATAAAAACACACACTGATGATGCTATATTGGTATTGATATTTTATTGTGTATGTGCAGAATTCATCAACTGCAACTGATTTTTCACTTTTGATTGCTCTCTAGGCTATGATGTATTTCTATATTTGTATTTTATACATATTAAAAATAAAATACCAAAGAAACTAGGGAATGTTTGCTGATTTTTTTTGTATACAGAAATAAAACTTTTATTAGGCAAACTAAGCTGAACTTATCTTGTATTTCAGGAATTTCTTTTTGGGGCACAAAGTTTTTGTCCATTTGGGGAGAAATCAGTACTGACATGATGATTGTGTAAAATACTCTTTAATGCAAAAAGAGAAGGAAAGAAAATGTAAATAATAAAATGATCACCATGAAGGCAAACATTAACTAAAAACTAAACTGAAAAAAATATTTGATTGGAAATGAATTTTAAAACTTATAACAGAGGAAACTAAACAATTTAGGGCCAGTAAAGTGTGAATATTTGATCCATAAGACTCTTTTTCTGGTTTAATGGACAAATATTGTGAAAAACTGACTTTCTATAGTGTGTAAACACTCTTAGTGTTTCAGAATATACTGTTCACTTCCCAGTACATAAGGTCCATATAAGGAAATTTAGCTGTGATGGAAATGCTCCAAAATGACTAGTTATACATGGCCGTAAACTAGAAGTAAAGAAATGTTTGTCTAATGCATATAGAGAAATTATCATGTAAATCTAAATTATGACTGTTCTTGGTACATAAATGTCATAAGTGGACCGGGATGAAAAATAAAACACGAGAAAAATGTAGGTTGGGCCCCTTTAACTCTGAAAAATATTTAGTAAACCAGCCGAAACCTGACTTGCAACATAACCTGGAAGTCACAGAATCATTAGGGTAAATATTAACACTGAAATCAATTCTAAAGAAAGAATCACTGATGAAGATAACCTAGTTGCAAATGGTGCCCTAAGGCCTGCAGTCCTCCTCGAAGTCCCCACTTTGGTAACATTAACAACGTGCAGATCTTGAGGGTAAGAAGCCTCAAGGACGCTAGAGATAAATAAATGCATACTGGTCATACTTGTTTTGCATGAGCTAATCTGCTTATATCCACAGTGACTGTGTTCAGATTATGAGCACAATGCAGCTCGATGTCAAGTTAAATGAATTAAACACATATATTTTTACTTACATCTGAACATCCTCCTGCACGCCACATTGGTCAGATCAAGCCTTCAACTCTGATTGATTTATGTCAATATTGAGGCTGCATTGTTGCTGTCCTGAAAGAGTGCTATTTATTACTATTTATTAATGTGTATAAAACTTGAAAGACTAATGTTTTCAAACAATTTCCTGTCATTTGTGCTGAAAATCTTGCTATAAAATGTTTTTGGCCTCCTCGTGGCCTTTTCAAGATGCCTTTAATTGTTGCCAAGCAATCATACACCCTAACATACTGTGATTCGAGTTTTTTGCAGGCTAAATAAGTAATATTTAAGTATTTATTCCACTGTTGCTCACTCTGGTTTAGAGTGATTTGACAGAGTGTGATCTCAGGATGGGACAGTGTCATATCATCCATCCAGTGATTAGTTAACAAGGTCACTTCCACAACATGAAACCGAACTTTCAATGCTGTACTGCATGTGTCCTGTGGAGGCTCCTCCTATTATGACATGTGACCAAAGAATAAGTACATTTTCTGGCAGAGTTCAGCATGGAGTTCAGTCTTGCAAGACGAATGTGAGTCAGTGCACTGAAAGCTGCTGCCCTCCAGTGGTCTGACTGTATGATATGAACAGTTGATCTGACTAGAGGAAAATGATGACTCATTGAACCTGCTTTCTGAGATTTCCGGAACAGATAACAAACTTTTCCTCTATGTAGGAGGAAAAAGAGCAAATCAACCACTAGCACGGCAGATCTTTGAGACTTGAGGATCCTCACCCCCAATGTAGAGCTTCTCTATACCCAGTGAAATTTAAATGAAGGAGAAGACATGCTAACATAATCATGGACCACAGAGAAAAAAATTGCATGCATCAGTACATAGACTACCAAACCTGCTCTACACATTTTTTTGTGTTTTCTTGCTCTAGCAGTTGTGTTGGGATCAGGGAAATGCTGAACTGTGCAGAGCAGGTGGTACTCCAGGATCAGGGTTGGGAATCACTGCTCTTGTGGATGGGGTCATGGAAGACTTTATGTTATTAGCGAAAGAAACCCATTTCCAATCAGGCTAAGCAGCCAAACCAAACTGAAAGCACAACAACAGGTGCACCTGAGACATGGGACAGGGCCACAGTGTCGAGATCATGTTGATGTCCCATGTTTTAATACATAAGTTCCCAGTCCAGGTCCTGGTGACCCATTCAATCATTCTGTAGAGCATTTATGAGGTCCAGGGACTGATGTTGGATGAGAAGGCCTCTGTTCCAGTTCTTCCCAAAGGTGTTGGATGGGGTTAAGGTCAGGGCTCTGTGCGGGCCAGTCAAGTTCTTCCATCCAACCATGTCTGTATGACCTTGCTTTGCGCACCGGGGCACAGTCTTGCTGGAATAGAAAAGGGCCTTCCCCAAAAACACTGTGTCCACAAAGTTGGAAGCATGCCGTTGTCCAAAATGTCTTGGTATGCTGAAGCATTAAGATTGCTCTTCACTGGAAGAAAGGGGACTAGCCCAAACCCTGAACTGACTGGGGTGTCCCAATACTTTTGTTCAGATAGTGTAGGCAGTGTGCTCCTGTGTGATTGGTTCTGCAGTCTGCGGTCAACTTGGTCCTGAAGTGCGGAAGAGACGCGGGGGGGAATTCCTGAGCAAGCCCTCCTCATTGTCACTGATGGGTTTGAGTGCTGTCTTTACGAGTCAGGTTTACGGTTAATCGTCATTATTTACCCTGAAAACAGTGGAAAAGCTGGTGGCTGCTTGTTCATCGTTTTTTAGACTCCTCAACAAGTCTTCCGGACTCAGTGGCGTTAAATTAGCTCTCAGCTAACCAAGTCAGAAAGTGCTTCTTTTGGAAACACGTAAAAGACAGCGAGGTAATGTCATTCTCATGCTATTGTAGAATTGTATTAAGAGTTTAGTGTCATTGTGGAAAGGTGTCTGTGTGTTGTTATTCTTTGTTTACCTGTTTTGTTTACATCATTAACCTAGATACTAGCTAACGTGCTAGGTGGCTAGCTGGTTAGTAAGGCTAAAACCCTAATGTAGATGGTATAAATTTAAAAAACAACCCTGAGAGAAATGTCTCCTTAGTTTAAACAACACAAATCTTGCTTATACTTTTGTCTTGACCTATTTGGGAGCCTAAGTTTGTATAATTCCTTTCTGGAGCAGCTTCTTGTCCGGAGGCTAGCTAAGTGTCAGTGTCAAAACACAGCTGCAGTGTTTACAGAGCTAAAATGAAAGTATAAACATATTATTTTGGCTCTAATTCATATTTAAGATGAATTTGTGACCGTTCTGATACTTTATTTACATTTTACACGTAGCAGTGTGTTAGTAACCCATTAAGGAAATGAAAAATATTGGATATGTTATTGGATATTAAGATATGGACCTTAAAATGTTATGTTCTCTGTGTCGTTCTGTTTAGAGCTCATTTATGGACGTTGAAATGTTTTTCTGTTCTCTTTAGAGGTCATGGTTCAGCCTCAGCCTCATGGAGGCAGCACGTTACAGTGGGAGATGACAGGAGAAGAGGCTCTAGGTGCTGTTAGCCAAGGGTCACTTATGGCAAGTTCACAAGGATCTCTGAGGGTACCACCTGAATTAGCTGGAAATGAGGTGGTCCACAGACTTCTGACAGATAACCACCAGTTACGAGGTATGGTAGTCCACACTCTAGGTATGTTTTATGGCTTTCATGCTCTTTTTGGCCAAGTGTGTGAAGTTCTGACCGTCCCACAGAGGCCTTGAAGAGGAGCAACGACGCCCTGAAGGACAGGTGCGAAGAGATGGAAGGATGGCAGCGTAGGTCTAGGAAGGAGAGGGAATTTCTCAGCTGTAAGTTTCGCGAGGCACGGGATTTAGTGGAGCGACTGGCTCAGGAGAATCAGAGTTTGCTGGGCAAGCTCAACCATAGTTCCAACCACACAGCAGCCCAAAGCCCTGGCAACTCTTTCCCTGCAGCAAGTCAAGATAAGAACCTGGAGGGCTACAGTGCAGAGAGTAATGGACTGACCAACTCTGCCGAGGTATGTTTACAGGGACAGTCTCAAAAAAAAAACTCTTTATATTTTGTTATTCAAATGGTTATTCAAAACCTGATTTCTGTGTAATTCAGTTACTGAGCTGTGCATTGTAGAGAAACTTACCAACAGATTTTTTTACAGTGGTGGTACAGTTGATGTTTACAAATATAGATGTTTGATTTGCTAGCCAAAACCACAATTGAACCTGCATGTGTCTTCTGAGTTTTTATATATAATGTTGATGATTGTAAAATAGTTTTAAATCTGAAAATATCTTTTTGGGACCTGTTTTGCCTCACAGTGGTCCATGTGTACCTCTCTGTTATGAATGGATTTAAAACAATTAATTTCAGGCCAAAACCTTATCTCAAAACTATTGTGTGAACAATTAAGGCATGAGTCATATTCATAATTGTTTTGTGTAAGCTTTCTGGTAGCTTTAAGAGGCATTAAATGCTTTCAGTGTCTGGTTTTCATCCCTACTGCTGTGAAGAATTCTGGTTTCAAATCATTCTATTTGACTTTGTTAATATCTTATTCATGTAATAATGATTTTTTAAACAGTTTTAAATTCTAATTTAAGCCCTGTGACCTATGACCTTTCAATCAAACTTGTTTGCTTGATCTTCAGGTCTTGGAAGAAGCTGACCAGAAGGATGTTGCACAGGAAGACACTGACAGACAGACAATGCATCGAAGCCTGGTAGTGCACACGATTTTTACTATATGCTATGAAGTCTCTATGTTCCCTTTAACATCCATCCATGCGTGTCTTTATGTGTTTTTGTGTGTGTATGTGTTTAGGCATCTAGTGAGAATAGCTCCATCAGTAGTTTTTGTCCCAGTATGCATGACAGCCTGCCCTACAATGAAGGGCTGCGCAGGGAGGAGGGAAAGGGCAGGGCCTGTCAGGTGAGCCCCTCACCACCCTCCCGACTTCTTTATCCCAAGCCTCTGGTTCCATGATTCCAGAAAAATCTCCCTGATGAATCATTCCTCCTCCTTATTTCTTTTTCAGCTGCTCCATGTGTTTCTCTTTTTTCAGTTGATTTTTGCAGGGTGTCTTTTCAGTATTGCTGGTTCCAATCTTAGAGAATAACTCATTCGAAATTAAGGGTTAAGGATGTCTTACAGAATAATTTTAAGGTTGTTCTTATAAGGTATAACCCAGTGTTTTTTAACCTAACCTCTATCTGCCTATCTGTATCATCTTTACAAAAAAGCAAAAATCCATTAACATGGAACTCATTTATAATGGATTAATAATATTATAATAGTTTAATCTTTAAATGTTTTTATTAGGAGGATGACAGTACACTCAGCCCACAATTCGATTCACAATTCAATATTCTCACAGTATCCAGAACAAAATTTGATTGAATAATGACTGTATTCAGTAACTTAATGTACTAATGAGACTGTAAGCTGGGAGGCAGGAGGAGTGTGGTGTATGATGTGAACGTGGTGGAGTGAGTTGCTGAATTAGTGTTAGTTGTCTGGTGTCCAGACAGTACAGTACCATTAACTGGCGATTAGTGGAATGCCTAAGTGTCACACATTGTGTTTATATGAAACCCATGTTTTTGCAGAATAATGGAGGGTGGTATATGTAAGGAGCATAGTGGTATACTTGAATGTGGAGTGGATCTGGTGCCTCATTCACATATTAACTAGGCCACACTCATGAGCTGATTAGTACATCAAGACAAATCAAAATAATGTTTTGCAAAAGTAAACATTTAAATAACAAAATGTGGAAAGTGCACTAAACAGTATTATCTCACTTCGAGCCACGTATTCTTACCTCAAGCCGTGGCATGTGTGAACTTTCAGTTCTAACTTTAGTGTGCAGTGTGACAGAAGCAGTAATAAAAACAATACTGACACTGTATTACTCACACTACTTCTGTGACTGTTCATCCCTAAAAATAGGAGATCTCAAACTTTTTCAGCCAGGGACCACTGTCTAAAAAAAAAAACCCCTGTACATCCATGTTTCAGCTCTTCAAATGTTAGACGCAGCAGATATGTAGCTGTTTCAAATAATTGTGTGGTTATCTAGATAGAATAAGATTTTTGTTAGGGGTGGGCAATGTGGTGATATTTTTTTATTCATGTAATAAACTGTCACAATATGGTTTCCTGAGCATATTGTGAATATTATCTGCGCTGTTCTGAATATTGTAATTGCCATTCCAAATCGGCATAATTAGTCACATTTAATTGAATTGAGCGACATGCAAATTGCAAAGAGTTAGAAAAAAATCATTATACTGTAGTTTTTGGATTTTGATTAATGTGGCACTGCTGGGGCTTGTCTGTAGCAACATATCAAACCTCAGAAAAATAAAATACTGCAATACCTGTGTGATATCCGTGATCCTATACTTGTAAATGTTTTGCCCACCCTTAATTCAAGTGAAAAGTCAATAATGAGTGTAGTATATTGGCTTATGCCAAATTTGAAAGACCTGTAATGTGGCACAAGTTCCTACCCATGCCACATCATTTAATAATGACAAATTAAATCGGGGACCCCTAGCTATACATTATAGACTCCACTATGAGAACCATGGCTTAAAAGACACCCCAATAATGCTGAGGTTACCCACTGGCTTGTGACCAATACTAGTGTCATGATAGGGCTGAACGATTCGGGGAAAAGTTTTCTGATAAATATTATGAATTATAATTTTTTGAGGGTTAAGTTCTGAAAGTTGAATGTGCCAGACATCCAGTTCACAAGCTCTGTGTATTAAAATGTAAGACAACAGCTTTTTTTCCTCAGTTCAGATTTAATTAAGAGCTGGATAACAGTTTGTAGTGGCAGTGTTTATGTAGCGTTGTATGGTCTGTAGCAGATGCCTTGTAACTAGGCTTGTTGGTTAAGCTGATTGGTCAGATGTATGAGAGAACTGGTCAGATTGGTCAGATGTATGAGAGAACTGGTCAGATTGGTCAGATGTATGAGAGCACTTTCAGTGCTTAAGAGCCTAACATAGTTGCAAGATCTAGCTCTAACTTTTTTCTTGAGACCTTTTTTTGTCCCATAGATCTGCTGGATCCATCATTAGTATTTCAAATGTTTATTCACAGAATCCTGTCACTGCCCAAGGACTTAGGGCAAGTTTTGAGTCATAGAGTTTTCTGTCCTTGGAAAGAACATACAAACGGCTCGAAATGATTATCCATTGAGCGTATGCTACTGTTATGACTGATGGAGAGTGGACTGAAAAACACTAGACCATTTTTTAACCTGGCATTGGTGTTTAGATTGATTAACCAGATCCTATATGTTAGACTAGGGTTGGAACTGAGCTTTGCAGAAAGTAAACCTCCAGGAGCCCCGCTTTCCCTCTGCCTTGTTAATCACCTCAGCAATCACCTGTATGTCAGTAACATGGTCATTATGGCCTGGATGCACTTTAGGTTTGCTGTAACACTGAAAGCCTGATTTTGACTGCTCACACAAGCTTTGCAAGTGGCTCAAGGCTAAGCATGTGTTCTCAAGTTAAGACTGAATGTTTATTGTGAATGTAATTGATATCTGTAATGGAGGCGCTGAAGAACAGAGTAAAGCACAGTCAACCTTGGGTGTTAAAAAAACACTGAATGCCTTTTTTTTCTCAAGTTTAAGGAACATGAGGCTGTTTTTGACTGCTTGTGTTTTTTGTATTGTGCAGCCTAGCGAAGGTTCTAATGAGTTCCTGAGGCTGCTCAAAAGTCATAAAGAGAAGCTGGAGGAAGCGATGAGAGAGCTGAGAAGGAAGAATGAGGAACTGGAAAAGGAGAAAATGGAGAGTGAAAAAGAAAAAGAAGGTCTCCTAACAACTATGGAACAGCTACGCATCAAACTGGCTCAGTTCACGCAGGTAGTCATCTTGATTACATGCATTCAGTTAAAACAGCCACAAACAGATGCTGAAGCATGTAGTGCATTAAAATCATCTATTTTCTGTTGCATCATTCACAAACTGCCTCTGAAAGTAACATCAGAACAAGAACTGTGTGTCAGGAGCTTCATGAAATGGATTTAAATGGGTGGCTGCTACACACAAGCCTAAGATCACTGTGCACAATTTCAGATGTTTGCTGAACTGGTGCAATGGCTGCCACTACTGGATTCATCACAACAGTAGAAATGTTACCTCTTGTGTGATGCATCATGGGACTGTTTTTAAGCTTGGGCACTTAGTTCTAGTAAAGGGTAATGTTAATGCTACAGTGTACAAAGTCATTTTAGGGGTGGCCAATCTTCTTTACAAAGAGCCTGTGTGGCTACAGGTTTTCCTTTGAAACAAGAAGGAGCACACCTGAACAACCGTTTGAAGGCCGAGATCAAGTGGAATCAGGTGTGCTTCTGACTGGAATGAAAACCTTCAGCCACATCGGCCCTTTGTTGACACCCCGGTTTGACGATTATATGCCGCCAACTTTTTGGCAACAGTTCGGGGAAGGCCCATTTCTGTTGTAGTATGACTGTGTCCCTGTACACGTAGCAAGGTCTATGAAGACTTGAAGAGTTGCCAGCACATAGCTCTGAATTTAACCCAACTGAACACATAAACTGAGATAGCTGTGTGCCAGGCCTTCCCCTCCAACATCATTGTCTGGCCTCATAAATGTTCCTTTGACTGAATGGGAACAAATTACCACAGACACACTAGAAAATCTTGTGGAAAGTCTTCTCAGAAGAGTGATGAGTTACATAGGCTCATATAGATCTGATGTTTAGGTGGCCATGTATCTTCAGGCGTGGGAGTGTGCTTTTAAAATCTAGTTCTTTTTGGTTCATGCGTTTCAGAACTTGTGTTTGTGTTTTTTGTAGCAGAGTGGTGTTGTAACAGAGGAGACCGTTCCAAACACAAATGCTTTTACAGTGTCTCCAGAAAGGTATTGTTCGATCTATGTCTTTTTTGATCTTTGCTCTATACGCTCAGCAAAACATCCAGGACTTACTGTAGTGACTAATTGTAGGAAAATAGCTCTGTACTAACTGCATGTGTTTTTTTTGTTTGTTTGTTTGTTTTTTTGTTTGTTTTTAACAGTCTCCTTTCTTTACTCTAGTTTACTGTTAATGTATGGTATCTTTACTGCTGAATGTGACTAATTTAAGTTCTCTGTAACCTCCCGCTTCGTGTATCTGCTTAGCTCACACCTGGCTAAACTAACAGAGCAGCTTCAAGCTACACAAGGCAGGTGAGGGGAGCCGTGTTTCGCTATGTGTGTGCATGTACAGTACGTCCTTCCCCTTGTGGAATCATCAGTGGCCCCCTCACAGCATGGATTTTATTTAAATGAGGAAGATATACTCCTAAAAACAGAAGTGGGTTGTATTGTTGCTCATGTATGTGCCCTTTATGTCCTGTGGTCTAGGTATAGAGAGCTACAAGAAAAACTGAACGTTCTGGAGCAGAACTCAATTCAAAGGGACAGAATTGAGGCTGTACTGAAACAGAAAGAAAAGGATTGTATTCAGGTAAACAAACACACATACATAGTTTTAAACACTGCTTTCCGTCCTTCAAACTCTTTCTATTATAATTTTGTTTTATGGCTGCTGCACACACACAACAGTAAAGTTTTGCTTATTTCAATTTTCTTTTTTTGCAGCTGACTAAGGACATTGATGCACTGAGAGCTCAGGTCACATCTTTGCTCGGCGAGTTACAGGAGCGCCAGACATGTCTTGAAAAGTGTGAAGAAGAGAGAAGACGTTCAGAGGAAAAGTGAGCATACTACATTGTTATGTGTCCATCATAGAGGGAACAAGAAAGAAAGGTTATTTTAGAAAATGCATTCACATGGTAATGGTCATGTCATTTCATACCAGCTGCTCTTTAAAGTTTCATCATAAATAAACCAATAGAAATTATCTGGAGTTACCTGGAATACAAGATAATTACATTAAAGGGTCCATAAAATAAAAAGTTTGATGTGGTATGTAAATATTCTGAAAGTATCATTTACTCCCCAGTCCATGGAGTCCATAGATGAAAACTAAGGTTGGGATCATAAGTATTTAAAAAAGTTATGAATTGAGGAAAGATTGTCAATGAATGTTGATATTTATGTAAGTACACAGGTATTTTACAGTAACATTTAGCAAAACATAGGACAGCTTACATTTGTGCCAGAGAGGGGCGACAAAGCTCAAGTCGAAGTTTTACAGACACTGGGACACACATAACATTATAGAAAATAATAGGATATGGACATTGAAGTTAATAAGACTGAAGTGCCAAGACCTTTTTTCTTGTGTTGGTGACAGTATGTTTGAGTGTTCTGGTCTGTTTTTTTAGGCTGCGCAGTAAGACAGAAGGCCTGCAGACTCTGGAGCGGGAGATGGAGCAACAGAAGAAGCAGCACTTGGTCAACATGGACAAGCTTCTGCTGCAGACGCAAAACTTGGAGACAGCACTAAAGAACGAGCGACTCGTCAACGTAGAGGAGAGGTGAGGCCTAACTCGGCCTGGAACCATTCTTAATAGGCGCAGGCTTCACCAGCTCAAGCTCATATTATGAAGAGCTAGCAGTGCATGCTGTCCAGAATTAGCTCATGTCTAGGAGTGTGGTGGTTAGTGGTCAAAGGCATCTGTGATACCGATTATGGAAAAGCTGTCATGTGATGTGCACAAAAAACAAAAGTGCTCTGTAATGTTTACATGATGGTTGCAATACACTACAGTTTGTTGAGGAAGTAATAGTGTTATGTTGCAACAGAAGAGAAGAAATCACTTGACACTAAGACAAGATTTTGAATGTTGGTGGCTTTGTGACGAGCGCAATGTGAGGGAAAACTGCAGAAGATTTTAATTATTTGATTATTTCATTAATAGTCAGTCAATAGCTCTAGAAAGAATTCATAGTTGCAGCCTTACTCTGAAAACAGTCTTTGTCTTTTACAGTAACCTGTTCTTAAGTATCCTGTTTTCCTGTCTTCCAGGAGGAAACTTGCCCAGCTCCAGCATGCATACACCTGTCTGTTTCAGGATTATGATAACAAGCTGAAATCTGAAAAGCAAGCCAACAACAGGGTATACAAAATTCATTTGTTACTGGCAAAATCACCAATGAAAGGGGTGTTCTTATTCTTACTATTATGCATTTTAGAATTAAGGAAAACATCAGAACTATGGAAATAAAGCTAAAACAAATTAAAGCATCATCTAAAAGTGGCTTCCATTTGCCTTGACACAGTTGTACACACTGCTTGTTCTCTCATGATGAAGATGCCCAAAAAAATCTAAATAAAATTTTGTGTGAGGTATCACTATTTGTATGTGTCTTAGAAACAGATGTTTATTCGCATTTAAGCCTTTAGATCACAATGCTTTGGAGCTTGTCCAGTTAGGTGTGTTCAGACTTTTGACTGGTAGTCTGTGTTAATATACTTACAGAATGGGTCACTTGAAATCCCACACAGCAGAGATAAGTATGTAAGCTTTCTGTGTGTGTGCGCGTGTGCGCGTGTGTTTGTGCGCGCGTGTGTGTACGTATGGTTTCCTTCTGTGGCAGGGTGGAGAAACAGAGACTCTTTTTAACAGACTGGAGGAAGCTGAGAAAGCTCTGGCCTTGAAACAGGCTCACATTGACAAACTCAAGGAAGAACTAGAGCAACAGAGGTCCCTACAGGAGACTATTCAGGTGCTTACGGCACAGGTCAGTACTCCAAAGATCATTTTTATACTGAACTGAACTGAAATTTAAATCAACACCAAACCAATTGCTGATGAAATAGACCAAAGTATATTGACAAAAAAGTACATAAGATGTATCACAGCTAGACAGCAAAAATGGCAGGAAAACCATAGTACTGTAGCTTGCTAAGAATCATCTGTAATGTCTCTCTAAAGTGTTATACACTCACTGTTTAGTCATCTCCGTAATTATTGGCACCCTTGGCAAAGATTATTTACCAGCAGGTTAAAATCTGTCTGCCAAAAAGCTCAAATGTTATGGTGTTCCTGCTAGACGATCATCCACAAAGTGTGCCCACATCCACATAAGAATGGTTCAGTGACCACAAATGTAACCTTTTGGCATGGCCATTCCAGTCCTCTGACCTTTACACTGTTGAAAAAACTGAGGTGAGCTAAAGTCTAAAAGAGAGGAAAATAGAGAGATTCTCTATTGAGGAGGGGTTTCAGATGACTTGCTCTGTATTCCCGTTAAAGGTTATAGGAGAAAGCTCATTATTATGGTAAAAGGAGGTTGCACATAGTGCTAAGTGTAGAAGCTCCAATAATAGTGACTTATAGTTTTATCAATAAATATTTAAACAAAAAATTAAAGATTAGATTTTCTTATCCTCAGTGTGAGATGTGTAAGTAATTTCAGGATTGTACAGCCTTCACTCATAGCTTTCCATACACACAAAACCTCTTTCTCAGGCGGAAATCTACAAGTGTGACTTCCAAGCTGAGCGAGAAGCACGAGAGAAGCTCAACCAAAAAAAAGAAGAGCTGCAGGAAAAGCTGAACCAGGCGCTGGTTGAAATCAATCTTCTCAAACAGGAGAACATGCAGCAGAGACACAAAGATGACTATAGACCTCTCCTGCCACCTCCTGGTATGTGCTGTTTCTCATCTGCCAGCCTTGTGACACAACAATAAAGAGTATCTGTGATTGTTCAGAATGATCTCAGGACACAGTAGAAAAATTTGTGACTGGTCTGATAATGCATTCTCTGTGGTACCAGTTCTATAGAGGCTGTTATTGTAATAAACTGTTTGTGTAGCCGCAAAGTATTTGTGCACCTTGTTTTGTGTGCTTAATAATGTATTTATTTTGAATTAAGCACAAGACAATATGTCGAGCTTTTTTTGTTTTTTGTTTTTAACTTTGTTGCTGTGCTGTCCTTTCTCTCGCTTTCTGGACTGTTTTCTCTCACTCTGGCAGCACCATACCCCGGGCCAGTGATGCCACCACAGAACCGGAATGCCCCTGAGGTGCAGCCAGATTACCGATGCCCTAAGTGTCAGTACCGTGCTCCAGACATGGATACCCTGCAGATTCACGTGATGGACTGCATCCAGTGAGAGAAAAAGAAGCTCAGAAAGAGTGTCGACTGCTGTTAAGTGGTGGAACGCCATCACAGCAACTGACTTTAGTCAAACAATCAAAAGAAAGACAAATGAACAACAAAATGCACATGAGAACAAGAGTAGGTAAAGAGATCAATCTGTGGCCTCTGAATTTTGAGCTTTACAACCAGGTGGCTTAACAAAGAAGAACGATAGAGCAGATGGACATTTTATTTTGGGGAAACAGATCTGTCTAGTGTTCAATTTAACATATAGTAGTTACATGTTAGAAAAGATCTTTACTGCCTCTCTGTGACCACATAATGTACTGCACGTATGATTGTGTGTGTTTCTGCTGTACAGCATACGTCCATCAGTGACAATGTTCCCTTTATAAATGTGGTATTTGTCTCTCTGGATGTATGGATTCTTTCAGGATTCATGTTTGTCTGTGTTAATATTGTCTATTATCTTGCCTGAATGTATTAACAAAAAAGCTTTGTACAGACTATTGTTATGGAGAGATTTAAAGAATTAAAGAAACATCTATAAACCTTGCTTTAAAAATGCACCTGCCTAATATTGTGTAAGTCCCACCAAAACAGCTCTGACCCGTCGAAGCGTTGACTCCACAAGACTTCTGAAGGTGTGCTTCATTAGCAGCAGATCATTTAAGTCTTGTAAGTTGTGAGGTGGGTCCTCTGTGGGTTGGACAGGTTTGTCCAGCACATCCCTTAAATGCTTGATCGGATTGAAATCTGAAATTTCAATCTTGATCAGGAATTTGGAAGCCAAGTAAACACCTTGAACTCATGTTCATGTAATGTCTCTCTAAAGTGTTACACAGTTCACTGTTCAGTCATCTCTGTAGTTATTGGCACCCTTGGTAAAGATGGGTAGGAAAAGGTCATGAAAAAAAAATGATTTTAAATGGAAAAAAGCTCAAATGTTACGGTGTTCGTGCTAGACAATCAGCCAAAACATTTGCCCAAATCCACATAAGAATGGTAAGTGACCACAGACGTAACCTTTTGACATGGCCATCCCAGCCCTCTGACCTTTACTCCACTGAAAAAAACTGAGGTGCGCTGAAGTCTAAAAGAGGAAAATAGAGAGAGATTCTGTACTGAGGAGGGGTTTCAGATGACTTGCTCTGTATTCTCTTCAAAGGTTATAGGAGAAAGCTCATTATTATGGTAAAAGGAGGTTGCACATGTAGAAGTGCACATGTGCTAAATGTAGAAGCACCAATAATAGTGACTTGTGGTTTTATCAATAAATATTTAAATATTAGATTTTTTTCCTCAGTGTGAGATTAAACTAATTAACTAAACATTTTTAATGGACTTTTTACCTATCTTAACAAAGGTGCCAGTAATTATGGGGCTGACTGTGGGCCTGTGGCGCAATGAATAACACGTCTGGCTACGGATCAGAAGATTCTAGGTTTGTCTCCTGGCTGGCCCGGCTGTCTGTTAGTGGATGTTTTGGAGCGGATGGTGACCTAGTGGTTAGGGAGATCAGAAGGTCGTGGGTTCAAATCCCAGGACTGCCAGTGGCACCACTGAGGTACCTTTGAGCAAGGCACCCACACACTGCTCTCAGGGTGCTGCATCACTGACTGCCTGCTGCTTCACTTGGTGAACAGGTTAAATGCCGAGGAAGAATTTCACATTGATCACACTGTGTGCTATGGTGTGTTCACATATGACAAATGGGCACTTCACATATAATACTCAAAATCTATGTAGTATAATGCATGAGACCTGAGTCTTTGTGGTAAGCAAGCTCAAAGGATTCTGATATAGTATTTAGCCATATTTCATGGGCAAAATATATTATGCTTTAAGATAAGATAAGAAAGAATTGTATTTTTCCTGAGGGAAATTTTTTTGCCATTAGCATGCTCAGTGCAACAGAAGAATAAAAGATAATAAGACAACAGAGAATAAAAAATAGACAATAAACAATAGTGCAACACAGTTACAGAACATTATTGTACGATTTAGTGTGCTGTACCAGCAGGTCAGTAGTTCAAAATGAAACAAGTTACTTAATGTTAATGCAATAAAAATAAATGCAATAAAATAGCAGCAGATGATGAGGGGGTGAGATTAACTTTCTGTAAAATTCAGTCATTACACAGATTGAGAGTTATATTGCACAAATCTGATTCAGAACAGACTAATGACTTAAAAACTTAAAAAGATCACCTACAGAACGGGGAGGAGTTAGAGAGTCTTACCGCCACAGGTAGAAACCTAATTAACTACCTAATTTCAGGAATGCCCAGCCTTCACACCAGTTTTTAGATAATCTGAAGCTGCATTACTGGAGGCTTCCACTGGATGGTGCAGTCCAGGCCTCCTCCTGCAGCTCTGCAAAGCAATGACGTGTCTGTGCAGCTCAGGGGTTGAGTGGTGATTGGTCTTTTCTCTACAAAGCTGAGTTCAGTCCAGACTTCCTCAGACCTGAGAAGACAACATGATGAGAATAACTGCGTTAGTTTTGTCTGTTTATCTGAGTGTGTGTGCAGGTAGGTTATTTTAATGCTGCCCTTTCTTTGTATTAACCTTGGACGACAAGTCAGTAATCTGGTTTTGATAGATCTTTTATTTCAAATGATGTTAGCTCCTAGCTGGCTAGCACTATTCTTAAATCAGGCAGAACTTTAATGTTATGTCAGGTAGTGTAATTCTAACATGTCAGTCTTAACATGTACATGTAAATTTACCTGACTATGATAATCAGTAAGGGTACTGGACGACGGGGCAGTGGTCTTCCATAGCTGGGAGTAACCCATAAAAATAACTATTGAAGTTACACTACATGGACAAAAGTATTGGGACGCCTGACCACTACACCTTCAGGGACTTTAATGACATTGCATTCAAATACATAGACTTTATTATGGAGTTGGTCCCTCCTCTCCAGCTATAACAGCTTCCACTCCCCTCGGAAGGATTTCCACAAGATTTTGGAGTGTCTGTGGGAATTTGTGCCCATTCATTCTATAGAGCATTTATGAGGTCAGGCATTGATGTTGGATGAGAAGGCCTGGCTCACAATCTCCATTCCAGTTCATCCCAAAGGTGTTGGATGGGGTTGAGGTCAGGACTCTGTGCAGGCCAGTCAAGTTCTTCCACACCGAACTCATCCAACCATGTCTTTACACCCAAACACTGTGTCCGCAAAGTTAGAAGCATGGCGTTGTCCAAAATATCTTGTTATGCTGAAGCAGTAAGATTGCCCTTCACTGGAAGTAAGGGGCCACCACAATTCAGTCATTAAGATACTTAATGTCCCCATACTTTTGTCCATATAGTGTAAATGAAACTGAGATTCAATAGTGCTGCGTGATGCTTTTATAATGATGTATATATTGCAGTACTGTCTAATGACATCCTTGTGTATTGTACTGTGGTCAACTACGAAGTACAAATTTCTTGTAAAATATCTGTGAGTTTACTGTAGGTCTTTTTCATAAGAAGCTGTTTTGAATGAATCATTGAATTCAGTTTGTATCTCCTCAGCTGAGACCTGCACAGAACCGGTCATCTCCACCTCATCATACACAACAACGGATGCGGTCATCTCTTCTGAAACGGTGTTTATTGTTGAGCTGAGCCTGGCCTGTGGAAATGGAGCACAGGTAAACAGCATAAAGATTCTGAATGATCAGCATTTGGAAGCGGGAAGTGGGATTTGTGTGTATTTTTTTAACAACTGCACACAAGAGCACTGGCCAAGGAAACAAATGGGGACATTGCTTTTTTTATATGTAAACTCAAATTCATAAAGTGCGCACTCCTAACACTCACTCACTCACTTTCTGTAACCGCTCATTCCTCACTACAGTCGTGGATACCCTAGTGAGGAACCCTAGGGTTGGGGCGGCTGGTGGCCCAGTGGTTAGGGAGTTTTCCCTGTGATCAGAAGGTTGTGGGTTTGAATCCCAGGCCTGCTAGTGGCACCACTGAGGTACCCTTGAGCAAGTTACTGTCCCCACACACTGCTCCCTGGGTGCTGTGTTCCTGCCTGCCCACTGGTTCACTTGGTGAATGGGTTAAATGCAGAGGAAGAATTTCACATTTCGTGCTGTTCACACTGTGTGCTGTGGTGTGTTCATGTATGACAAATGGTCACTTTACACACACCCAAAGTCTATCCCGGGGTGAGGCAGGGACTCCCCTTGGGCGGGGCGCCAGCCCACCGCAGGACGTACGCACCATTCGCTCACACTCACACCTACGGTCAATTTAGAAACCCCAGTTCACACTCCTAACATATTTCCACAAATTTAAAGTAAAGTAAAGTAAAGTGACCCCTTATAGTCACGCGTGAACACACCACAGCACAGTGTGAACAATGTGAAATTCTTTCTCTCCATGTAACCCATTCACCAAGTGAAGCAGTGTGCTGCCACCAATGAGCGGGACCCTTGGGGACGGTACCTTGCTCAAGGGTACCTCAGTGGTGCCACTAGCAGCCTAGGGATTCGAACCCACGACCTTCTAATCGTAGGGGAAACTCCCTAACCACTAGGCCACCAGCTGCCCCAAAAGGCTGTTTTTTAGGATTCAGTGTGAGAAGGGTTGTCAGAAAAGAAAAACCTAGGGCTGGGCAGTATACGTTATCATGATCATCACATTGCACCATTCAGAGTATCTCATGGGTATCATCACTTAACCTGTTAAACAACAAAAAGATTTAGACCAATTATTGAGAGCTGGTACACAACCACCAGCATGAAGCAGCGTGAACTATATAATAACAAGTATGCATAACTTTTGCATAAGCTAAATTCAGTTTGAAAGATGGGTGATGTTAAGATAAAATATTATGACGATGCATATATATATATATAAAAAAGAAAGGGACACAAAACTACACAAAGTGGTTGCATAAGTGATGTAATTTTATGATTTTAACTGGAGTTTACCATAGGTATATTCAGACTGAACAGCTTTGCTTAAACACTTCTCTCTTTATCCACAACTAGAGTGTTGCCCTGTATGCAGATGTCAACGGCAAACAGTTTCCTGTGACCAGAGGCCAGGACGTTGGAAAATATCAGGTTCATTTCTCCTGTTTCTCATGTTAACTTAATTTAAAGACTATTGTCAACTAGTGTTTTTGTAGGAACATTTAATGACCCTATTGTATGTTGCTTAGGTTTCCTGGAGCATTCCCCACAAACAGGCAAGTTCGGGGACATACCAAGTGAAGTTCTTTGATGAGGAGTCCTACAGCACCCTGCGTAAGGTGTGGCTCTGGATAACGTTATTTGAAAGGTTCTTTGACAATAGCTGTGCCAGCCTGCCATATGTTCAGTAAATGGTTCTGATGATACATTTTATTGTTTCAGGCTCAAAGAAACAATGAGGATGTTGAAGCCATTAAGCCCCTGTTCACTGTTAATGTAGATCACAGGGTGAGTACATGTATTAAGCTCTACTAACAAAGCATTCAGCCTTTAAAATACAAGAGACATTCAAAATGTGTCCGCACTTTTATATTTTTGTTGGAAACGGTTGGAAAGGCTGGAAGAGTAGTAATTGAGCATGTCTGAGTGTCCTGTGACGCTGGGAAAATTGCATCGCAAAGGAAGGTGACTATGTAGAAAAGTGATGTAATTTTGGAAAGTGTGGAAACTTTTTGAATGTCCCTCATATTAGAATGTTTTAAATGTTTTTTTTTTTTCTGTGTCTTATTAAGGATACTATATTGACATCAAATCCTTTTTTTTTTTTTTTTTTTTAAATCTCTAGTGTGACTGTTACCAGTCTATGCCCAGTGCTAACTTGTTCATTTTCTGTTTTAGGGGGGATGGAGTGGTCCTTGGGTGTCCACTGAGGTCTGGGCTGCAGTCATTGGGATTGTTTTCTACTACCTGGCCTACAGTACTAAAAGCTCAATTCAGGCATAAAGTGCTAAACAGATACAAAAGCAGCTCATCTGTGTGTTGTACTTCTTTGCCAGGTTTCTATTGACATCTAAGAGATCCAGCAATTATTGACCTCTATTTGCAGTGAGTTAAATTGTTAAAGATTCAGTGATGCAGTTTGCAGAAAGCCTGAGTAATGATGGCCTGAATCATTAAGGCTGTTGGGACATTATGGTCACACTCTGGCGTTTGACATATCAATGAAATTCATTGAATAAAATAAACACTTTTTTTAACCATAACTTCATCTTCAACTTCATCCTTTCTTCCCCCCCCCCCCGACAATATAAAGCTGAAACAGAGCTGGTTCTCTTCACTGTGTAAGGAACCCCAGTGTGCATGCTCTACTCTTCATTAATAACGCATGGCCGTAATAAAGGCGGACTGTACCATTTTTAAAAATGGGAGGGAACCATAAAAAATACGTTGGAGTAATTTCGCTCTGTTCCCAGGTCAGTTTGTTTAGTGTTTTATCAAATTATGTAGAAGTGGAAACTAATGATACAAAAAAGGAAATGTTTATCGTTTGAAGTTAAATTATTTGCAAGGCCATTTGTCAAAACCACCGTGCGGAGCTACCTGTGTTGAGGATGAAATGGTGTGCCTCCAATCAAAACCATTGGTATAGCTCTGAACACCTTTATTCATATTCCGCAGCTGGAAACGACTGATAAGGACCAGTGTTTGGGTTTTTCTGGGCCTGAATGCAGAGTACATAAGTCTCGGAGCACCATGTCTGGTTCGGGTCCACCGACCCCGCCGGTCGAGTCGTGCGGAGCGGGAGGATATGCAGCCTTTTACCCGCCCGGCTACCAGGCTCTTCACCCCGAGGAGTACGGCCTGGAGCGTGGCTTTCGCCTCACGGCCTTCTCGGACATGAAGGGATGAGGCTGCAAGGTCCCTCAGGAGACTCTGCTCAAACTCCTGCAGGGACTTGAGCCCGACCGACAGCCGGGAGAGGACGGGGGGACCGGGGAGGCTGGGGACGAGACCTGTGGGTTCGGGCAGCTTGGTTCAATCCCACACGGACCCCGGTTAGGTAGGCTAAAGCTACGGAGCTGCTAACACAGCTAGCCACCTGGCTAACCGTAGTAAACAGTGTCTGACAATAAAATAGCCACTGGGTCTGTTTCTCCAGAAATGTAGTATTTTATGGTAAAAAGTAGTAAACACGGTCTGTTTCTCCAGAAATGTAGTACTTTAAAATCAAATTAGTAAACACAGCGCCTGTTTCTCCAGAAATGGAGTATTTTATAATCAAAGTAGTAAACATAGTGCCTGTTTCTCCAGAAATGAAGTATTTTGTAATCAGAGAAGTGACTGAGACTGAGGGAAGTGTGCAAGTGAAGTTAAACGACTAGTAAAATGAACAAAAACTGTTGTTTCCAGCCAAATAATAACAGAGTGGTGTTAGACTGGTGACAGGGCTAGCTGTCTTTGTAGCCAATTTACAGACAAGCGTTTTCTGTAGTGCTGAATAAACCCTTAATAAAGCATCAAACAAAGGGTTATTAAGTAAAACCTGGATGTGTTTGCAGTTTTTTAGTCTCATACGTTTTAGTGATTGACATTTAGCCCCTGCTCTCATTTTAGGTTAGTTCCGTTCTGTCTCGTTTCGTAGATGTTAGTGTTTCGTTTTGCTCCAGAAGGATCCCTCCAAAAACAGAACAGCACCTCACTTCTTTTGCCGGTAGATCCTGGACAAACCCAAAAAGTTCAGCTATATCTCTGTGTTCGAGGAGTATTTTGATGCTGGTTTTTCCTTTATAAGTACTCGAGTCGTTTTGGTAGCTGTTTTCCTTCGTTTCCCATATGGAGCAATACTTTTACAGTACTGTTACAGTAGTTTTACAAGATCCCACCAACTTGGTTTGAGCTGGCTCGTTTTGTTTGCAGCGTCTACGCATTTCCTTCGTTTAAAATGACCAGTAAATGTGCCTTGTAATGTAAAAGGTAAAACAATGGTAATCCTCTGGGGTTAGGGTTAGTATTTCACATTGAACCACTGTGAATTTGTTTGCATTTTATTCACTAAATTATGTAAAAAAACAAAAACAAAAAACAAACTGGTACTGGCTTACTTGTAACAACCTGCATTTCAAAGCTGACACTGTGGACTTTTAAAGGTCAGGAATAATTACTGGCTAGTTTGATCCAGTACGAGTGGACTATGGACGCATCCTTGTAATAATTTATTAACACAGTTATAGAAGTGATCTGAATAATGCACCCGAAAACATGTCTGCTTCAGATAAATATTTCTTGCATAGGGAAGCTTGGATCCAGTAATAGTCATTTGATAATGCAGAAATAAATCATAATAGCATCTATGATGCCTCTCAGAAAATAATGTTCTGTGTAAGTGGATTAGCGTTTTAGGTAAATGTGAGTTGCAGGTCCATAATTGTTTAAAGTTTGTTTAAATAAAAAGGTGTTTGTTAAAGTCTTAAAATTCACAAATCTACCTTCTATACGTTGCAGGTATTGGTATGGACTCTTGTGTCATCCCTTTGAGGCATGGTGGTTTGTCCCTGATCCAGACTACAGATTTCTTCTATCCTTTAGTTGAAGATCCATATATGATGGTACGTATTGCCTGTCTGGGTGGCAATAATCTGCAAGGTTGTTAACCTATGCCCATTATGCCCTCTGTCTGTTTTCACCAATGCCATGCCTGTGACTGATTCACTATTGACACTGTTGTATGTTGGTGCTCTCATTTGACCGTAATAGTATGAGTAGTATACCCTATATAGTTTGTATTAGTGCTAATTATGTATTCTTCGTTTGGTATCAGGGTCGAATAGCCTGCGCAAATGTGCTGAGTGATTTGTACGCCATGGGTATCACTGAGTGCGATAACATGCTGATGTTACTCAGTGTCAGCCAGAAGATGAATGACAAGGTAAGCTATGAATTACTCCATTGAATCTGTTTTTATGCAGCCAGGTCCTCTCAGAGTGGTTTTTCCTGTACAGAATTTGGTAATCCTGCTGTGTGACCCACATTGCTTTGCATATGGACATATCTCTGTATGTACAGTGGCCCTTTATGCAAGATAAGTATGCAAAAGATTACATCACAGTTTAAATGACTGTTGAAGACGGGGCCTTGTTCAGTGTTCATTTCAGACATACGAGGGACGTTCACAAAGTTTCTGCACTTGTATGTTGTATGGAAATGGTGAAGGCTGGAAGAGTAGTAATTGGGTGTTTCTGAGAGTTTAGCTCTGTCTGATTTCCACCTTTTTGGAGCTGAAAGAAGCTTTAAGGGGAAGAAGATTTTCATGTGATGATGTGAAAGCAGCACTGCATCAGTGGCTATGGACTCAACCAAAAAACATTTAGTGCTGATGGCATTAAAAAGTTGGTACGACACAGGGAAAATTGCATCGCAAAGGAAGGTGACTATGTAGAAAAGTAATGTAATTTGTTTTTGAAATTCTTAATAAATAGAGTTAAAGTGCTGAAACTTTTTGAATGTCCCTCGTATTGGGCAGTTGGTGGCCTAGTGGTTAGGGCGTTGGCCCTGCAATCAGAAGGTTGGGGGTTCGAATCCCAACTGAGTGTCACCACTGAGGTACCCTTGAGCAAGGTACCGTCCCCACACACTGCTCCCCAGGCGCCCCTCATTGGCGGCAGCCCCCTGCTTCACTTGGTGAATGGGTTAAGTGCAAAGAAAGAATTTCACATTGTTCACACTGTGTTTACGCGTGATTATAAGGGATAATAAATTAAATTATTAGCTATAATGGACTGGATATGACCATGTGACACTTTTATGATTATCTCTACTTAGCACAGTGTTTTCCCTATTCACAGTGTTTTCCCAGTGATGGTATACTGTGATTTGTAAAGGTTAATGCATGAGGAAACATCTTGATTTAATGTGACTCCAAAATGTGTAAAAAAAAAAAAAAAACAGTGCTGTATAGATATGCATATTATAATAGATCCTTTGCTTGGCTGGAGGAAACTAATTTTGTAGACTGGCTGTGATCACTGAACACTCAAGTGTTTTTTTGTATTCCAAGTCATTGTTAAGTTGCTCTGAACATGGTCCTGTTGTCTCAGGAGAGGGAGCAGGTGATGCCCTTAATGATGAAGGGCTTCCGTGATGCAGCTGAGGAGGGCGGGACTTCAGTGACGGGCGGCCAGACTGTTGTCAACCCCTGGATTATCGTAGGAGGTGTGGCCACTGTGGTGTGCCAGCCCAATGACTTTATCATGTGAGTGGATTTGAACTGTGTATATGCAGATGCACAGTAAATCTATCCAGACCACTGGCAGAATTATTGGGAAGGGCGAGTGTTGAGAGTTTTAGGGGAGAGCACATCAAAATAATTTACTTTTATAATATAATACAATTATAATACAGCGGTAATAAACCACACAGTACTCTAAGATACACTACGTTTATCTTAGAGTACTGCCTTAAGAGATATAATAAATGGATATAAAAATAATGAAAAAAGAAAAGATTTTATAAAAATGAAATACTAAACACATCCAATTACGTATATCTTGCTCATGCACTTTATGCTTGAGTGACCATACCGACTAAAGTGGTACGTGGTCAGAAGTATGTGGACATCTGACCATCATATCTGTGAGCTTCTTGGACATTTCATTCCAAGACCATGAGCGTTAAAGTGGACTTTATATTAAATGATTGATTTTATACCCTTGTTTGCATTAGGTGTGCACAAAACACTTGAATAAGGAGATGTGCATACGCATGTCAAAACCAGTTATGCTCCAATGACTAGCACAGTGGTTGCCAACTTGGCTTGGAGTTAACCTGTTATCACATACAGAAATGACGACTTGATAACAGATTAAATAACACAGTGATGAAGGAATTCTATTTAAGCTTGAGCTGTGGAATTTATTTTAATCCTGTTGTATGAGTAATAAAGTGTATACGTTTTGTGTACTGTCCCACTTAAGGATACAGTCATTAAGCGGTAGTACATGACCAGTAAATGCACCACAATGTAAACTGGATTAATATTTAAATGTGTAGATTGCTATTTTTAGAATTATCACTTTAAATTTACATTTGTTCATTAATGTAACATTAGCTCAGTTGTTATAATGCAAGCTCTATTAGCATGTATGTTTCTGTAGTCTCAAAAGAACATGTTTTACTTTATTTTACACATGATTTTGGTTAACTATAGACATTTTTCTGAGTGTATCTGAATAGAAATTTCTACAGCACTAACATTAAAAACACTGACATGAGAAGTGAATAACATTGATTATCTTGTTACATATGTACCTGTCAAGGGGTGGGATATATTAGGGAGCAAGTGAACAGTCAGTTCTTTAAGCTGATGTGTGGAAGGCAGGAAAAATCCTGAAGGGCATAGGGAATAGTCCAATCAGTGCAATCACCGTCTTGCAACTTGCAGGACTTAAAGGATCTTCCACTAATATCTTGGTACTAAATGCCACAGCACACCTTCATAGGTCTTGTGGAGTCCATGCCTCGATGGATCAGAGCTTTATTACTGGCACTATATAACTACACAATGTTTTGTAGTTTTTAATATCATTACTAATTGGTGTATGTTACTGCTATCACTGCTAAGATTATACTGTTTAAATAGGGTCACTTAATTTATGTAAACAGTTATGTTCTATTATTGTTATTACAATCATTACAAATAATAGTAATATAAACAGTAGTAATAAACAGTTACTGTTATTATAAATAGTAGTGGTAGTACCCGTAGATTATTTTTTTCTGTTTTTATTAAGCTTACTTTTTTGCTATGGTGGCAAAGATTTATATAAATAAAAGCTAAGAGGTCAGCAGCCCCAGCCACTTAACCAGGGTGGCAGCTGTTTCCTGTAAATACTGTCTGTCTCACTCCTGGATTAATTACCCTCATCCATGCTTTGTGATGTATGCAGGCCAGATGGTGCCATACCAGGTGATGTGCTGGTTCTCACCAAACCTCTTGGAACCCAAGTAGCTGTTAATGCACATCAGTGGCTGGATATCGTAAGACAGCTCCTTTTCACATTGACAGAAGCTCATCATGCCATCTGTATGTCTGTGACCTCCACTTATCCTCTCCACTTTTTTCCCCTCAACCAGCCTGAAAAATGGAACAAGATCAAGTTGGTGATCACAAAAGAGGAGGTGGAACAGGCTTATCAGGAGGCCATGCTCAATATGGCTACACTCAACCGCACCGGTAATCCAACTGAGAATGACTGCGTGGAATTATTCTGATGATGCATATTTACAAAAACATAAGTATGGCTAATGCTAATAATGGAGTTAGACCGTTCTTCATGCCTTCTAATTTTGTATAGTAAGTCCCTCAGACTCATTATTTTTGATTTGCTTATAGTGACTTAACTGTGGAATGTGAGTGAAATCACATCTCAAAGCCCCTTTGTCTTTCCCTAGACACCACTCACACTGAGCAATTAGAGGGATATTTTTTCAGTGTAACTACATTTTGTAATTAAATTCTAACAAATTTGTAGCTTTCTGGCTGTTCCACAATCTGGGTCCTCAAGTACACATAACATAACAGCCCACTTGTCAATTAAACAGCTGCTTCTTAATCAGATGTTTTTCTTACATTAACAGTAAATGTGCAGGTGTCTACATATTTCAGGGTTGCCGTATAGTGAGGTGCCTTTTTAGCAGCTTGTGGTTTGCTCAGAACAGCTGTATTAGTTGTATTGTTTTTTTTTTGAGTGATTAAGCAGCTTGTGGAACTCTTTAAATGTTTGATTGTTTACTGGTTTTGTTTAGCTGCTGCATTAATGCACAAGTTCAACGCACATGCTGCTACTGACATCACCGGTTTCGGGATCATTGGCCACGCACGAAATTTGGCAAAGCAGCAGCGAAACGATGTTGCCTTCGTAATCCACAACTTACCCATCATTGCCAAGATGGCTGCAATCAGCAAAGCCGGAGGAAACCTATTTGGCCTTCTACAGGGGACCTCCTCTGAGACATCAGGTCAGAGCTACGGATTACACAAACACATATACTTCCGTATTCTTGTTAGTCATAAGTCACACGTTGTTTTAAAAGTCTATGTTCCCATCCACATTTAGCTCAGCATTTCTCATGGATGTCAAAAGGTGTTACAAAACCCTAGTCCTGCAACACTATCTGAAATAGAAATCATAGAAAAAATACAGTCTAGTGCTTTATCTGGGGTCTTTTTGATTGTAGATAATAGTAATGTCTTCAGCTTATGTCCACAAAAAGTAGTTCTTTGTTAAATTTGTCACACTTTGGTGACATTAACTAACTTGCTAATGCAGTTCGTTTGCCGGTTTTGTTTGATAGTTAGCTCAGCAGTTATTTCTGTCATGCCGTTATTGCTGTCAAAACACTATAGCAAGGGTCACCCATAAGTGGCAACAAAGGGGAAAGCTTTTGGCAGCCCAGCTACTATCAAATCAAATGGTCACATACCTAGTCATACATAGTACGACATGCAGTGAAATGCTTATTGCTGTGCGATGTCCAACCACAAGGTTTATAAAGACAGTTTATAGGTGTTGCACTGTGCAAGCACAGTGGTGGAAAATATTTTTTCTTTTGCTAATATTACTCAAACAGAGGAAAATATGCACTTTTAAAAGCTAGATTTGACTTTTTTTAAACAAAAATTGGTTTAGAAGGTTTTTCAGAGGCCTTGCAATGTCTTTGTGCAGGCCTGGTGTTAACCTAACTAGCGTCATGGTTGTTTCGGGTTGTTCTGTGTTTTACCATTGACTTACCCATAATCACATCATGATGTTTGTTGTTACTCTTTAAAGATCTCCATGTTCCCCTTTCTGAAGTCTTTTCAATGTGTCTCTCAGGTGGGCTCCTGATCTGCCTGCCACGGGAACAGGCAGCTCGCTTCTGTGCGGAGATGAAGGCAAGCCGAAGCTCGTCACTGGGTCAGGAGGGAGGCGTAGGTGACGGTCAGCAGGCCTGGATCATCGGCATTGTGGAGAAGGGCAACCGCTGTGCCCGCATCATTGATAAGCCCCGTATCATCGAGGTTCCCTACCGTGGAGCTGTGGCTAACACTCAGGAGGGCAACAACAACAACTCTAGCCCTCCTCAGACACAGCCAAACCAGGCATAACAGTGCAGTGCGGAAGTGCTAGAATACAATAGGAATAGGAATACAATAGGAATCTGTCTTTCATCTCCATGTTTTTTGTTTTATATCAGCCCCCTTTGGCCTCTCTGTGAGGGTGTGAGACTGGGTGTGTGAGACTGGGTGTGTGAGACTGGGTGTGTGAGACTGGGTGTGTGAGACTGGGTGTGTGAG
>JBBPCZ010000142.1:23622139-23655765 GCA_037974445.1 Brycinus macrolepidotus | reverse complement strand
ATTACTAAAGCACTGATGTACGTCGCTCTGGATAAGAGCATCTGCTAAATGCCGTAAACGTAAACGTAAACGTAAACGTTCAAATGACCATACTCCCTTTATTTGATCACAGTGAAACATTTTGTAGACTGTCTTGTAAAGGAACACTTTCAAAGCTTGACACAATCAACAGTTCTGCTATTCGATTTACCACTAATACCCCTTTCAGAACCTTCACTGCCTTCGATATCCTTCAGTCAAATGGCCCTCTCTGCATACTTGTCATAACATCTAATGGGTTTGCGCTTATTTCTAAAACTCTTCTTGGATAATAACCCCCTTATCTAAGTCAGTTATTGCAGCCAATTTCTGTGGCCAAGCACAATACGCACTCTTCCCTCTACATCAGAGTAAAGGCCCCTAAATCCAACACATCCTTCGGTCTGTTATCATTCCAGTCTTCTGCTGCAAATGAATGGAATTTGCTACAAAAAACCATTAAAACTGGACGAATTTATCTCAATTTCTGCTTTTAAAGCCGCCTTTTGTTCAGTGATAGTTGTACGTGTTTTACTTCTGTCTGATTAATGGCAATTGTTCTTTCTTTTGTTGTCGTTTTCTTTTTTTTAAACAGCAAGCTATTATTGTAAATAATTGTTTTTAATGTGTCTAGTAAAATAAATCTAATAAAAAAATAATAAAAAAATATTTTAATAATTAAGAAATAATTTATGTATTAATAAATTAATTCTTGCCCCAAAAAACCTTTCTAAATAAATATTTTTTTCTGAATATTTTTCTCATTAAGTTTATGATACTGTGATTGCTGTGTGCCTTATGTTGGTTTGCCGGTTCATGTGCATGTGCCGTGAACCTTTAGAGGGGCTGTTTGGTGTGCTTATGTCTGATTGAGATATGATTGGCGTTATACTATTCTAGCCATGTTCTAAAGTAAAGTAAAGTAAAGTAAAGTGGCCCCCTATGGTCACACGTGAACACAGCACACAGCGTAAACAGTGTGAAATTCTTTCTCTGTATTTAACCCATTCACCAAGTGAAGCAGTGGGCAGCCAGCGACACAGCACCTGGGGGGCAGTGTGTGGTATCTTGCTCAAGGGTACCTCAGTGGTGCCGTTAGCAGTCCTGGGATTCGAAGCCACAATCTTTCGATCGCAGGGGCAACTCGCTAACCACCAGGGCACCAGCTGCCCCTTCTATGTGTTATATCAGAACTAGCCAGTTGTGGTGTGTTATGTTTATGTTACCATGAATGTGGGTTGTAAGAGATTTCACAACCCCCTACTGCTCATTATAAAAAAGCAATGACACAAATTTTATTTTCATTCCAATACCAAGTAACACCAAGGTTGCCATCCCAGGATCAATAGCAATACAGACGTCTACTTGCAATGTGATTTCTACAGCGAAAACCAGTGAAAACCTTAGTGGCATGAAATGTAACTCCATATGATTACAGAGAATTCACTTCTAGTGTAGCTGTGTGTGCCTGAGTGCTTCTATGTGTGTATAAGAACAGGTTGTAGTAATAAAGAAAAGCAGTTCCTATTCCCCACATTTATCTATGATTTTGCACATTTTCAGCATTAAAAACGTATTCAGTTTAATGAAGAGATGGATTTGCAGCTTGCTGCTAAAAAACTTAGTATCAATATTTTTACAGGGGGATGAATTCTTCAAAAGAGCCAGCGTGATCGGAAATATCGATATTTTAGTATCGATCCACAATGTGAGGGTCCTCCCTACTGCGTGGAACGTGGGGAGATGATTCTACAGCTATCTGTGGGACATCAGAGCTGCTACTGTAAAACTGTGCGTCAATAAAAAAGGATTTAATTCTGTTTTCCTGTCTATTTCTTGGGTTTGTCACACTGTGTGTTAAAAAAGACATGATGTGTAAGTTATACATACATAAAATAACATGAAGCGAGTTCATGCGAATATTGCAAGTGACCAAACCTTTTTAGATAGTAGTGGATCTCTCCTGTAGAGTTGATCAGTGGAGGCCAGGCAGACCGGAGCCAAATCCAGCAACCGACACCAGGCAGCTGGATTTGATATGAACAGTGTTACATACTGATTTGCGTATCATAAACACACTATTGTTTTATAAGCCTTTAAAGCACGGGTGGCCTCTTTGCACTCAAAACACAAACAAAAAAAAAATTCTGAAAGAAGCGGGGGCATAAAGCAGAGACAGAAAAAGAGCAACTGCTGTAAAGTCTTTGCATTTTCCGCTGCGCTGTTTGCACCATGCTGTGTTGTTCTGGCATTTATCTACCTTCATGATTGCCTTTCACAAAGAACACCGGATCCACTGTGTTGCTATCAGTGAGACATGGAACACAGTGCATTTTTATTTGCTTTTTGAGTTTAATATTTGTGTGGAAAGACAAAGAAATTCAGGAAACCCTTGTATGTATTTAAAAAAATAATCATTTATTACAACATCTAGTATAATGTAGAGATACTTGTATTGAAATAATTTGCAGAATGATAGAAAAAGATGTGAAGTGTGGTTATTCTGAAATCTGCTGTATAGATGTCAAAAATATAGCCATGAAAACACTTCTTTTCTTAAGTATATGGTACATTGCACAATGACTCACTACTTTAATGCCAATACTTTATTTTCTAACAGAATATTAACACATTAAAGGACATTTTGCTCAAACTAGCAGCGGCCCTAGGAGTGGCATATAGATGCTAGTCACAACGTCAACAGTGAAGTTAAAGCGAAAGTTGTTTTCTCCTTTAGATCTTTTGAGTTCAAAGATGGCAATCTAGTATAGAGTTACATGAAACCACATGAAGTCGTGTGTTTGAGGATAATGAATATGATGCTTGTTGTGAGGCACTTGAGAGGTATGTTTCATCTGGCAAGATGCAGCCTATTAATTTCTGTTGAGTGTATTAATCTTTCAACACATGATTAAATTAGAACATTTAGAATAACCTTTGTACAAATAAGTTAGAATATTTTTTTTTTACCCAAGGAAGATAAAAATGGTCCCCTGGTTCCAACCAGTAACTTAGAGGCTGAACTTAGTCCGTGTTAGAAGTGAAACATGGGGGAGGTAGAGATGAAAGCGTGACATGAGCTCAATCTGATTCTTCTCCTTTTGTAAGGTTTACGACAGAATGGAAATATAGTACAAGGAATTCAAATTGGGTTCATTTACATGGACACTGTCAGTGTCTTTTCCATCACAAGGAGTATAGTGTTTGGATTAACCTCCTCATATTTTGAGTGGGCACCGGGTTGAGTTTTCTCTCATCTTTGTAAGTATGTATTTGCTAAATGTTACTAAGAACATATGAAAACAGTCCATTGAAACATGATCATTTTACATGGAATGTAGTTTCAGCACAGCTAACAGTCCTAAAAACTGTGGAGTATATTTTTCCTTTAATTTGTTTCTCATTGTTTTGTATTACTTGAAAGCAAAAAGCTCTACCGGTCTCCTTCATGAACGTGGAGCTTCATCCAACCACACTGCAGAGCACCTTAATGATCACCTTGAAGCACTGAATGTTCATCTTTCCCTCATACATGCAGATGTTTTATTGACTGTTGTTAGGGAGGGACAGTGTCACTGTAAAAACATTGCCGAAGGTATTTTGGCCTTGGCCTTGGATGTACGACACATTTGAACACAATTTCCAGCAGTACAGCTTATTTCTGCAATTCCTGTCCATTGATTTTTAAGGGGGTCGCTCACTCATCGCTACCATTTCTTTACTAGTCACATTTATCTTGACGTCTTGCTCTGGAACATCTATATCTAGTTTCTGTAGATACTTCAGTAAGTAAGTTTAGTTGGACACTTGTAACCACTGAAGAAATGGTAGTAAAATGAGCATCAGTGGTCACATGATTTACACTTTAAATATTTTTGGAATAGTAATGCCCACTGATGGGCATCTCCTGACGTTATTTGTGTGCCATTTATTCCTCCAGATCTTCTTCATTTGGACATGATCTGCAACTCTCCCCCCATCAGTGACGCATTCTAGCACAGTGGTGTCCGACTTCAGTCCTGGAAACACATTTTTGTCTTTTTTCTTGGTTTTTCACACCCACTTCAACCCAGGAAAGGTTTGTTAATTAGTTATTTAGCTGGATCAGGAGTGTTAGGAGCATGAAAAACTCTAAAATGTGCAGAGGGCCAGGTTGGGAACCACTGTGACAGTAAGGGAATGTTTCAGCCTAATGCTCTTATTGTCCTCCCGACACCTTCCATTTGAGTTTTTCAGCGCTGTTTTCAAAACAATGCTCAAACAATTCCAAAAATGTGGACGAATCCATTTGGCAAATGCCCACGTTTGGATTCCAAAGCCTTCACAATCTCTGTTTGATTGCAAACAGTGGTGTCTGCTCTTCTGGTGTGCGGCTGGTTCTCCACCAGTCTGTTCTTCTAGTCATCCGTCTGCCAGTGTGTCACATTCTCACAGCTTACTCCTGAACAGCCTCACACACACACACACACACACACTCACGGACCGACACACATTCCTGTTCCACTGCTTACATTCACAATTCTAAGCTCTTGACTAATGACATTTGCTGCTAGAGGGCCACAGCTCTTTCATGTACACCAGTATTTTTTTATGTGTACATTCACAAACGTTCCTTTTTAACTCCCACTGTCACATTTCCTCGTGTCTTGTAGGGTAATAAATGCCTTGGCATAATCCAGAGCCGCTAATCATCGAGAACTCTCCTCTGAAAGATGAAAGGAAAAACACTGGAGGCCCTCTGGTTTTCTGTAGGTCTGGGCTTTCAGCCCTCCTCCTCCTTCTCCTTCTCCTTGCCTTCAGTAGATTGTGCTTTAGGTAGTGGTCATGGGTCCTCACCCGTCTCTGTAATCTGTTCTTGTGTGACAGACTTGGTCTCGGCCATATTTTGTCAGCAGACTGAATTCCTGCAGGTCTGGAGTTTAGTTCTGACAAAATACACGTGTTTGTGTACCTGTATCTGTGTCCTAAAGCTTTCTTTGCTGGTTACATTCAATAGTTTGGAATCATTGTAATATAAAACCAATTTTGTATATTTTGTTTTCAATAAATAGTCATGAAACTGTAAAAATATAAAATCCATGTGTGTAGACTGAACTATGAAATAATGGATGATTAGGATGGATTACTCATAAAACAGAACTATACAGATACTTACACATGAAATGCCCTACCATATCCTATAAACTGGATATTATACACACTATAATAACTGAAAAAGCTATGGTATATTATTCATCATGTAATATTATCACTGACCTTTTACAAATATAAAAATCTGGCGTTAAGTACTTTTTATGTGCATCTATAAGTTACTATTAAATAAAAAGTAATTTTACATTTTTTTATAGGACAAATGATTCCAAACTTTTGAACACTGTGTGTAAGAGAGAGAGAGAGGGAGAGAGAGAGGGGGAGAGAGAGAAAGACAGAGAGAGAGAGAGAGAGAGAGAGAGAGGGAGAGATAAAGACAGAGAGAGAGAGAGAAAGACAGAAAGAGAGAGATGGAGAGAGAGAGAGAAAGAGACAGAATGAGAGAGAATATATATGTGTGTGTGTGTGTGTGTGTGTTTGGTGTGAGTGTGTGTGTGTGTGTGTATGTGACAGAGAGAGAGAAAGAGAGAGAGAGAGAATGCACAGCAGCTTGTTTTCTTGGTGATGGTCAGTGTGTTTGGTGATAATGAGTGTGCTGGTAAGGCTGATGGATCTGAATGTGTTTTAATGTACCTGTGTGTGTGTGTGTGTGCAGTGTGGTCTCTGTGTGCTGGTCAGTAGATGCTGTCCTTGGTGGTGGTGGAGGTGTGTGTGGCGGTGGAGTCGTCAGGCAGGGAGCCTCTGCGTGTCGAGGGCAGCGTGCAGTGCAGCAGAGCCAGCAGCTCCCGTGACACACTGCTGGAGAAGGCCGTGTAGATCCAGGGGTTCGTGCACGAGTTAAGACTGGCCAGCAGCATCAGGATGGTAAATGCTACTCCTACAGCACAGAGGACACACGACACCATCAGAGACGAGGAACATGCCAGTTTTTTTAGGAGGTCAAGTTTTCATTGATAACATTTGTGTAGTTTTACGTTGTGATCCGTATTTCACCTTTCATTATAGCTTCCTGTGGTTTTTAGATTAATACTGTCCCTGTCCAAAAAAAACCACCTGAAAATAAGTTAACCTTAAAGGCGAAGGTAAAAACAGCCTATACTTCTATTGTAAGTAAATGTAAAAGCATTTCATTCTGTCATTTTGGTGTATTTCTACTGGCCAGTAAAAGTCTGTAAAAGGGAGCAACTGTGTTCAAATAATATAAAAATAAAAATGGAATTATAAAGTTTTCTTTGGACAGCGATGACAATAACCTTTCTACTGATTGCTCATGTATTGTCCTTGCAATTCAAAAAGTAGTCCAAGCTGAAATGTGAAGAACAAGCTGTTTAATTCAGACCAAAATCCTCAGGGATTTCAGTTCATTCTGGCCAAACCCTTTTTCAGATGTGTGGATCCTTTGAAAGGCTGTGGTAATGGACTGTCTGCAGTAACAACGCCACTTATCATTTCAATGTGATTGGGCAGTAATATATAAAAATGTTTCAATTTTTGTGATGTCGCGACCATCATGAATTCAGTGTCTGTTTTGTGGTGCTGGACCAAATAACATTTTATCGGTTTTGAATATTCATTAGTACTTGAATACTCTCTCAAAATCATCCTTAAAACCTCTGCACCTGAAATTGGCTGTGATTTAGACCATAAATTATGTGACTTAAATAAAAGACAAAGCTTCCAAATATCGAACATAGAATCAAATACCAACGTAATGAACAAATGCTAAATAATAAATGTTCTGGACGAGCAGTGAAGAGGAGGTTGGCTAAGCCCTCTGTAAGCCAGTCTCGTGGTGACCAAGGCACTCTTTTATAACTACCTTATCTCACCTTGAATAATTCAGATATGTTCTAGTAGGAACTCCATTATGCATATAAGCATTAAACACAGAGAGCCAGCCGACCAGAAGTTTTTTTTTGTTTTTTTGAGTTAATCACTGATGTTTTAGGAATAACAGGTCATTAGTGCAATATGAGAGCTTGGCCATAAGGTACCATTCATGCAGCCTGCACGGGGGCCATCTGTTTAGTGATGCGCTGGTTACTTGGCAACCAGCAGGTCAAACTGTGCAAAAAGCCCACTTTAATTTAGAGGTGTAAATACTGCACGTAGCCAATAAAATTACTACACACAGACAGAGAGTTACTGCTGGCAGTGTGTGTCTGCTTTGGTTTGATCTCTCCGAAGGGGCCAAATTTCTTTAAAACAGGAAAAGAACCACTGTTGTGGGGATATTTAGTCAAACTCCTAATGCCAAATATATACATAATGAAGGGGTTGGGGTGGATATCATTGGTGCTTAAAGAACAATCACTAAGTGCATGATTAATGCATGCACAGAGAGATTATAATTAGTCTCGTTTAACTGGATTTAATGCAGTTTATATTTTTTGTACATCGGAAAAAAGAAATATTGTGATGCATATAACGTATTGTAAAAATGTTCTCAGGTGTTATTTTTGCTGTATGGTCACCGCTACCTAGAGTTTAGGAGTGGCTCTAGCAATATCTGGCTACAAAAGAAGTCTTTCTAAATGGAAATAACATATCCTATCCAGGAAACTGAAATATATTCATTTGGCATTAGAAATATTATTACATTCCAATAAAATAACATATATATAAAATGTGCCTTGACTTTTGCGCAGATTACATTTTATGTTTTTTCGCCAATATATTACCTTTTACAAGTAAACACTACTTGACTGAATATTAAAAAGTGCAGATGTGTGTTCTCTGTGTTGTTGGGGGAGGGTGTTTGGGGTGCCCAGGCTTTTGCATATGAGTGCATAGTTTAAATATAACACCCCATATAAATAGCTTCACAAGTGTGCATATTTCACATGGGGAATGAGAGGGTGTTCCGTTGCTTGTTCGTTTAATCTGTTTGCTCGTGAACGCCTGTGCTGAAAAGTACGAAATCTGCTGGCTGTTTATAGAGCATTTGGCAGAGATGAAAACAAACGGTGAGAATGCAAGCATGCTATTTATTACACGCTATGGCCTGCAATACGAGCCTGGTGCTAGAAAGGGCAGATGAGTACAAGTAACAAATACACCTCAGCTGTTTTCAGACACTAGGACAGAACAAGCGTATGGAGTAGCTGGATGAAATCGACCTGCGTAACGTTTAGGGTTGTAAATCCCTGACCTTACAACAATTTGATTCAATTACTATTCTTTAGGAAACAATCTCAGCTTTCACCTTGATCAATTTGGGCTTGATTGTTTTGCTACAATTCAGAATTGTCTTAAAAATATGCTGAATTTACAAACTGTAATTGGAGAAGCTAATTACACGGCAGTGGCTTATAGTCAATACACCAAGCTTTACATTCTTACTGTCAAAGCTAGATTCTGAAAAAATAACATTAGCTGTTACTGGTGTACGTCTTACTTCTGCTCTCCCAACACACTGCTCTTTATCCTTTCTCCATCAAATGCAATTTCCACCTGTTTTGAAGTTTCCTCTCTTGAACTAAGCAATTTGATGGACATATGTATGATTCAGGAAAGTAGGAGCAAACTGGATTTTCGTCTTTATAGATGAGCGAGCTATTTATTGTGATAGAAAACTGAAGTTGTACTGTCTGTTTGATCTCAGTACAGTCATCTTAGTCTAGTGGTGTGATTTGTTTTCATGACTGAGGGCTCACACACCCCCCATTTCTCCCCCCGTTGTTCGCTAGCAGCCCAACACAGTCACAACATTTGACACAGAGAGCCAACAGCATCCTACTTAATCTGATTACAGAGTTACAGGAACATTTGAATCTAATTATACTAAAAAAACAAAAGGTCAGTTTCCGCCAACAGACCTAGCTGACCTGCAAGAAAGAATGGAAGTACATGTAAAGAATTGCATGGATTTTGAGTGCAACTGAAAATAGTTCGAGAGTTTTATTTTGGCCAAAAACATGAGAGGATGAGGTGCATTTTTACACCTAGTAATGGATGGGGATTACATCCTGACCTTGATCTGGAGGGTTCGGATCCCAGGCGGCCCACAGTTGGACGATGAAGAAAGGAGACCAACAAACGGTGTAGACAAGCACTATGACCAGAGTCATCCGCACCGTCTTGGACATGGCCTTGGAGATACCTGGAGGAGGTGGAAGGGGAGGATACTGAGCTTGAAGGCCCAGGGCTGCATTGTCCGGGAGCACGTCTGGCCACAAGTCAGGAGCTCCAGAGAACTGTCCGGCCAGTGAAGAGGAGCCTCTGGACTGGGCACAGACGTTACCAGTCGGCAGAGCATGCGAGTGAGAAGAGTCAGAAGGAGAGGTAGGAATGTGGTCAGGAGAAAATTTCATTAAGTTCTGTAGGTGGTGCTTGGTAGAGGGGGAGATTTCTGAAGAGGGAAGGGGCACGGCACAGGGGTCACAAGTAATGGAGAGACTGTCATATGAGTTCTGATGGTCAGAGGGGGAGGGCGGGGGACGAGAGGGGCTCCCCCGAGGCTGGCCTTGGTAGCCACCGTCCATCTGATGATGATGACTGCCCCGCCCATCTCTTTCTCTGCCACTGCAGGCCCTCCCACTGCGGTGCCCTTCTCTCTGAGGGAAATGGAAAAGAACGGAGTTCCGCTTAAACTCTGCCGTTACCACCCGCTCCGACTTCAGGTAGATGTTGTTGTGGATCTCTCTGAAGATGCGCACCTAAATGGGAAGGATGGAACAGAGTGTTGTTGAACAATGACAAAGGATTTGAGAACTGCTAAGGGCTTTTCACACAGCAAGTGTCTCTCTCCACTTTTCCGTATGAAAGGTCAGATCTCCACCACTCAGTACAGCTTTTTATCGAAAGTCAATCACGTCTTTCATGTGGTAACCATGGTGACTGCAACGCTAGCACTTGTCCAGTGTAGACAGCATACAACACAAAAATAGGAGTAAGAATAAATAACAAAAGCAGAGAGCCATTAACCTATGGATAATGCATTCCTATGATTTTCCGTCAGCAAAAAAAACCCCCAAAATTTATTGGCCGGCACAATCTTTGTGACCACAAAAGTCAAAAACTTTCCATCTCAGAGGTGGATGTGCTTATCTTGGGGACATAAACATTTGCTGGTGTCAAGATTTCCAGGTGTCAAGATTGTCACACCACCTGTGTTGGTTGGTATGTCCGTACCTCAGTGAAAAAGAATGAAGGGTGCCGGAATGTAGGAACTGGTAGATGAATTTGCTTAAATTTCCTAGATGCACAAATTGTCAGAATCACAAAAAGAGGCAGTGTGTGGCCAGTGGCAGCACCAGGAATGTTTTACAGCAGGTTTTTACACACAGCAAGACAACTACAAACTAGCAAACACATTTTTATAATATGCACACCAACACAAGCCAGGTAATAACATTTCTAGATGGGCTAAACATAACCCATGTGCTACAAAGGGCATATTCTGTATTCCTGCTGGTGAAGGCGGGTTTTGTTACTATGGCCGACTCTTTGGTGGCCTCAGAGGTTGCAAACATTTTTTGAGAAATATGTAGTTCCTTCAAGCGTTGAAATCCATAAGTGGAAGTGAACTCTCATCATATTTTTTAGTATCTGATCACAGTTAATACTCAAAATATATTAATCCTTTGGGGACCTCTTCTTTCTAAACAGTTAATGTGAGGTGATGAGGTTTTGAATCCCTTCCTCTGGCACAGTCAGAGACTGAAAGCCTGGGCCCGAGGGAATGAACAAATGTGAAAGGGCATAATGGACAATCTGATAATCTCTGGCCATCAAGGTAGATTACTCTGGATTTGTGCATGATGTCATGTGCTGTCCAATTTGACTCATGGGGTTTTGGGTCCATCAATATCCACACAGATCGTGAGAGAAAATCCCTATATTAAGAGTTGTTACCCAACGTAAACCATGAGAAGGAACTACCTGACAGACGGTGATGATTAATGCTGGTAGGATAAAAACAGCAACAGTCATCCAGGTGACGTAGGCTTTGAGACCCCATGGCTCAGCAAAGTGGCCCCAGCACTCAAATTCTCCTGGGGCCACCTCTGACCGGGAGAAGATGAAGATCTGTGCATCAGATAGAGTGAAGTGAGACATGGCCACTATATACACTCAAAATATACACTCTGACAAACTAAACAGGGGAAGCAGCATCACAAACAGAAAACAAAACAGAAAAAGATGAACAGGAAGAAAATTATCCACAGCGTGGTAACACACCTATAAACTCAAAGAGACACTTCACAGCCTAAAAAAGACAACACATAAAAATGTTCATCACTGGTTCACGGATGAAGCTGTGCAACAGGGCTGGGTGTGGAGGAGTTGGATGCTCTACTTCACCTTGGAGCTCCGAACATTAAAAGGAGCGGAACCAGGAGCAACTTTAAGCTCTGATATAAAAAAGACAAAAGGCCTGTCCTATGTTTAAAATTGTGGTTTTAAATACTGCAGATATCAGTTATCAATAATGTTGTTCCAATTTATCCGTTTTTAAAAATTGCTTATTGACCCAGCCCTAGCAATGTCTTATTATTATGTGTATCTTTCTGTCTATGGATCAAATATTGTATATTTTTGCATCTAAGCTCTGACTCTTGTTTCTCGCTGTATCTTGGCTCTAGAGACTATGTGGACACTAACCAAGAATAGTCAGCTGAAGTGATTCTTGTAGTGACTATGTAGTTTAGCTATAGTGGTACTTTTCTCTGATAAAGGGAGTAAAACATATCTGGCAAATTGTAAAGCAACAGATGGCACCTATATGGCCAGTCAATGTAGGTATAACACAGCATATCAGCTGGCAACTCAAGCTATATCTCAAATATGTCCGATCTTCACTTCCCATCTTTATTACAAATATGCATCCAATGTGAAATTCCAAGCATAATATTTATTTCTTGTTCTCCTCTATAGTTCTCACCTGGGGTAAACTGAGTACCAGGGCCAGTCCCCAGGCCACCATAATAGGGGCGTTCCAGCGCGACGTTTCACCTCCTCTGTACGCCTGCAAAGGGCAGCAGATGGCATAGTGACGGTCCACTGTCATGGCAACAATCATGTATGAGGAGGCGAACATGCCCACAATCTGCAGGTACTTGACAGATCGACAGAGTGCGTCAGGACCCTGGAAACGCTCAGTGATGTCCCAGAGCAGCTGTGGCAGAACCTGTGTGAAGAATGTGGAGGGATTTAACAAGTTAAAGGCCACGCGCCTAAACTCCCTGCCAATGTCCTCTCACTTTCCAACTGTCACTCTACTAGAGAGGGGAAACAAGGGCAGGAAATCCAGTATGTTTAGGACAAGGCCATGTTATAGCAATGGTCTGGCCAGAAATCAACTTTACATGTCAAAATCTTAAAAGGTACTTCCACATTTTCTTTTTATTTCTGCATTAGAGATGTGTCAAACTGTGAAAACAGTCATTCATGAAGTTGTTCACTGTATAGAAACATACTGACTCCGACTTCTTTATAATGGTGGTGATACGATCTAGGGATTGTGATGTTTCCAATGTAAACGGAATTTTACGTACTATCCAAAACGAAATGAGTTCCTATAATATTAATATTGATAAAATAGTGATATAATAAAAAAGGAGTGATATGGGGAAACAAATTTGCTTTGCAACACCATACATGTACACCATGCACATATCTACTATTAATCTATTTAAAAAATAATATATTTTAGGCCAAAGTATCTTATCATAAAACAATGTCAGGCAATGTAATCACAACCATCTTAACTATTTAATTATGCAGAAATGTAGAAAAATCAGCCCCCTTAAGTCATCTCAACCCTGAAGAACTTTTGAATGGATGGGTCTTGAAATAATTTTTTTGTTATTTTGTGCCTGTCCTTTAATGGCTTTTTTATGAATTCCCAACTCTGTTCCTCAGAAACCATTAACCAAAAAGTTTTTCAGATGATTCTTTAATACTTTGGTTATGAAAACTAACCTACAACTTTAAAAGTATAGACAGACTAAACAACAATCAAAATCAAATTTTTTTAAACAAAAATTAAAAAGATCACCTGGAAGAAGGCCACTACCAGGTCAGCCACACACAGGTTGATCATAAAGAGGTGCATGGGTGCGTGGTGTTTTCTCCTGCGCAGGAGCACCCACAGCACAAAGCTGTTGCCCAGCGTGGTGAGCGCCAACACCAGCCCCAGCACCCCAATCTCAGCCCGGGCCAGGGCCTGGTCCCGCACTCGTGCTGCTCCAACTGGTGCCAGTGTGGGGCCCCAGGTGGACCAGGAGCCATTCTCTGAGGGCAGCAGCCACAGAAAGGCCTCAGTGCCACCAAAGCTGCTGCTCAGGTTGAACAGAGAACTGACGAGGTCCGTCCTGAGATCAGAACTGTTGGAGCGAGCCAAATCCCCTTCCCACAAAGCCGTTGTCATGCTTGCAACCTGGAAGCAAAGATAGAAGGTGAGTAGCAAAATAGAAGGAGGCACACACTCACACCAATCAAGAACAGACAGATATTGTGCTAACAAATTGGCCTAAACCTTTTTAAGCCAAATGAGATTAAATGATTTTCACTTTTTGCCTTGCTATTTTCATGCCCTGAGAACAATGAGGAAAAACAGATTGCAAATCAAATGAGCTCATTAAAAGTTGGTCTCCCGCATGTTCCTCAGATTAATTGTGCAGCCTCTGCTACTGTTTTAGAGACATTACAGAGAAAAAGCTTAAGCTCTCATTAAATCCGGTCTGTCTTTTCAACCAAAACATAAAGCAATTAAATTTCAATCTCGCCTCCTCATGTTTCAGTTTTGAGGGCTTTTGCCTCACAAACCTACATGTCAACATGAGAGAGAAAGAAAGACAGAGTGACTACATAATTAAAGTGGACTTTGTTAAAGCGGAGTCTGTCTGTCTGTCTATTTCTGTGTGAGTGCTGTGACAGAGATCTGACCTGTGTTTTCTTTCCCATGACTTTGAGTGACGGCAAGTCTATGCAAAATGTTCTTTTGCTGCATCTCTCTCTTATTTCTTTCTTTCTTTCTTTCTTTCGTTCCTTCTTTATTAGTGTGGACTAATGTTATTTTTCTTTCTTCTCCCCTCCCGCCTCCCTTTCTTCCTTCATTTTTGTGCAATAATACTGCAATCTTCCTTTCTTTCACTCTTTTTTTTAATTAATTTCGTCCTTTCATGTACAGTAACATTACTTTCTTTATTTCATTGCTGAACTTTTTTCCTGGAATCTTTCCTACCTATCTTCTCAACCTCTCCCTATAAAATGCCCTAAAACCTCTTCAAGCCCTGCTCAATCTCTGCTCATCCCAGATCATTCTCATCGTGCCTGCCTTGTTTTCTTGTGCTCGTAAAGCATACAAACTTCAGAGCTCTGCAAACATATATATAGTAGAAATAATTACACAGCACATTAGAGACCTGAGCCCTAGGGAGCCGTGTGAGATTTGCCTAATAAACCAATACAATTATATAAGGATTATGAGGAAGAGATGTGGAGAAAAGCTGCAGTGGAAGTCATGGTGGTGACGGTGGAGAAAAGGCCTGATGGTGGATAAGAGAAGGCTGAACAGAAGGATGTTTAACAGGGTTAAGGGTCAAGTGGACCATTTAGAGCAAAGATCAGTACGTTCCGATCCAGCACTACAGCTGTCATTTAAGTTTACTAATATACAATGTGATACCTTTACAATTTGAAGTGCGGTCTCGTTACTGTCATCCAAAACTCTCCGTTAGCAGTGTCTAGCCAGGCTAGCTGCACATTCCTGATTGAGAAACATCTGTGGCAGAATTCCACTACAGATGTTGCACGTCTACGTGAGAGTCTTTTGAAATATCATAAACAGAAAGACTGATGATGTGCTACATTTACGAAAACAAATCTAGGTGTACCGTTTCGTTCGCAACTCTCAGTGTCGTTCGGCGGGTAGACGGCCTGTATATTTGCATTAGTCTCCATTTCTGTGTGGCCTTCCGTCTTGTTTGTATTTTCCTGCCTCTGTTTGTTCCTGTGTTTACGAACCTGTGAGTGAGGGCTTACCCTCCTCTATGCATGTGTGTGTTTATGTGTCTATGCGTGTGTACATTATGTGTTGTGCAAGGAAAGGACAACCATGTGCTTGCCAGAACAATTTGTATTGGCATTTGTTCCTGTTGAAACTCCACCTCAGCGAATCTGCCTCGGACCACGAAAGCCGGCTCTCGGTAAAGGCCCCCCTCCCCAATACACTCTTTTTCTCATGCTCTTCGTTCGAACTGGGCCAGCTATAGAGGCCTGAGAGGGACTCTTTTAGAAATGATGGAAACAGGTTACGTAATCAGTTCAGAGGCGAAGAGGTTCACTTCAGAAAATCCATTTATTCAAAGTCGTAACTGATGAAACGCAGCCAGATGACACACACAAAGCCCAGCTGTGTGTTAATCAGACGGATCGGCCAAACGAACTCGGGGCCTTCCCTCACGCCCCTGCACTCCTGTCCTTTAGGGATGGGGGGATTTGAATGGAGGCTTTACATCTCTGATCCTGTGATTTCTTTTAGAGAATTAGTCCTCACATAAACATATCAATGCAGTAAATCATTCAGGTCATATGAAATGAAATGTGTATTTGATGCTGAAAAAAGCTTAATAAAATGATTGCAACAACTAGTTATGTGATTATATTGCCACATTTTTAACTTATTTTTTAAAATAAAAAAATTGAAAACACAAACGTTATTGTCCTATTTACTCAATAGGTGTATATAGACAATAAAAACAGTATGCCAAGCTTTTTTGGATTATACATTTAGAAATAGGCTAATTAATTTAATGTATTTATACATTTAACATATTTTCTTGAATGTTACAATAACTTATAAATTATTCTAATATTCCAAGACTGACACGCCCAAAAATGTGGATAATGTAAAAGTTATGCCACAATATATATATATATTTTTTTTTGATCTCGTATGTTAAACTGTTATATAAAGTATATAGAAATTGTGCACTAAAATCAGCAAAACAAACATCTATTTTGCATATGATAATACAGACTAATATATTCCTGACTGGAGGTTTTAAAATGATGGAGAATTGTGGATGTGTATAGAGAGACAAAGAGAGAGAGAGAGAGAGAGAGAGAAAGAGAGAGAGAGAGAGAGAAAGAGAGAACCCAAACTCTACTTAAAGCCGAAATAATTAAAAACTCTAAATTACTGTTACAAAACAATGCCCATAAAAAACATTAAGGGTATAAATCAAGTGATCAGAATATCTTCTTTCTGTGTGTGTAAGCATTAGGGTGTTATAACTCTAGTCTTCAGTATCATCTCTGCCTTGCTACTACCTCTGCTTCCCTCCCTGCTCCGCACCATTACTGGCCAAGTACCTCCGGGGAGAGATCAGAGAGCTCCCTCTATTAGATCCGTTTTTAATGGTAAGTTTTGTAAGCTCTGGCACTGTGTATCCATTGGGAACCTGAAGGGGGTCTGCAGTGGCCATCTCGACGAAGAGAGTGTGTCCGCAGTCGGAGCAGACGCTCTTTTCCTGTGACAGTGTGTGTGATGAATGGGGGAGGCACGAAGCTCCTGGGAGCGAGGGTGCTCATACGAAACACTGGACTAACCTGGACCATCAGCGCACTGAGGGAAAGCAATCCAGCAGTGTGTATCACTGACTCCCATCTTTAACACGGCTCCCTGCTTCACTACACCACACAGCTTTCTCTCTCGCTTCTCTTTTGCTTGCTCTCTTCATTTCTCTTTCTTTCTACCTCTCTTTTTCCCCCAATCTCGCTATCTCTATGTTCCTCTCTTTTTCTATCTCCCCCTTTTATTCATCTCTACCCTCTGTCTCTCATTTCTCTTTCTTTCTTGTCTCTCTCTTACTTTTTTGTCTTTCTCTCTATCCCTTTCTCTCTCGCACACATTTCTCTCTCTCTCTCTCTTCACGCTTTCTCCCTTTCTCTTTTTTTCATCCTGCTTCCCTCTCTCACTATCCCCCCTCCACCACCCCCCGCCTTTCTCGCCCACCATCAGTTGACGATGAGACTCTAAAAATATTTCTGGATCCCCGTTGTGCCCCTCCTGGAGGTCAAAGGAGCAGATGGGAAAAAAAAGAAGGTGACGGAGACGAAGGAGGGCTGTGCCGACTGTGGAGAGCAGCAGCACACTCATCTGCTGCTCATCTGTTCATCTCTCTCTCTCCTCCGTCCTCGCTCTGTCTTATTTTCTCTCTTCCACCTTCTGGGCCATGCTGTCTTTCTGAAACACTGTGCAGTTGTACCCGCCGACACGGTGTGGAGTGATTTGTATCTACACTTCATTAAGCATGTTTCCTGGTAATTACTTTCTATTGTTGAATTTCTGCACTTTATCCAGTGGAATAAGTGCCTTGTTGGCGTTCTCCACAGCGCAGCTGTGCACAGGCTCTGATCGTATGTATTGAATGTCAGGGAAAAGGCAGCGTCTCTCAGCGCTCATCTGCTGGATGACCCCATCGGTTACAGTTAGTCACCTTCGAAACCGGGGCTTTCTCTTGAGAGGTAAAGACAACAGTTTGAGAGGAAGTCCTTCTCCGGCCCAGCCCATCACCCAGCTCTCAGAGAACAGCATGTCCCAAACTGGCCAAGGTCACAGGCCTGGACACACAGAGACAGCAGAGGTGGTGCTGGGACATGAACTGGAACATACAGAATGATGTTATGGAATACGAAGCTCAATTTCAATCCACCTCTTTCTGGAGAGGCACTTCTCACAAAGTACCTCTCCAGAAATGCAGGACCGATGAGTCCAGCTGAGAAAGGAAAAACGCCCAAGAAACAGTAAGAGGAACCAAGACTCAAAAGAGGAATCCATAATGACATGAAAGAAATGAGATGAAACGGGGCACACAGGTCAAGTCCATGAGACAAACCAGCGAATAATGACAGAAATGTATCAGACTGTCAGAAATATTGCCAGACAAAACTGCTAGAAAGAAATCTGCTGGAAATCTGATAGCGTTAAACATATACTTTACAAAAGAAGGAAAAACTTTCATGACTTGCAGTGTACCGTCAATGAAGCATGATCTAATTCCAATTTCCAATCATTTTGAATCCTTTATTGGTTTGTTTGTGATTAAATGTTCAGGACTCCTGATACTTTGAAATGGTGTAAAATAAATGAATAATTCAAAACAATAACAACTACAACAACAATGGACTGGAAGGATTTCAGGATTGTTTAACTGTACCTACTAAAAATAATAATACAAATAAAATAAAGGACCTAAATTTTAAAATAATTTAAGAGTAGAAAAGAACAGAGGGTTGACTTGTCTGTTATATCGTTTTTTCTTGCCACAATATAGACACGTTCTGTTTGATGTAAATTATCTAAAAAATGCATATATTTTTGCATGATGTTACTGTCTACATCATATATATGCTAAATGAAATTTCAGCACTCCCAACTCAGCACCTCAGGTTCTGTTCCAACAGTGACAATATAAAGTGTTATATAAGAGAATATGCTATATGCCTAAGAAATACAATGTCCAAAAACAGAATCTACTTAAAACAGAATGTACTTAATGGTATCACGTTGTGTCATAATTTGGATTTTGTCATACTGCAGATACCCAAAAACAGTGAATTACAAACAGTCCCACCCCAGAGACAAGTTAAACAACTCAATTCTCCAACAGATAAACTCTACAATAGAACATTTAAGACAAAACTGCAACACTGAGTGTCTCCTGTGTCAATCAGTGTTGTTATTATATAGCCGCACGTGGCAGAATGGCAGTGGATGTACGCACAAAGCAAGTTTACTGCTTCCCACGTGCGTGAAGCAAGACCATTTTGCCGGAGCTGGTGCAGATTATTACTTTGTGAGGGATTCTATCTTTACTCTTTTGCTGCACCACTGGACAACACAACACTGCTGAACTGCGGAACAAACAGGGAGGACCAACCATCTCGTAAAATGCAATGTGAGTGAAGAGGTATAAACAAGCGTGAGGAGAGGCTGTAAAAGAGAACGATGAAGAACACATTAAATAAAAAGGAACTGAAGAAGTTGTGTGTTAGTATTTATACAAAAAAGAAAATGTTCCAGTTGCAAAGTATTTATGAAAATGAGCCATATTATTTCACTTTTTTATATATATATATATGCTTTAAAGTGAAACACTATATATATATATATATATATATATATATATAGTGCTATTTTTTTATTGTTATTATTATTATTTCTATTACAAATAAACCAGCTTTCTAGATAACATGAAATCATTCATATTGTTATTGTCAAAATACTGTGGCATCAGTTTCAGGTCATATTGGCCATGCCTAAGCCTAAGCAAGCCTTTCAGATTCCTAAGCAGTTAGTGAAATAACAAAATTAATACTGGCAATGCAAATAGGCTGAGAATGAATTCTGCTGCCACCAAAATAATTGGAGTTACTCCCCCTGCACTGGGGCACAGTAGTTTCAGCAGATCTGAACATCACTAACAGTAGTGACTGCTCCGGACGCCAAAACACAAACCTAAAAAGTAAATTTATTAGGGGGTACAGTGAGGCTTCTTCTCTCTCGCTGTTGCTCAAAAACTCCAGCACTGTTCTGGAAGCATGTTGTGATTAGAAGCGCTGAGACCTGAGTCACAGATCAGCTGAAGCACAGTGTGAGACCTACAGAGGATACCTGGTTGAGAGTTTTGGAGTGAGAGGAAACAGACTCAGTGGGTTTAGGTAATTTTGAACCTCAGAACGGCAGGAATGTGGCCCAGCAGGAGGGAGGCAGAGGCTACTGCCCTACTCTCCACTGCCCGACCCGGAGCAGCGGTGAGTTTAAAGAGAGGAAATGCGGGATGGACGCTGGAGAGGGTGAGGTGAAGAGAGCAGAGGAAGAGATGTGGGCAATGGGGAGAGGAAGGAAAGTGGTATGAGCCTGCACGCACTGCGGACGGCTGAGCAGAGCTGTTATCTCACATATTACAGTCTTCACAGTTGAGTGAAAAAGTGAAGGGATGCTGTTTCTACACCTCCCACTGAGAAGATTCCATTTCAAATAATGTTTAGCCACTCTGAGGGATTCCAATTCCTCAGGTAATAAAGCTGTGATGCTGTTTCAGTTGTGTACTAAACATTAATATTATAAAGTAGGTATGTATCGTGTTCTGATTTTAGCAGTGTTTAACAGTGTTAAACAGTGGTGAAGTGATGTTGTGTTGCCGTATATACACATCAAACCGTGACCTTTTTGGCCTCTTTGGGACTGTCACTGAATTTGACACCAAAATAATGTTTTTGCACTTTATTTTTGATCTGTTATTTCTGCTGCACTTCTTGGAGCTGGCTACCTTAGAGAAGTGCTTCTTTATTTGCTGACCTTACATAAAGACCTCTCAGGTTGTGTGTCATTTTGTAGTCAGAAAAAGGCCCAAATAACAGCTCCAGCATTTTCAAAAACCACCCCTTTCGGACCCTAATGACGACTTAACAGCCTTTCAAATTCAAATCACAATGTGATATTCGAGAGAAATAGTATGTAAGATAAAATGCATCAGCTTTGTTAACCACAACCCGTGAAAAGTTTTAATCTAATTTGTTTTATCAACACTGATTGATGCAGGAGTTTAGCTGTTTGAGAGTTGTTTAACCTGTCTCTGGGATGGGGCTGTTTGTAATTCACTGTTTTTGGGTATCTGCAGCATCCATGTTATGACACAATGTTATACCGTTAATTATAGCAGTACTACTCATTTATAGCAGTATAGCTCCTAACTTGAGGGCCCTCTCTAATTAGAGTTCCTAGTTAAGCCCAAATAATAGTTCCAGATTTAAGCAGTTTATGTCTTTAGGACAAAAGAATAGCATTTTCAAAAATCACCCCTTTCAGACCCTATTGTAAAGTAATGATGACTTAAACAGCCTTTCAAATTCAAATCACAGTGATATTTGAGAGAAACAGTATGTAAGACAAAATGTATAAGTTTTATTAACCACAAACATGATAGGGGCGATTCTTTTAACCTGATTTATTTTTCCCCAAAGACAAAAACGGCTCACACCCAGGGCTCACCTGGATGTTGATGATGAACTACAAAATGACAACTTCAAACATGTGCAACAGGATTCCTCAACAAAGGTCCTGGAGGGACAGTGTGCTGCACAGTTTGGTGATTTCCCCGACTAAACCCACCCAGTAAAACTGGTAAAAAAAATAGATGAGCTGTGTGTTCAAGCAGGGAAATGATCAAAGTCCAGGACCAGAGCTGAGGACCCTAAACCTTGTTTCTAAAACATACTTGGACTTCATTCTATTTCAAATTTGAAACTTGCATTCATCTACACACATTTTCACATTTTGCAAGTGTAAATTTTCACATATGGTCAAACTAGTATTTACAAAATTGTCTAGCCATTAGTAGCTCATCCTCTTGTGGTTCACATTGTGCTGTGGAACCATAGTGTCCATCGCCACCATTCTCTGGTCAGAGTTTTTGAGTGCACTCAGTTTCGGCCCTTCAGAATTGATGCTCTCTGATAGAAATCTTGTATCTCAGGAGAAAATAAAAGCATTCCTAGCTTACAATGTAAGTTAATATAATGGGATTATTTTGGAGCGTATCTATTGGTTCATTCATCTTGAAATGTTCACATGATGTAAACAGCAGCTGCAGTTTGTAACTGACATAAAAAATAAAAAAAATGCCGACGATGGAAATACATCGTTTTGAAGACAGTGGTGGTATTTACACTCAAAGAGTGACAGTTAGTTAAAGTGTTTGGTGCACAATTGGAACACAGCATTTCCCATCACACATGGCAACTATCCCCCCCTCTCTCCATACCCCTCCTGTTCTGCGTGTCTCATCAGTCATGGAAAAAAACAACTCCGCGCATGATCCACGTCTCTGTTTGGCTAACCCACTTCTACACTTTTTCCCCTTTAATGTTCAACCCCTGCACTGGACTGGGGTCAGCGACCCCATCCTGCCTCTCCCTCACCGCTCCTATGGGCAAACACGCCCTCATTCTTCAGAGAGGCTCTCCCTGTAGACAAACCCCAGGCTTATTTCAGCTCTTTCCTGTTTAGTAACAGGCTTGGATTTCTTTTTCCATTTTTGAATCCTCCATTTCATCTTCATTCACTGCTCTGATGAAATGTGGGGTCAATGTCCTGTCGAAAGGAATTCTGCAGATCATCATTTTCTGAACCGCAGATCCATAATCATATTCATAAATAGGCAACTATGACTGTAAGCAAAATTGTGTGATTACAATTAGAGGCACACAATTGGGGCAGAGGGAGGTGTGGGTACATAAAATCTTCACTGGGCCCCTCACAGAAAGCAAGTGTGCAGTACACAATACATTTTTTAATTCAAAAGCAATGCAAATGTACCCTCCAGGACACAATGGGAATCTTAAGGTTCATTTGTGTGCCCTAAATGTCTTCTGAAGGTACACAAAACATTCAATTTCCCAGGGAATGGTGCACCATACTTTTAAAAGGCCTATAATCTTCCTCACATTTTTAAAATAAGTCTTTGGGGAAGTATGTTCAGAACATCTTGGTTCATACAGTCCTTTCTGATTTCATTGTTTGTGTGATGTCACAAAAACCACAACATTAACACTTCTCAATCTATTCAGCCTATAGCAGTTTAGCTCTGCCTATTTACGCTGAAGTTACAAGGAGAGTTTTAGCTGAGGCTATTGTTTGAATGAGGCATAATACAGGGCAGCCAATCAGAACAAAGCTCATTATATATTCACATATCATCATATATTTACATATATTTACATAAGTCTTAAAGGTACAGTAACAAAAACATTTCATAAAAGCAAGTTCACTTACGACTGGGGTTCAAGAGTTGCTGCTACAAACTAAACCCAGCAAAGAAAGTGGTACATGGTAAAACCATGAAGATGTGAAACATGAGCTAAATGGTCCAGAAGAATGGTATCACAAGAAAAGCATTCACACAAAATTTGTGTTACAATTAAAGTTACAAGCTGGGGAATCTGATCACTGATTTGCCATTCATAAAACTGGCGTTGATGTTGCATTTGTCCTTTTGACAGAAAACGAGGTCCATAAATGAGCAAATTGATTTTCTAGAAGCTAGGCCTGATGGGCCTTTTTGATAAGGCGAGCAGAATCAGCATTTTACAGACAGATTGCTGTAAAGTGCTTTAGATATCATTTTCCACTGAATGTACGAAACCAGCCAAGCCCATTTTCACATCACATTTTGCCAGGTTGTCATGTCAATAAATCACACTTTGACCATAGACTGGTGTGTGGGAGGGTAGTGTGTATGTATGTGTGTGTTCACCAGAGAGAGAGAGAGTGTGTGAAAGAGAGACATTGGGGAACTGTGGTACAAAAATACAGTTGTTTATATCTTGGAAATGGGCCCATATGCACTAATGGCTAGAACACACACGCACACTCATTAACTCCACATAAGCTGCCTTGTTCAAACACACTACCGCCACATGGCGCTTTGCACTGAAGAAAAAAAACACCTTCTTCTTAATAACACTCACCACCACACTGTTTGGAAGACAACTCATTTCCTGCATATGTTAACACAACAAATCCGAGACCCCAAGTCCCTCAGCTGTCGATGGTCCACTCTCCCCTCAATATTAACTGACCCGCAACACTTAAAAGGACTTTGAAACTACTCCCGGTTTGAAAAAAGCCATGTGTCTTGTAATGCTTACATGTGTGGATCCTACTGTTGCTCTATTCTGACGGTAGCTGACTCAGATAGGTATAATGATGGTAATCAGGCCATTGGTGGTGACATTGGTTAATGTTACATGCGAGGTTAAGTTAGATAATCTGCTCTTTTGGACTTTGTTGCTGCCCACTGCATGCAAGTTCAGTTTATAAACAAATATGAAACCAGGTGAATTCAAATGAATGAATGGTTGCTGAATTGGCACTTATTACAGGCCTAAATATTCTCTCGCCGTCTTAATGAAGCCCTCATATCTCCCAAAATGCTTTCACAAGCAAAAGGGTTCAATGATAATAGAACCATATACAGCAGGCTTTCCATAATAGCAAAGAACCATAATCATGCAAACAACCATTTATGCATTCAAGTGATGTTCACAGTATAATCACTGCTTTTAGTAAAAAACCCTTTTATAATGGGGGTAGGAGAAGAAAACTCAACTCCCTAGCTTCTGCATCAATATAACTAGATTTTACTCCAAGTACCATTTCTATTGGTGCTTTTATCATGAAATGTTTCCAAAATCGGTGGGCTGGCACCCTGCCCAGGGTGAGTCCCTGCCTCGCGCCTGTAGACCCCGGGATAGGCTCCGGGTACCCACGACCCTACAAAGGATTAAGTGGTTACAGAAAATGAATGAATGAACGAATGAATGAATGTTTCCAAAATATGGTGTAAAAATAAAAACAAAACAATAAAAAAAAAATGTTTTTTATATAATTTGTCTGTCTAGTAGTGGGTCCACAGCTCAAAAAAAGATCAACAGCCCTTCGACTCTCCAAATCCACTGCTGCTCCAGGCATTATTTTTCACCATGCAGATCCTCATCAACAATCTGAGAACAGTTTCCTGCCTTTAGACATCAGCCCTGCGGAGAAATGAGCTGTGGATTCAAACCTTATTGTTCATTTCCCTTTCTTTTGTCTGCCAAAGCTCGAATGAGGCTTAACTCTGGCTCACACCTGCCCTCGTTCATAATGATGACAGATTTACAGCGCGCTACCAGTCTGAGTCTGCTTTATGCCTTTTAGCAAAACTCATGTCACGCCACGCTGAAGGGTTTTAAAAATATGCTTCAATCCATATTTCTGACCATATATAAATCTGTGAAGTCCTACAGGCCAATTAAGATCTTAAGCCTTTTTGACACTGGGCTGAAAATAACAGGCCAGCGAAAGTAAAACCCAAACAAAGATCTCCTGTGATTCATGAACCGCAGGTTCAGAGAGTCAGCTTAATGATCACACATGCCATAACCACCACACTGACCAGTAATGAGTGAGTTTATTATGCAGGATTACGGGGCAGCTTAAAGCTCTAATTAAAAGATCAGCAGCACTCTGGCCATCCCCGCCGCGCGGGCCCAGATCCTCCTGCTCTCAGTGTGCGTCAAAATGCAGCCAACTGCAATCATTTCACAAAGAGTCAATAGATCATATTCTTTGCATTAATTACTACAGCACAGTATGGAGCTGCAGAATGGAGCCGCTGAACTGGTGTTTAATTCTACAAAGAGCTGTGTGTGGAAGCAGTATTAACTCCACAGGCTACAGGCAGGATGACCCAGTCTGCAGCGCTCCAGTTTTCACAAAAATTATCCAGGTTTAGCTGCTGACGCCTGCTTTGTGAGATACTTGCAGATAAACCCACCATAATTTAAGGCCATGATGTAGAAGAACCACTTTTAGGCTCCCTTAGAACCTTTTCACTTACATGTGTGAGTGCATAGAACTGTTTTAAGAACCTCCAAATAATGTAACAGCCAAGTGGTCTGATCACGAAGCTATCACCTTTCCAACTCACACGCTTAGCTAAAAGATTTCTGCACAGTACCAAAAAAAGACTCTTTAACTTGTAACAATAGTGCAACCCTTTTTAGTGTTGCATGGAACCATTTTAAAATGTTCTTTAAAGATCCATATTCTACACTTTCTCTATCATAGAGAAGAACAATTTACTTAAACATTTAAAATGGTTCCATACAGTACCAAAAAGGATTCAAAGAACGGTTTTGGCACTGAACAGAACCATTTTGAAAAGGTTCTTTAAGGAATATTTAACAGTGTCTCTGCCACACAAAAGAACTATATAACCATACACACATTCAAATGGTTCTTTGGGTTGTCATGATTCCATTTATAACTGTCGCCTTTCTAACCTTCGAAGAACCAGTTTTAAAGAGAGCTACCAGAGCACAGGATAGACCTGCATGCATTTAAGCTGCTTATATAATAATGATGATCACAACAACAACAACAACAACAACAACACTAAAAAGAACACACAACCACTATTATTATCATTATTATTCTTATTACTACTACTACTACTATCACAACAGCAACAACAATAACAAAACAACAACACTAAAAAGAAGACACAACCGCTATTATTTTTATTATTATTATTATTATTATTACTACTACTATTATCACAACAACAACAATAATAATTACTACTGTTTTTTACTATGTAAGTGTTGGTAACCAGTTCGTCCTCTCTGAAGCTGTGTGTGTCTGGAGTGCTTGGAAATCACACACCAGCAGCAGCTGCAGGATCTGAACAGCTGTCTGAGTCCTGAGCTCCTTACTGAACATGATCAGCGTTACTCACCCAGCTCTCTCCTCCACTCTGAGATGCCCTCTAGTCCTCTCCTCCTCTACCGGCTCCCGCTCTCTCCATTCCTCTGTTCCTCCTCTCTGTTCATCTCACCTGAGTCTGAGATCAGCCAGCAGCTCCAGGACTCTCTCACTGTCTGACCCACCTCTACCACAGCTGAGTGAGGACAGTTCATTCTACTAACCACACTGCAGGGTCCAGAGTGTGTGTGTGAGTTAGAGCGCTATAATTAGCTGTACAGCTAAAGAAACCCGCTAGACTTCCTTCCACGCTGCTCTCTAAACTTAAAGTGATCTCACTTCAGTCAAATGGGGGAGAAAAAGAAGCCCGTCCGTGTGTGTGTGTTTGTGTGTGTGTGTTCAGCTCCTCTTCAGCCTCCTCTACCTAAACACTCCTCCTCAATCAGCCTCTCACTGTCCCACCCTCACACCCCACCCTCTTACACACTCTGTCTCTCTCTCTCACACATAAACACACACACTCTTTCTCTCCCTATCTCTCTCTCTGTCTCTTTCTCTCTCTCTCTCTCTCTCTCTCTATATATATATCTCTCTGTCTGTCTCTCTCTGTCTTTCTCTCTCTCTCTCATACACATATTTTTTCCTTCTTTCTTTCTTTCTTTCTCTATATGTAAAAAATAAATAAAACAATAATAAGTTACTACTACTACTATTATTGGTAATAATAAATGAATAAATAAATAAGTAAAATCATTACTTGTCTTGTTGATGACAGTGAATCATCCTAGGAGTTATAGTACCATAAGCAGGCAATACATTTATCTTGATATTGTTTTTAATAGAAAATATCATTATATCAACCGCTGCAGATTTACAGTAAATTGTGGATAGTGTTCCACCCTGTCATACAAATTAAATAACAACTATTCACAGTTGAAAGTGCCTTGATGAAAGTTTTGATTATTTTTTAAACATTTTTGATTAAAAGGCATTTTTATTTATTGTATGTCTTAAAACCACATAAAAAAATCTATTGGTGTGGTGTCTATGCCGACCTCCGTGTCAGTGGAACCATGGATCAATGGAAGAAGGTGGTCCGGTCTGATGCATCACATTTTATTTTACATGATGAAGAGGGCCAAGTGCGTGTGTGTCACTTATTTTGACTTATTTTGAAATGCCACCAGGATGCTCTATGGGAAGAAGGCAAGCCAGCAGAGGCAGTGTGATGCTCTGGGCAATGATCTGCTGGGAAACCTTGGTTCTTGGCAAGTTATGTGCATGTTTGACACTTATCACCTGTTTAAACATTCACCCCTGTCAGAGGCCTCTTTCAGCAGGGTAACGTACCCTGTCACTGCAAAAATTGTTCAGGAATGGTTTGAGGAATATGCCGAAGAGCACAAGGTGTTGATTTGGCCTCCAAATTCCTCAAATCTCAATCCGATCGAGCATCAGTGGGATGTGCTGGATGAGTTAGTTCAATCCATGGAGGCCCAAAGTAGCATCTTACAGGAGTTAAAGGATCTGCTGCTAATATCTTCAGAGGTCTTGTGGAGTCCATGCCTCGATGGGTCAGAGCTGTTTTGGCTGCACAAGGGGAAAAACACAATATTAAGCAGGTGGTTTTAATATCATGGTCAATCTAAGTATATATAAACATAAAACATAAAGGTCAGAGAAGATGGCTTTGCTAGAATTAAATTAATGTGAATGTTGATATTTAATCTTTAGTGGTATTTGACTTTATTTGGTAGCATTCATACTGGCTGAGAAACATTCTACTTTATTTTTGTATGTGACCCACAAATCTCCTGAGGTTCGTGCGCAGTGCTGAGATTGCACGAGAGACACAAAGTCTGCTATAGCTAGAATTACCTTTATGATATATTATTGTGTTAATGTGCAATATGTATTGTTTCTGGATGGAGAAATTAGTAGGTTTTGAAAGCTTCATTAAGCAGCAGCATTAATCATGTTTAATTTTTTTCACCATGCACTGGTTCCACTTACATGTGGAACTTGAATACACAAACATTCACCATGTTCTGTTAGTGAACATGTTGTAAACACCTGCTCTTCTGACAGGAGCCTGACCAAGAAAAAAAAAAACAGTCCAAACTAATTGAGCAGCTGTTTTTTCCATGCGCTTTGGACGAGCTCGAAACTCCTTCTTTGGACCTTCCTGAGGTTGTGGCGGCCAAGACAAACATAGACATTTCCACCCAACTCCATTCTGCCCCCAACAGATCTTCCAAGTACAGCTGTCTGAAGGAGAAAACGACAGCGTTTGGATGTTGCAGTTATGTTCAATTGAGCTGTAGTGGATGGAGTAAACAATCTGTCCTCTCACCCCGACCGCAGCAACTCGGCTTTAGTTTGGCCCATCCAGTGTGTGAAGCTTTCTGTCTTTTGTCAGTAGAAAATAGACATTTCATTCACACCGCAGTGCTGAGTGGGCGTCATTTCACACATTAGCAATTCTGGAAGGACTCCTGCCTGCTTCTCCGAAAGCCATTGATGCACTGCTGACTGGAGAAGCTAAATGACAGATGCGTTTTTCTTGGTCTACCATAAATTGCAAAAAATTGAGGTTGTTGGAAGCTTCCACAGAAGGTTGTCCTTAAACTGCCCCAAAATGAGAGAATGCATATTTTTATACAATTTAGTTTTTAGCTTCCTGCTCCAGAACTAATTATAATAAAACATCTATTTTCTGCATATAGAGCCTTCATATGAAGACACAAAAAGAGAGGACTATTCTATTACAGAAAAACTCCAGCATTTTGCAATTTAATCTCTTTTTACTACATCTGTAGCCTTTGGATGATTACCACACACAATACTTTTGAGGAGTTTCTCTGTACTAAAAAAAAAAAAAAAAACCACTGACTCAAAACACTCTTATAACAGAAGCCAATGGGCAGATGATTCGGAACTGTGTCTGTGATACGCTCCTGATGCAGCAGAATGGAGTTTTTCTCTAAGTTGAGATTTAAGGGATGAAACAGAAGAGAAGTCACGGAGAGTTTATGGCAGAGAGTTCCAGAGTTTGGAAGGTGTGGCACTGAATGATCTGATGAAAGGATCTAAAGGTTTGAGGGGGCTGTAGGGATGAAGGCAACCAATGAAGCTGGAGCAGAATAGGACATAGAAGGGGTGTATATAGATTACTTGGTTCTCTTAAAAGCCAGTAGTGATTTTCGGTTGTTTCATAATGGTGTATATGTAAATGTCACCATGATTCTAAGCAGAACCCCCTTCCCCCAATCCTTTACATACTGTCACCCAAACGTTGCTACATGTGTAGCAGCTTTGGACACATGGGTCTCTCTCCTTCAGACACACATTTGGTGAACACATGTAAGGCTCTTATGTAAATCAGTTGACAAATGAGCCATTCTCCTCAGCTTGCTCACAGTGTTGGCAGTGTTAAGAACCATCTCCTGGAGGGGGTCATGTCTGTCTTCGGCGTGAACCAGGCCCAAAAATCTGCTCCCACTGCAGGCCATTTCCCAAACTCTCCTCTGACCTTCTGAACGTTATGCAGGAGCATGCTCTGGAGACGGGCTTTGGCTTTCCACTCACATTTCTGTTTCTCCAAAGCTATTATGACATTTGATACGAGGAACCGAGCAATACATTGGAGACCACAATAGCAAATCAGATCGTCCAAGAGAAAATACCTTCCTTTGTCTCTTGCTGTTGAGGCTTTGTCCCTGTAGCATATCAGGATCAAGACTGAGAAGAACTTTATTGTCATCTCAACAATCTACAAGCATACAGTGGAATGAACTGATGTTCCTGCTGGGCCTCTGATGCAACATACAAGACATGGCCAGTATTTCCTGGACTACACATGTCTAAAGCCGCAATAAGGTGTTCTGGACCCCTGGGATAACCATATCTAGCCTGCAATCCGTGCTTATCCAGGCCCAGTGCCAGAGGAGAGGGTGGTGTGCAGCATGTCCATGCAGCAGAAAAAAAGTGTAAACATGGCGTGAGATATTTACGGTAAAGCTGTTCAAAGAGGTCAGACCTTTAGGAGCGACGTGAGAGCAACATACAACATACAGCATCCCTAAAACACAGCCAATACAAAACGATGCGTGAAAAACATCCTGTTCATCAGTGTAGCCTTTTGTAAAGGGGCTGCATGTTGTACAGTGCAGGACCATTCACAAAGACTTTTTTTCTGCATGCTTGTTATAGAAGCAGATACAAAATAATAGATTTAGTTGGGCATGATGATTAGTTGATGGGGGTTTGCCCAACTAAATGACCTCCTGATGCCAGGCCTTACCCCAGCACAAACACAGTTATAATGAAAGGAAATGTCAGTTTCCAGGGAACATAAACATGGCCTTTTAAACTCTGATACACATCATAGCCAGAATAGCCTCATCAGTACAGCTGCCATGTTGTTAACAATACAGCTCATTTTAACAACCAGCACCGTAATTTTAATGCTTTAACTCACCTTTTAAACCTCGCAGTTCACTAATGAGTTGAATCATGAATGTCTAGGTAGGAAACTCACCAAACTTTGCTGGCTCTCCTGCACTGGACATTGCCACCCCTGGTCTTGAGGTCTGTTTAGGCTAAATAAATTAGGTTAAACTTGACTGTGGTATCTTTTACCGTAATTCTGTTCCCAATCATAATAGCAGGGCCCCCCTGTTGGCCAGGTCTTGGGACTGCAGCCCTGAAAAGCCCATTGGGTTGATGTGGTCATGTATGTCATACAATAAAGCAAGAATAAATAAATACAGTGCAATGCAAAATTACAATACTGTAAGTACAAAACAAAATAGTCTCAAAGCCCAACAGTTAATACAATATAACGAATACACAGGGCAGGGCAGTACGAGACAGTATGAGAGTTAAATGTATGTGCAGGACGTTTAAAAGCTCTGGGGTGTCCTGGAAACCTGCAGTGTGAAGGACTTGGCATCCTATAACTGGACAAGGGTTGCTGAGTCCTCAGCTCAAAGCTCCTCTAAGTTCTCAAGGTCTCTGTGTAGGACCTGTTTTTCCATTCACGCAAGCAGACGCAGCCAGAATGAAACATGGAGTAACCTGAAATGAGAGAACTACACAGACACGGAAAAGTCATTCTCTGTATCTTTCTCTGGCTCTTTCTCACCCATTCTTCTTTGCTGTGCCATCAAAGAATGCCTCTCAGCATTCATATTTTGTCATCCATTTTTTATCAGCCTGAGTTTTCATTTTTCAGCGAGGAGCGCAGTAGCAGAAGGGAGAAGAAACACTGCTGATTCCACCAAATATCACAATAGGTAAGTCACTGAGCTGGAGAACACATCTGAAACAGTTTATTTTATTTTTTTTTATTCTTTGCAATGTAAAGCTGCCAAACAAGTTCAAGCCAGTGATTAGGCCCTATAGTATGACCACAGGTAAGCCTTTAAATAATGGGAATTGAGTTCTGATCACAGAAATCAACCTAATGACAGAGTACACACCCACAGTCCCCCATTACTGAAATGAACTGGAAAAGGAACTTCATAGGAACTGTTTATTATTTTTTTTCAAGGGCCTTTGAAAACATTGTCTGATACCAGAGTCCATTAATGAGACAGTCTCTTTAATGAGAATAATGACTGTTATGTAGGATAGCACTCTGTTATGTATGGCGGCTGAACATTCGGGTCAAAGGTTCAGAAGTGGAAGAGCATATGTAGGTGGGGTCTCAGCACAGGGACTTCATTGTCTTTGTTTAATGTTTAGGGAATTGACCTTTAATGGTTTGGTCTAGATGTTCTGGAAGACCTATTGGGTCTAAACAGCTCAGAGAAAAATGATGACTGACATTTACACTACACTGGAGTCCTGGGGTGAGAAGAGATATGGAGTTTTGGAAGCCGGACTGCTAGCTGAGCGCCAAGTGAAATGTCTATTCAAAATCCTGCCTCAGGCTACACTTACAGTGACATTTTATTAGAAATCTCATTTAAGCAAACAATAGATCCTGTAAATATTAATGTCATCATCAGGAGGGCTGAGCTGAGGCTATAAGCACAGGGAAAGACATGACCCACATGAAAGATAAACCAGTTTATAGTGCATTGTAACTTTTTATTTTTATTTTCAAAAATTGTTTCCTCCAAGCATTAGCACATATGGTGTGGATAGCATGGTGTGGGAGAGGCTTAGCTAGCAGGTAGATATGGCAGTGACCAAACTGAGAGGAAAATGTGTCAGAAACACAAAAATCTATAAAAATAATACATATTTTGTATGGTCCTTATAAATAATCGACTGATACTTTTTTCAATTTAGTCATACTCATTTCCACACACTAGATAGGACTCCCTCAATCATAGATAAAACCAACACTTGGAGTTTAAAGGCTTGCATGAGTCTCCTCCAGGTCAGACAACTTATGGAACTGAGTGATGGGGGAGAGGCCATGGATGGTCGCAAATGCGCCATGTCCCAAAAGTCGTTACGTTTTGATGGAAATTGTGATGTGATGGTCAGTCGGTTATTAATATGATCAGGGACATGAACTAATGGGGTTGGTTTTAATTCAGGTTGTCATTCATAATAATTTTAAATTGTTCAAATTACGCTCCCCTGTACGACTCATTGGGACAGGAAAGAACAGTTACACACTCCATGTGCTTATGCTTGGAGTAAATAATTCTTGGCCAAAAAAAGAACATTTGTGCTGGCTAGCCTTACAAGTGATGTGGGGGTGGGGTGGGTGGGGGTGTAAAGGCAATTGCATCACTCGGGGTCGAACTTGCAATCTTAGACACTCAGACAGTTGTGCCGCTTGGGACTCCGAAACTTTAATTATTAACAGACTGGATATCTGGTTATTCAAAGTTGATCAGCAACAGCATTAGAGGAGTGTTTAGGTCTAGTTTTAGATCTAAGTTAATGTTCAGTTGCATGCAAAAGATACACTATATGGACAAAAGTATTGGGACACCTTACCATTACACCAACGGGGACTTTAATGACATTGCATTCAAATACATAGACTTTAATATGGAGTTGGTCCCCCCTTTGCAACTATGACAGCTTCCACTCTTCTTGGAAGGCTTTTCATAAGATTTTGGAGTTTCTGTGGGAATTTGTGCTCATTCATTCTGTAGAGCATTCATGAGCTCAGGCACTGATGTTGGATGAGAAGGCCTGGCTCACAGTCCCCGTTCCAGTTCATCCCAAAGGTGTTGGATGGGGTTGAGGTCAGGGCTCTGTGTGGGCCAGTCAAGTTCTTCCACAC
>JBBPCZ010000142.1:23600058-23615157 GCA_037974445.1 Brycinus macrolepidotus | reverse complement strand
AGGTGTTGGATGGGGTTGAGGTCAGGGCTCTGTGTGGGCCAGTCAAGTTCTTCCACACTGAACTCATCCAACCATGTATTTATGGACCTTGCTTTGTGCACTGGGAAAAAGTCACGCTGGAATAGAAAAGGTTCTTCCCAAACTGTGTCCACAAAGTTGGAAGCATGACGTTGTCCAAAATGTCTTGGTATGCTGAAGCATTAAGATTCAGAGGGCCTCCCTGATGCTGTATTTCACTTACGTCACAGTACAGAAGGAAAATGTGTAACAATTTATGGTGACTTTAAATGTGCTACATTTAGGAAATGGGTTATGTATTAATAAAGTTCCACAAGTTGCTGCTAAACTCTATCAAAGATGTAAGATGTAAGTAAGAGTGACTGCATGAAAAATGCAGATGTCACATGCCAGTGGTGTGGGCAAAATTTGTTTTTCCCAAGTCAAGACTTGGAATTCTGCCATTTTCATACAATTCTACTTGTTAGGAAAGAATTAATTTTAACAACTAGAATTATCTACAGAACAATTCTTTTTGAATCCACACAAACACATACAGACAGAAATGCTTGTGCACATCCAGACAGGCCCATCGGTCAAGCACACACTCATCACTCATGGCATGATGGACACAGTAAGAGTGCTACACTTCATGCTTCATATCTTTGTTCTCTGTGTCCTCTACCACACCCTCAGCCTCTATACACGCACGCACACACACACCAACACACACTCTAAAGACAACAGCATCGTAGTGTATGGTTCTTGGTGAGCTCCATTATTGCAGCTTTGATTAATATATTGTGGGTTAATTAAAAGGAGCAATGGGAAAATGAGCTATAGCGAATCTTTCTGTTTTCAGCATCTCCATCATCTTCACCCCACGCACTAAAGCTCCATTATGCTGATGTCATGTTTGCACATTTGTCATCACTGCCTCAATCAGTAAACGCCTGTTTTTCTGCTGCTGTTGCAAGAACGGCATGCAGAATTCAGAGTTATCAGAAAGAATGGTATAATGTATTGCAATATAATAATAATAATAATAATAATAATAATAATAATAATAGTTGTTGTTGTTGTTGTTGTTATTATTATTATTATGTGTTGTATATGTTTAATGTTGTATTTGTTCTAAGGCCCAGACGCTTTTTACAATGTACAGCAATAAAACAGTACAATTAAAAATTTGGTACCTAAGGGAGTACCAAATACAATGCAATCAGTTTTCTTTTCCAAGCTAAGATGAAACACTAGCCCCCATTGGAAAATGGACATAGAAATGAGTTATAATAGAATTTTGGTACATAAAAATCATAACTAAGCCTCAATTATAAAATAAAATACAGTAAAAATAGAAGATATGGCCCTTTAAGTTTGACTGTAAGAAAAGAGAGCATTGTGCAATTATGGAGATTCAAGAGGAGCGGTGTCTTAGATAAATGTTTCCCTGTAGACCACCACTCTTCCTCCATAAAGCTGGTCATGCACTGGAACACATGACAGTAAGGTTACAAGACAGGCTTGACTTTTAGGGAATGTACAGGAATGCATACATAATCAGATCCAGTGTACAGTACACTACAGTACAGTCATAACTACTGCTACAGCATGAGAGCAGAGTTAGACACAAACTATACATCTGCATAATTACTCTGCTGGGAATAGTGACAGGTAGGTCATTAGCACAGTGCAGGCATAATGGATTCTGCCTCAGAGAGTATTGCTACTGTGAACTGGGAAGATGCACATGCTCTGTGAAAACTTGACACCTGCTGTCTCTGCTACAGCGGTATACAATAAGAGGAACTGACTAGAATAGAAACAGTGCAACAATAAGAACGCTGTTAAAACTCAAACAAATATGCTATTTCATGTTTTTTTTTACAAGATGCTTTCAAATTTTACACACACTGATATGATAGATGGATAGAATGAATGGATGAATGCAGGGTGTTTCAGGCATAGGCACCCTAGACAGTTGCCTAGGGGGGCACTAGGAGGGCCCCTCTCTCTCGACAAGCATTTTGTCAATTACGTCAAGTAAGTAACAATATTAAAAAAGATTTCACAGTGATGAGACAGGGAGGGTAGGTATTTACTTACACATCCCATATTTCACATCTAATTCCCAGCACTAAGCTGGTACTGTGGGACTTATCAGCTTCATTGGAAGATAGTACTTACCATTGCTCTAGTAGGCCCGCAGTCTGACGTTCTGCATATAGTTTATCTGAGGAGTCCTCCACCTTTAATTAAGACAGTGGTAGAGGAGGCAGATGGCTCACTCTGCAGGTGTGTGGATGCAGAGACACATAAGGGCAGTAGAGCAGAGAGCCAGAGAGATGGATGGCGATGATAATGATGAATAGAGCGAGGCAGGGGAGAAGAACAATCTCTCAATACATTCTGCAACCAAGAGGAGCAGATAAGCTTCACCTCATGCTTTAGGAGCATTTTCAAGGGGAAAACGCAGCTGCAGCAGGAGACAGCAAATCCACGTCAGGCCATAGATAGGCCACTTTTTTTTTTGGAGAGGGGGTGATAAAGCCCCTTTTCCCTCGAGTCCTCCGAGTGCACCGTGGTGCTAATATCAGCTGATAGGGGTAATTAATGAGCCTTCAGTTAGCGTCATTAGCATGGGCATGGGTGGAGATACATTCTAATCATTCAGTTCCCTGCCAGTCTTTAGAGATTTAACCAAATGACTCACTCAGCGCGCGCTGTTGTTTTCATACGAGGGTGGCTGTTGTTTGTGATTGGGTTGACTGGAGCATTGGAAGCGCCTCATTAGTGTAGGCCGCTCCTTGCATCTGTGACATTCATTGAAAAACGGCTGGGTTGATTTCCTTCATTTCCTTCGCTTTGTCTCTGTCTGTCGTGTCCTGATTATTGTCTTGTCACTGCTCTGCTTGGGTCTTCGCAGTTCACAGCCCAAAGTGGAGATTTACATCAGAATAAAGGTGGGATGCTACACCGTGGCCCTTTTGTCCCGCCAGGTTGCAAAAGGGCCCCGTCAATTAATTTGTTCCACACTCACCTCTCTGATGCTCAGTTACGTTGCCTAGGCAACCTGAAACGCAAGCTGGGGGACACAAGAGAACACATGCAAAGTGGTAATCTAGAGATCAGGTATCAGTTCCGCTATCAGAGAGGATTCATGCCTCTTTGCCTGTGGATCAAAGAGGAGTTTGCTAATCCTCTGAAGCTCAGACGGGGCTGTGTGTCATTACAGGCGTCCCTTAGAGGCCTCGTACCATCTTTTTGGGTTCCTAAAGGGGAAGATAGAAGTGGTACGCGTGTTTAAAAGCACTTTTGCGTTTTTTCCTCTCATGTGTTAAGTGTTTATCTGAGGGAGAGCTTTTTAGTGAAGCAAATAATTGGACTGAGGAATAAACAGTCTGATAGAAAGCATCTGTGGAGGGGGAGGCAAATGAGATAACTCAGGAAGGATGGAGTATGGCAACACCTGGGTGTTTTTCTCCGGCCATGTGCAGATTTGTTCCATTCCACCTTTTTTATAGAAGAGTAGTAGTTCTAAAGCACTAAAAAGTTTCAAAGTGTACCATTCACTTCCTAGTCTATGTAGCCCATATAAACTAAGTGGCAAAAACAGGCTGTTTGGAAGTTGTTGTTTCTGTCAGACAAAAAAACACATTTACATATATGCGTTTACATATATGCACCCATGCAGACTAAATCAGTTTTCCACACTTAGATTATAAGGAGTGTTTCGGTCTAGAATTCTTTCTGGAAACGTAAACTGTTTTTCGTACATAAAACATGCAAATGTCATGAGTGGACCTTATAAGATCTGAGAAAAATTTAGGATATAGGTCCTTTAAAAATACATGTGTCATAAAGGATTATTTGGAGAATTGCCATGGTAAAACCACTTTTGGTTTCCTTGAAAACCTTTCAGTGCAGGAACCTCCACAGAATGCACAGGTTCTGCGCCAGTGAGAAGCCTTTCCCAGCACCATATGTCCATCCAGGAACAACTTAGGAAGCTTTAATTTAAAAGTGTAGCTCAGTGTGCTTTTAAAATCAGCTGCCTGACCTCTACAGCTATCGGATAATCAAAAGAGGGATTAATATTCCGGACAACAAGCACAAGGGTCAGTTTACTTCAGGATCGTGCAAGCCATTTGGCTAAATATAGGCTATAAGGATGCCTATGAAGCAGTCCTCATAGGACTAATAATCATTGCTACTGTTGTTCACAGACACTAAGCTGAGTCATGCCGTTGTCAATTCAGTAGGAAAGTTCTATGATCCATCACTGACGGTTGCCTAACACCACCGACCTTCTAAGTTATTTCTGGTCTTCTATTGTGTCAGTGATTGAACCTACTGTTGAATGAGTCCAGGGCCAGTGTGCACTTCATGATTTGATAATTATGTGGGCATAGTGGTGCTGCTTCACAGATGCTTTTAGCACATTCACCCATCCAGGAGGGTCCTATCTGCCAACATCTTTTAATACCATACTTTCAAAAAAGAAAAAAAATGAAGAAACTCAATTATCCCTGAGCTTTGGGTCATTCTTATAATTTTTTAGCAGCACTCAGTTCACTCTGATGATCAAGAAGTGTTTTACTGGCGCAGTGAGGTACATGAACAGAGTTAATGCATGAGGGACGTGCAGCGAGATGGGCTCTAGAGTCTGCCTCTTATCTGCTGCTTGGCTCAAAGCGAACAGCACTTTCCAAAATCAAATACTACACGGCCCAACAGCAAGCTGGGGTAAAACAACTGCAGGGCCTTATCTGAAGCAGTCTGATTCATCACACACACTCTTCAGAATGGAGATCCAGCATCCAGCTAGAAAAGAATTGTGACTGTTTCAAGTACTCAGTCAGACTTAAGGCCAGAGAGAACTGGCAGTGTTATGGAGGGCTGTTATGTGATTGTTTTTTTTTCCCTTAGCAGAAACAGATTAATCAGGTTTTAGTGTTGGACCTCTCCGATTTGCTTCTGAGGGATTTCCAAAACAAGAACTTTGTGCTTCAGATCCAGTGACCAGATGAGGTGAAGAACATGTTTTTAATTTAAAGAGGGTTTGAATTTGAATGCTGTCAAATAGGATTTCAGCAAATAACGTTAGTAAGCTTGTTGGAAAAAAGTGAGATTTGCTGATTGACTGATTCAATCAAGATTCACCCATTCAGAACAGGTGATTCAGTCATTCATCCATTCATTCATGCATGCAAAAGTAAGTTTTGTTTTTTGTTTATGTACTCTGAATGTATTTAGAGTTGAATGCTAAGCGTAAGACCACAACGCAACTAATCCTGGAATCCTGAATATCTACAGGCTCCCTGCAAGCACTACTGTACTGGTTAGTGATTTTCTTTTAGCTTAAAATGTTTTTGTATTCAATTAGCAATGTTGAAACTGATATTTTACCATTTACGCATGATCTTTGTGCTATATTATGTGGAAATTAATTTTGGTCCATGCTCCCTACACTAGATGTTATCAGAAAGAGTACTCATACCTTTTAAATCTCATTAGCTATTCTTAAATTCCAGACTATATCACAAGACTAGATTCACTGCTGCGGAATAAGCTCTCCTTCATCAAGGACAATGGTCATTTTTCAGCTTTAACAACCCTATTCAGCCAAAGAACGATAATTAGCTAATTACGTGAAACTGTGCAGTACAAGCGGCGCCTCCAGGACTGGAGTTGGAGCATAATGGTTTAGGTGAGGCTCCATTTATTCATGACCAGCTAGCTAGGTCTATCTGCTGAAGAACTCCATTTATGTATCACATAAGATATATATCTGTTTGATGTAACTAAAATAGTAATGTATTATTGTTTATTGATTTTATCACCTTTCTGAAATATACACTCCTACTCTGAGGCAAAAGGGAGAATTAAGGTGTCAGTCATTTTCAGATGAAAGGGAAAAATGGCTCATTTGGAAATGGCTATAACGCACTGAAGCTTCATGCAGCCCATACAATGAAAAAGTAAAACAAAATGTGAGATTAAGGGTCAAAAAGATACGATCTGTGTTTTAAGGGACTGCTTGTAGGGAACTGACTCAGCAGAGGGTAGATCCCCCATTTCTCATCAGCAACACAGCAATGCAGTACATCATCAGTACAAAGAGTTCTGTGGGTTTTTTAGGAGTTAAAATAAGAAGAAGAGGTGTACCTCCACCAGTTTACAGGGCTTCCTTTATGTACAGATCTTCTTCTTGAGAGATAAGAACTGCAACAGGCAGCTGCCACAAGATTCCTGAAAGGCTTGTTTGTTTTTGTGTGACAGACGCTGAGCGTTGCACACTGAAACCCTGCAACTGCTCTGCGACTTTGCGGCAGGTCAGCTGCCAGCAGTAAGCAGTTGGAGCTGCTGGTTGTTTGTATGCAAGCTTAGTGTGAATCAAGAATTAAGGCCTTCCAGACAACAGCCAGGGTCTGCTGAGGATAAGCAAGGCCTGGTGGGATGGGGGAGGTGATACTGTGGAATGCACAATGCACAGATGAGCGAGTTATGCAAGGAATGGACAACAGATGAGTGACCACAGAGCTGGATGAGTAGAGAGTATGAAACATTTGAGTGTGTGATGATGAGGAAGGAGAGGATGCCAGAAGATAATAAATCCAAGCATTTCTAGTCTGCTGGTTATACTGGGGCACACACAGTATTTGAGGGGGCACAACCCATCCCCTTGTAAGTCACAAGGGCATAAAAACAGAAGGTGCACATTTTTAGGCCAAAGTACTGATACAGACTTTGGACATGTCAGTCTGTATCCAAAGTCATTTGTATCCTAAGTCATTTTTGTAACCTTTGTAGACGACTAACTCCTCTTTTTCCTCCTTTTCCTGTTCTGGCTCTTTTTTCACATCTCCTTCATGTTCTGAGAGTCCTTACAGTTCTTTTTCCTTAAGCTTTCACTTAAATAATTTCATACACAGGCATGTGAAGTAATACAAGTGAGGAAAGCTATAATTGTGGTATTCCGTTCTTGCATCTTAACTCATACTACCTACCACAAGTTTGTAAAACGAGCAGTTATTTGTGCAATGTTATTTGTGCAAAGAAACTGAAATACTATATTCTTGGTGTAGTCAATTCAGTTTGACTACACAGCAACAACTGGTAACTGAACTAATGCTAATCTAACTAATGCTGATGTGAATAATATGTGCTTTAGCATCGCTCTGGATTCTCTTTGCTTAACTTGCTGTTCTTCTGATCTGATCTGACTTTCCTGATAAGTTACAAGACTTTGGTGAGCTGAATTCAGAGCATTAGACGCTAGTCTAAATGCTAGTCTCAGAAGAACTGCGGGCTTTAAGGAGCCCAGTTTGACATACCTTGTCTAGTGACAACTTTAGAAAGCATTTGGCCTGGATGTAAGCTTTTATTAATAAGATTTTCAATAAACTATTCGAAAAAAGTGGTGGAGAAAAAGTTCGGTCACTTTCAAAAAGTGATATTGGTAAAAAAAAAAATTGGTCACCAGCATAAATCAGACCTATGGGTGACTTTGAGTATTCATACTGTATGAGAGAAGGATATGATCATGTGATCACAGCATGTCGCACCACTGAGGCCTAGATATGTGATAGTAGGAAGGTCTTCAAGAGCAGAGCACCTGGTGGGACTGACGAAGAGGCTCAAATCTGGTTTGGAAAAAGGACAGATGGTAGCAGACGTTCGGAGCAGGAGCAAGAAAGAACGGAAGCTGGGGGCCTGGGAGAGAGCCAGGAGATCCAAAGTTAAAGCACACAGTCTTTAGCGCTGTCCAAGCTGGATTCTTTTGTCAGAGGAAGGTCTGTAATGTCATTTCAAAGAGATTCAACTGACCAGTGCATACGGGACAACGTATCTAGGCAACTTCCCCAAAGCATCAAAGATAGCTCAATTGAAATATCATATCCTAGATGCATTTGCAGCAGGTACCACACTTAAACTGTATAACACTAACTACAACTGGATTTTGAATATATAGTAATACATTCACAAGTGCCAAAGTTGATACAAATCAATTGATTATTGTTCTATAATGCAACTTTAAGCAGAAACAGAGGAGCTAGTTATGCTGTAATATCTGCATTTTATCTATTTTACTACAGTCGTAACCCAGTAAATACATTTTATTTATTTGCAGTGCTAATCTAGTCATAGTCTGCACATTTTATAAATGTTTGTATAATAGCATTGGTATCGGTAATGACAGATGTTCATGTAAAATATTGGCTTTACCCTTTTCATATCAGTGCATCCCTAGAAAATGTCAAAAATCAAGGTGGAATGTATGTTACATAATATTATGTAATAAAGCAGCACTCTTGAGTGTCTTGGTGTAAAAACAGTGAAATCTTAAAAAAAAAACAATGTCTGTGAGACATCATTTTTTTAGTTTAAGTTTTAGTGACAGTTTCAAAGCAGTACACAAAGTAAAAGCTTAATATAGGTAGACAAAGGGCGTTTTTCAGTATGGACTACACCAAGTATGGACTCTTGTTCTTGGAAGTTAAGACATTGCAAGTTCAGGACGGGAGGATCCAGAACATTCAGTCTGCATGTGGAACAGCAGCGTTCTTACCGACATCACAGTGCAGCAGTTCAGATCCACTCTAGGGTCTCAAGACCCTGCATTGTTACTGTTAACCTTTATCTTTACAGTAATTGATATTTACAATAAAATATCATATAATGAACCAAACTGCCTGCGTTCAAGGGGTCAGACAGTGGTCTCTTAAAACCCATGGTTCCTCTGCCGCTATATGTGAATGCATTCTAAGAAACGTGACTAACCAAGTCCTCAAAAGTCACCTCCTGATGCATCCTTGATAAAACCCACAAATCTAGGACAGAGGTATTTGGTCAGTACTAGACTAGCTGCAAATCTTGAACTGGAACCACATCTGGGCCAAGACTGAAGACGTTTCAGAGGTTAATGAGAAAGCATATTGAGAAACCCCATTGTGGTACAAAACTGTACATTAGGTTAATATTTTTTATGCTAACATACCAAATTCTTGAGCTATAAGATTAACACATACTTTTCTTGGTAAATACCTTATAGTATTAGTGGTTAATACACAATTTGGGTTGCAGCACCCAATAACAACTCTACACGTGGCTGCGTCTATTTTTTCACATTACCATGAGATTGTATCAAATGGGACTTATTACAGAATTATTATTATTACTGACTTATTACTGAATAATCTGTGCAATAGTCTGATGCTGCTTTGTTGTGCAACATCTTACCAGATTTAAATCACTATGATTATGTGTATCATTATTTGGATTATTATCATGCTATGATGTACAATAGCCTACCATGTGCAATACTGTGCAATATTCTTAACAGTTGCTAAAACATTATAATTGTGTGCAATATCTTATGTGCAATAGTCTTATGTCATGGCGGGGGTGCTCGGTGTAGTGAAGCGAGGCACAGATGCAGGGTTCCCTTTGTAAGATTTTATTAACAAAACACGAACTCAACACAAAAGAAGGCACGAAGGCCCAAAACACAAAGCATACTTAAACAGGAGACACATGAGGAACTGGCAGAGTGAGGGTATCCGTGTGGGCATGCATGAAGGTAGCGTGATGGTTGACCGACAACTGAATACAAAACTCTTGGAACTTGAATACACCAAGGACTCAGACATAAACCAATCACCAAAGACAATCACTTAACTCAAAACACCAAACAGCTGACAAAGCATGAAGCAAGACACAAACACATACCTTTTCAACATAAGAGTCCCATATACAAAGTCGCATATATAAAACAAACAACTACGGACATCTTACCATGTGAATATCACTACTTATGTCAATATTACTTATATACTACTGATCTCTACCACGTCCTAACTACCATCTGTGTTGTTAGTAATTCACTTAACTGCAAGTTACTTATCTATAGCATTTATTCCCAGCGTTAGTGTATATATCACAATGTATTTCATATTGAGTTTTTTTCTACAGATTTTTTTTTAAATATTTATTTTGACTTTATATTTTATATTGTTCTTGTCTCTGTGTCTGTGTGTGTGTCTGTGCAGTCATAACATAGGCAGTTTTCTTCTGGGATCAATAAAGTTTTCTTATTCTGATTCTGATTATTATTACTGAAGGAGCTCCAGATAAGGTAGCTATATAATGGTTAAGCTTGTAAAATCTGCAGGCATGGCAGATTTGTACTGGCTTAAAATCACAGATTATATTGGTAGTGACATAAATGGAAGTATCTTCTAAAATAATCCAGCTCCAGCAGAACTGTAGCCATATTCTTATACAGCTGAGCTCCTGCTGAGAAAGATTTAGGACTGTGGGAGCTGCTGCTGCAGCTGTGCTGATCTTCAGTGTTTCTATAGGAGTAAGTGGCACTCCTGTAACTTATTGGCCGAGGTCAACTTCTGGCTGGTTAACAGCAGGCCTGCAGCTCCAGAGCCGTGCTGATGCTGATAGGTCATGGCAGCAGGTCTTAAGGAGAGCAACGGGTGTCCACTTTAATCATCATGGCTCAAGAGATCACGAGCCAGGCAGCATGACGGACAGAGTGAAGACAGAGGAGAAAAACAGAGGGCTAAAAAAGATAGTAAGAATTATATTTATTCCATTAACCTTAATTTAAGCCCTACATCCTCCTTGCTTTTTTATGTTTGCACTGAATCTATGAAACTAATGTAGCTACAAGTAAAGGAACTTTTACACTATTACGAGCATCATGCACACTGCGTGCCCAAATCTTTACACAATTGCCTTTTTTCAACTATCTAAGGCTATCCAATGGAAAAAAGTATGCTGCATAAATAAAGACAGTAGTAGAAACCTTCTTGAAGCCTGGATTTTGTCCATGTTTTTGTCTCATACTAATCAGTGAGGTTTAAGCTTACATTATTAATTACCTGCACTAGCCTCATAGCTACAGTGCAAGTATCAACATTAAACATGTCTTCATTGGATCAGCTACATTAACAGCAAGGGGAAACCTGTGTAAATAATATTTTTATTGCCAAACTACACCTCGAAGAGTTTGTGTTAGATGTGGTGAGATGTTTGAGTGGCTGAAAAAAGCAATTCCCCAAAAAAAGGAAAAAAAATCTAGAGCATGTAAATGCCCTGGGGCTTGTTGAGTTTTGAACTGCCCTGCTTTTGACAACATTTAGGACAAGACGTTGTAAATTTTGCATGAAGGCAAGCAGCTGTGTGTGTGTAAACTGCAGAGTAAGGAGGAGACATAGGGCAGAAACAGGGGGAGAAAGAATTGACACAGACACTGGTATGTTACGTTAAACTCCTTAAATTCCAGACTTATTATTCAGTAACCAATCTTAAGGTCTATTGTCCAATAACTATTATGAAACTAACTTTTTAGAACAATGGGTTCTATACACACAAATGTTTCATTAAGAGTTTTATAGATTTTATAATTTCCTTAGACACCATGGCAGCTGAGCAGCCATATATAAGCCTCAGACCACCATATGCATATGCAATGGCAAGCTTTGATTGGAGTGATGAATCATGCTTCCAGGTTTTGGTAGATGCCAGGAAAACGCTACCTGCCCAAATGCATAGGGACAGCTGTAAAGTTGGGTGGAGGAGGAATAATGGTCTGGGGCTGTATTTCATGGTTTGCATGCCTCTTAATGCTCACAGCATACAATCACATTTTAGAAAACTGTGTGCTTCAAACTTTTGGGAAGGCTCTTTATTATCAACACGTCAGTACACATCTATGTATAATTATTTTTCCCACAAGTATAAAGTAACCCTCAATACTGGAAAATGATTTAAAACTAAGTTTATTGAGCTACCAATATGAGTAGTGATTTATAGGCAGTCATTCAAGAGCTATAGTGTCTTCAAGCTATAAGTTATAAGTACTTCAAGTGACATCCATGAAGATATGGTTTGCTGAGCTTGGTGTGGAAAAGCTTTGAGTGGTCTGCTTTGGGCCCTCACCCCTTGCCTATAGAACACTTAGGATGAACAGGAAATCCAGCCTGACATCAGGGGGTCATTTAATGGGGCAATGTCTCACCACTCATTCATCATGCCCCACTAAACCCATTGTTTTTTACATGCCTTTTATATGAGGCAATCGACACAAAACAAAGGGGAACTGAACTTTGTCCACTTTAGGCCTCTTCAGTTAACATAGGAGTGTGTGCGTGCATCATTTTGTGCTGGCTGAATTTTAGAGATGCACTTTATGCGGTGTAATATTAATCAGCAGACAGATCTCCTAAACAGGTAGATCTGTGGTGATTTGGTGTAAATTTGGCTCTCCTCAATGTGTGGCTCCTTTGAACTGATCTAACGTCATTTTTTTGGCCCGTACTTTCCTTGTAATTTCATGAGCTTTGTAAAAATGTTTGTGACAGTATGTCATTTACGATTTAAACCACAAAGGCATGACATCGGTCGTACTGAAGACCAAAACATATTTCCCCAAGAAGACAATAAAATCTATTCCATTAGAAAACAAGGCACTAAATAACTTTGGGTACTGTCACTTGGATAGAACCCTCAAGGGTACATATTTAGTACTTTTACATAGGGAACATAATTGTTCCTCCCTCTGTCTGTCTGTCTGACTTTCTTTATTGCTCTCTTTCTTTCTTTTGTCCTTTCTATCTTTCTTTCTTTCTTTCTTTCATCCTTTCTTTCTTTCTTTTGTCCTTTCTGTCTCTTTCATCCTGTCTTTCATCTGTTCTTTATTTTTTTCACCCTTTCTTTCTTTCGTCCATTCTTTTTCTTTTTTTCATCCTTTCTTTCTTTCTTTCTTTCTTTCATTCTCTCTGTTTGTTTCTTTTATTCTTTATTTCTTTTTTTCTACCCACTTCTCAGCCCTTTGTGGTCTTCAGATGTCCCATGATTTAGTTCTTGTTCCAGGCACTGTCACCCAAAAATAGTGTCTGACTGCACTAGCGCTCTTGTAGTCGCATGAAAGCAAATACCTACAGAAATGTTCCACAGTCTGGTGTAAGGCTCTCCCAGAAGAGAGCTGTTACTGCAGCAAAGGGAGAAACAACTCCTTATTAATGCCTATGGTTTTGGAAGGAGATGTTTCAATGTCCAAAGAGACCCTATGCCATGGATTGGATATCACAGCTTATTCCAGAAAAAACTCAAGAATAAATAGACCCGATGCTTTAGTCCTTCTGGACCGGATTGCAGTCAGAGAGCAGGAATGCTGTTGTTCTCCTGCAGATGCTCAGAGTGAAAGCCGAGCTGGAGGAGAGGCAGCAGTGCCTGCAGGATCTTCCACAAGCTGAGGACTGTGATGACATTTGGTCTGTGGAATGCAACCGAATGGCCTTCATCACCAAGTCATATGTGTTGTCTACAAGGGTGGGAAAAGTAAAAAAGCAATTGCCTTTAAACATACCTAGTAAAACATAAATGTTTTAACAGATCAGTTTAAAAGTTTGGTGGGTGATGTGTGATGCAGTGACTGATCAGAGATATTAGTCCCAGAATTAATAAGGATAGTTGTGGGCATTTTTTTTTACTGGGATTTGGATTTAGCTGGATGTTCTAATAAAACAAATTCAAGTGTATGCAAAGTGAACTGACTGGCAGTAATAAGTTTTAGCGGAAAAAAATAAAATAAAATATATATATATATATATATATATATATATACATATATATAAATAGTTGTAAAATAAAATAGCCAAGTTCAAGGCACAATTATTTTTGAATTTGTTGAAGATCTTGTTTTGACTCCAATAGTTTTTAACTGTTTCAGACACTGACAAGACAAATGACAAGATCTTCTCTAGCCCTCTCTTGCTTTATAAGAGTCAATTTAGTTTCAGATCCTCAGTCAGTCACTTAAATGAGACCATGGCTGTTGAGTTTAAGCATAACACCCTGATGGGTCACGTATATATTTGCACTATTACTATTTTATTTTATTTTATTTTACTTTATTTATGTTATAGTTACTTGTTAGTTTTTTGTAATAGTTTACTTATTATTCTGTTTGCACTATTACTATTTTATTTTATTGTTTATTAATATCTTTTTTTTTTCTTCCCTCCTAGCTCTTTGTCTTATCTTTATCTTTTATCTTTATATAACAGCAACACTGGTAGATTTACTGAAAGGATGCCCAAAATTTGCACTTCACTTTTTATTTTAGTATACTTTTAAGTTGTGAAAATTGTGACATTTGTGGAAATGTGTCTAAAACCATGCAGATGCAGTATTTAAAGTGTAAAAGTGTAAAGTGACCATTTGTCATACGTGAACACACCACAGCACACAGTGTGAACAGCGTGAAATTCTTTCTCTGTATTTAACCCATTCACCAACTGAAGCAGCGGGCAGCCAGGAACACAGTGCCCGGGGAGCAGTGTGTAGGGACAGTCCCTTGCTCAAGGGGACCTCAGTGGTGCCACTAGCAGTCTTGGGATTTGAACCCACAACCTTCTGATCAACTCCCTAACCACCAGGCCACCTGCTGCCCTTTAATTCATGACAATTGTGATATTTGTGGAAACGTGTCATATTTAAATCATATTTAAATGCTACATTTGCTTCTGCTTATAAAATGATAAAACATGTAAGTTGACATGTAATGTGTGTGTCTAAATTTTGTCATACAACAAAATTTTTTGTAGACACTTGATCATCCAATGTTTCTTTTGAACTCAAAGTTATTATCAATAAGTTTTTTTCCCAACCCTTCCCTCATCTCAGCCCACCCCAGGAACAGCCTCTAATGCTCTGGAAAGCCTTTACACTACGCCTTTGTTAAAACATCAGCAACAGCCACAAAGGTGAGGTCTTTATATATACCCTCTATATTCTCTCTATTTATTCTCTTTATTCTTTTGCTGTTCTACTTACTATGTAACACTCTCTCTCTCTCACTTCATACCTCCTCTGTCTCAGCCCTGTTTTTCTCATTTTTCTGATCACTTCAAAGTGGCTTTTTGGCATTTTGGTCCAAAACATTGCCAGAACAGTCATAACAGCCTCCTTCCCTCTCTCTAAATCCAGCACGCTCCTGGCTGTGTGTGTGTGTGTGTGAAAGAGAGTGAGAGAGAGTGAGTGAGAGAGTGAGTGAGAGAGAGAGAGTGAGTGAGAGAGAGA
>JBBPCZ010000142.1:23573544-23599958 GCA_037974445.1 Brycinus macrolepidotus | reverse complement strand
GAAGACTGGGCTTCCTAGAACCTCTCTAGTTTAGTCTCGGAGTACTGAGTTTGAGTTGGAGCTCGGTGAGCTCATATGTGCTGTGGACTTTCAATAAGGACTTTGTGTTTCCTAACTCTGATTCTGCAGTGCATCCTTTCAGCGAGCCCGACATGACACACGCACACACATATATATATATTTGTGGAGTGTGTGTATTTGTTTTTTTTAAATGATATTTAAACTCTTGCCACCTGGTTAGAACAAAAACATTTAATTATTGTTACAAACAAAGTGACACTTGTCTAAGTGTCTTCCCGAAGTCTTATCTTCTAAGCCCCTATGTCTTCTACAGCACACAGTGCAGTAATGTCTATATTTGGCAGTGAGTCTGCAGGAAGGCACGCGGGCAGAATGCAGTAAAGCTGCAGTGTATCTGTAGAGAATAAACTGGCAGTGGCAGAAAATCAAATAAATCTAGTGAGATCTGATGCTTCGCTATCCTGTCAAGGGCTTGTTGCTCTTGACTGTGAGCTTAAAATCTGAGAGTTTATCTTTTCATTTTTCAGCTCTGCATAGCCATCACCCATAGTCATTCTCTCCAGTGGGAATCAGTTTTAATAATATAATGCTGGTGACCTACAAACAGAACTGTTACTCTGATCTATACTTTAAAAGCGTACCACTGATGTGAGATCAGACTTGACCTTTATTCTTCAAAGTCCAGTTAAACTGCTAGTAAAATTTAACAGCAATTTTATGGAACTTTCGGAATTTGCATGGCTGTTGGCGTGGGCATAACGTGTGAGCATGTGTGTGTGTGTGTGTTTGTGTGTTTGTGCATGTGTGCGTGCAGACTTACAGATTCATAATGAAATTTAACATTGTGAAATGTTTTTAAATTCACTTTATTTATTTCAGTCAACATGTTGAACATCAGGACTGCTGTGCTTCACTTAATGACAAAACTTCAGCGCCATCTATTGGCAATACAGTAAACACAGAAAACAACTGCCCCACTTCCAATCATGTTTGTGCAAAAACAAATGCATTATTGCAAAGAGGATTAAAAAATGGCTATGATGAACAGTATTTATTGCTTTAAATCCCACTGTGTAGACTTTGCCAGCAGTGAAACAACTGTGATGATGATGATTATTATCATTATCATCATCAATAAACACTGATGGGGGTGGTTTTCTGGACAAGGTTTGAGCCTAATATAGACATAGTCTGGGACTACGCAAAACAGAAACTGCCTAATCTACTGATACGGAACATGAAAGCACATTTTTAAAGTCAGTTTTAAAGTGAGTGCATTCTTGTAATTTGCAATAGTGTTGCTTTACTGCTACAAAGAGCCCTGCCACAGATTTCTACAAGGGATTTCTATGAATTTATTCTTGGAGGGCTTATACGACTTGAATAACAATGTCTGAAGGGCGACTGGTGTTGATATAACCAACAGTGTTATCTCAGTTCGCTTCATTAAAGCAAAAAATCACCGCACCCTATGGTACACAGAAGACATAGCCTGTTTTGTATCCGCATAGCGTAAACATGACCTGCTTTATTGCATTCGTTCACTATAGAATTTAATGTGACACTTTTTTTGGTTGGTCTTTTTGGATTGTCAAAAACATATAATACCATAAGACCATATAAGACTGGCAAGACTGCAGAGGTGGGTAAAGTACCTTAAACCCACATTCAAGTACTGTAAAATCATAAGTAAAATAATGACTCAAGAACAATTCAAATTAAGTTTCCATAAAACAACATAAACAGAAGGACACTATTAGGTCAAAGAACTACTTAAATTTCCTGAAGTTGCTATTCTTCTCTTTTTTGTTCAAAAGTTACTTCAAAGATCGTCATTTAACCCTGGATCACATTTGATTAAGGTTATATAAGGTCTATATGGACTGTTTTAAACTCTGTTTAAAACCATGTGTTAAAGACCACCAGAAAACTACCCCATAGAAATGAATATCCAAGTAAATAAAAAGATGCTATGCTTGGTGATGCTATGCTTGTTCTGCCCAACCTTATATGTCAATCTGTCAGTCCACAGTCTAGTAAACTGTAGTTTATAGAGACAGACAGATAGACAGTATCAGATGAAAGTTTAGCAACAGCAGATCGGAACCGTTGACATCCCTGCCTATTTATGAGAAATAAAATGATCATATAATTTTGGCTCTTCCGATCAGCAGGTCATTTCATTACAAAATAAAACAAAGCTACAGAACGTGTCTTTACTCTAATGTGTAACAGTTTTACGTTTATGTACAGTATGTAACATTTGAATATACAGTGAAGATAAATATATGCATGGGTCTGTTCATTATGTAAAGGTGCAAGAAAGCCAGAGGAGGTCTGTTGTCATATTCCATGCCTGAGAGAGTACATGCTGAGTGTCGTCCACACCTGCTGTGTTGAACACTCTTCCTACTGGTTGTGTGATTCATCTAAAAGTCTATTCCAAGTCTCAGAAAAACTAGTGAATATTTATAAGCTGGTACACTTCAGAATCACTGGCCCAAAAAACACGAGCCAAAAAAGCCAGGATAAACAGTGAAGTCATTTTGATTTTGTCTTTTTTTTAGGGATGTGTAATGATATCAGAATCTGATTGGTATCAGCATTATAATATCATAATATCAGCACTGCAATATTTCAAAATGTTACTTGATGCAATTATTGCACTCTGGAAAAGCAGAATATTTAGGTGTCGTGGGTATACTGTGCTAAAATGCTTTCAATTGACTTTATTTGCAATGTGATTTTTTATAGTCCTAGTAAGCTTAGTATGAATATTTTTTTTTTCATTTCATAGAGACATATGTACCAGCATCAGTATATATACACATACAATAATGGATACTGACTGCCTACGAATCCCACATTGGTGCATCCCATCTCTTTATGTGTATTATTATTTTTTTTTCCTACCTGCTAGGTAGGTCTCCTGTCACACAATGCTACAAAGCTTCCTTTGAATCACACTGCTAACCCAACGTGACTAGACAACTGAAGGTGCTTGGAAGAGAGTGCTTACTGCAAATTCTGTTCCATGAGTTAACAGACGTCAATGTTGCGCTGAGTGATGGGGGAGAGGGAGGGCCAGTTACGCTCTCTTGGCCTCCCATCTAGAAATGGCTGTAATTTTCCCTTTTTGCTACTTTTGATTTCTCTCATATCATCAGTCTAAGATCAAACGGATAGCCTTTTTTGCTCATCTTTATATAGAGTCCCATCATGTGAGCTTGACACCTATGTACATACAGCGGCTACTATCAAAATCAGAATGCATAATTCAGTGATTACTTGTATTCATTATTACAGTTATACCTCAAAGCTAAAAACCTAGTATGTATTTGCACCGTAGGAAATCAATTAAAATTAAAAAAATGATTTCATTGCTTAAAGTTACACACACTCTCATTCACACACTAAAACTAATCCAATATTTAAAACATCAACTGATCGAAGTCTTCTACCTAAAAAGCATAAAAATAACATATGATTACTAATGCTGTTACTACGTACAATGAAGGATCTATAAGGATGAATGAGAGTTAATTATATTGTGAAGAGGGCAGGTTGCCACAAGCATTACAGTAATTAATTTATCAGTCTAGTAAAATGTACTGCATGTAACTACACATTATGCTACACTCTGCTGTAGGTGGCTACGTCATACCTGGTGTGGAAGTCAAGAGTGTGTTCAGATGTATTCAGAAGTAAGGGGTCCACCCTTCTGAATCTCCTGCATGATGGACTGCACCACCTCAGATGTGGTGCCCTGACCCCCGAGGTCAGCTGTGTGCAACTGCAGGGGCAGACAGAGTGGCTGGGATGTAAAAATAGTAAGCAAGCTTTTTGAACTCTTAGAAGCTGCAGTTATTGCTGGCGATAACTGATGCATGGTGTAATGCAATGAATTATTTTTGTTCACTTATGTCTTTGAAACAAGCAGAGATATTCTTTTGGAAGGACATATTTATACTGTATATATTATAAGCAGAAGAAACATTACATTGCAATTAGAATACACAGAGTCTTGTTCTTGTTCAATAATTTATTAAAACTCATGATTTTTTGTCATTTCTTGACAAGCAGATTCCACGTTTTGTTGATTTTATAAGTGAAAATAAGTTCTCTACAGAGAACACACTTAAATGTGACATTTTTCTGCTAATGCACTTATTCAAAAAAAAATAACATACAATATAAAATGGGCCATCTCCACTCTCATTTTGTGTTTTATTTTCACTACAAATATAACAAAAATGTAATTAGATCAGGGCAGATCATATGTCTGTATGTTAGTGCATGATTACATGTGAATGGTATGACAAATTAAATATCTTGACTTCTAAGGGTTAACCACCTAAACTGTTATTACTTAAGAGGTATTAATCTTAAGATTTAGTATTCATTAACTATTATGAAACTAACATGTAAATTATGCGGTTATCAGTGTGAGAAATTGGGGTGTGGGCCAACATTCGAGCCTAAACACAGTTTAAACCCTTAAATGGCCTTAGTCCAAACCTTTATTACATAAGTCTACAACCTAAAAATAACTTGGTCAGGTTGCATTGTAGTCCATGTAGTTATTGAATAATACCTCTTAGGATGTAATAAAACTGGGACATTAAGAGGTTAAGGAATTACACTTATCCCTATAAAGTTTCTGCCACTCTGAAAATAAAAGGCATCCCTGAAAATTCTTGTGGAAAAAAAGTGATCAGGAAACATTCATAGACCTCAAACCTACAAAGGATCTCTATTTGTGTTGCTATAAAGATCTTGATCTTGCTGGAATCCTGGATTGACATAATCCACCAAATATGCACAAAGAATTGAGGGCAAAAATAATCTGCTTAGCTGAACTTCACACATATTGCGGCAGAATAATAAGGCAGATTGAGACCAAGTTATTGACCTATTCACAGCATAAGAGCATAAATACTTTGTGAAGATCTTAAATAAGCACTTGGTCTTACAAAATTACTGCAGTTACAAGTGTTTACGATTTAGAAAACTGTTCAGTGACAGGTGGAAGAATTACCAGAAAGTACTTCATTGACCTTTTATGTAAGTGTCCCTTTCCTCCACTGAAAAAAACTCAAAGTGGCTCTAACGATCCTTCAGTGTACCCTCCACGTATCCTAAGAATTTTAGCAATAATGCATGATGGTAATTGATAAGACAAAATCTTCTAAGGCTGTGAGAAGAAGAGGCTCAATGCACTTAAATGAGATTAAGAAGAGGAATGAGATTTGATCGTACCCGAGTCTCTGAGAGCGTTTTGAAGACGGCTTTTCGAATCATACTGGCATAGTCATGAAGCCTAGGAAAGAAAACACAGGACAGACAGAACTGTTTACCATGGCTTACACCAAAGAGCAAATCCAGCAACCTGGAGAAGATATCTCATGTGTTTTAACCTGATGAAACCTCAAAGTCTCTCTTGACTGGCACAACTGAAGAATGACTGATATGTGTAAAATGTCTTAAATGAGCAGGAAGGTGCATATGAGCATTTTTTACATACCCTAAGTGATCCAGCATCAGGCAGCTGGCCAGCAGTGTGGCAGTCGGGTTTGCGATGTTTTTGTTGGCAATGCTTTTCCCAGTGTTCCTTGTGGCCTGACAACACAATACCCAAACACCAGAATGACTATGACCGTAACTAGGTGCATTACTTCTTCTGTGCCTTGTACCAACGATGGCAATTATGAGTGCATGCTTTATTGCTGGACAATATAGTACTGTCCAAAAAATCGCCGCATTTTATTGTTACAAGTTAATTTGATTTTGGAATTATAGCCAAGATTTATAACTAACAGTTAAACTTTCAACCTGTCTTATACATACTGTGCTTCATGTATGTGTTATAATGTAAATATGTTTTAAAATGCAAAAAATGCACTTTATTGGTAACTGGTACCAGAATTGGTAATTCGGGCAGCTGGTGGCCTTGTGGTTAAGGAGTTGCCCCTGCAATCAGAAGGCCATGGGTTCAAATCCCAGGACTACTAGTGGCACCACTGAGGTACCCTTGACCAAGGTACTGTCACCACACACTGCCCCCTGGGCACTGCGTCGCTGGCTGCCCACTGCTTCACTTGGTGAATGGGCAGGGGCGGATCTAGAAAAATATTTATGTGGTGGCAAGAGGGGGGCAGGAATTATTGAGGGGTGGCAACGTATGGCAGACGTTTATATACTGAATTTAATCACAGTTATCACCAAGGCTCCCAACGTTTCCAAGAACCTTGGAGTGTGATTTTGGGGTGTGGGTGGCCGATGCGGGTAGCGGTGAGTTGGGGGCGGGGAAATATGCGGGGGATGATGGGGGTGTTTGGAGCGTGGAGCGATGAGCCGGGGGGGTGTTATGACCGTCATCTCTCGGCGTTATCTCGTGCTGCATTCAGCGCAGTCGGACATTGAAGATTCGCGCTTGTAAATGTCAATTTGGCCGTAATTTTTCTTTTAATTCGTTGCTGCTAACTGGGGTGGCAGCAGGGGTGGCAAGGCTTTCTTTTAGGGTGGCATTTGCCACCCTATGCCACCCCGGTAGATCCGCCCCTGTGAATGGGTTAAATGCAGAGAAAGAATTTCACACTGTTCTCACTGCTGTGGTGTGTTCATGGGTGACTATAAGGGGCCACTTTACTTTACTTTAATATGTTGTTAATTATTGGCTATCATTGAGAAATATAATTTACTACACAGGGATGTCAGCTGTGCATCTGCTATGCACTAGCCCTCTCGTTCAAAAAATCAAAACCTTCAGCACCTTTGATGGACTAGATAGGACAGTACTTGTGGGAGACTTATGGATAAGTCAATAAGCAGCAAACTAGCAAAAGCAATTGCAAAGTGTACTCCACTGTAACAAGAATTCACAAACTTTGCAATAGTGAGAGCGAGAGCAAGATAGAGAAAGTGAAACCATTGACTGTATACAGTATACATTCATTTAACAAGCAGCCACTGTTTCTCTTACTGAATATGGTTGATGGAAATAAAAAAAATGCATTCACCACATGGAAATCATTTGCTTTTCATTTTTAGGTTCATGTGAACACTGTGTAATAAATGTATTATTACTAAACTTATTTTTGCCCACTCGTATTGCTAAAACAAAACGCAAGGTTTCTCTCCACAAGGCCAAATTTGAACAAATAAGACAAATACCTCACATTATTATGTGATTAACTGCAGTTCATTACTTAATTTATTTAATATACATAATTCTATACTGTGTATATTGTATACTGCACCGACTATCTCTCTCTTACTGTCTCAAAGACAGCATAGTCCTTCCCATAGTTGGCCCCTGGCACCAGGCCTGGTCCACCGACGAGTCCAGCACACACGTTGCTCACCACGTTGCCGTAGAGGTTCGGCATCACCATCACATCAAACTGCTGAGGCTTAGAAACCAGCTGGACACACAGAAACAAAACCATGCTGTATTGTCTTCATTATGCCATATCAAGAGACGTGGGAAATGGGGGGAAATATGGGATACTAAGGTGGCTGTAGCACCCTTAGATTTCAGATCTGTTTAACCCTAGCTGCAAAAATAATAAAAGAAATATATATGTATTTTCACTATGGCAAGCTTCACAACCCCAAAGTGACTCACAGTTGACAATTAAAGTAATTTGTTCGCAGGGACTGAGGTGCAAAGAGGTGCAAAAATGCTTAATATTGCCTTACCATTATGAGCCAGGCCTTCTCATCTAAGATCAGTGTCTGACCTCATAAATGCTCTACAGAATGAATGGGCACAAATTCTGACAGAAACTCCAAAATCTTGTGAAAAACCTTCCAAGAAGAGTGGAAGCTATTATAGCTGCAACTCCATATTAAAGTCTTTGAAGGCAATGTCATTAAAGTCTCTGTTGGTGCAATGGTCAGGCGTCCCAATACTTTTGTCCATAAGAGTGTATGTTGACATCTCTCGCCACATTGTTAATGTTGTAATACACTCAGTTTGATGGAAATTATCCGACAAAAATGTAATTAAAATGACCATCATTAAAACACCCTCCATATCTACTGATTTCACTGACCTTCACCACTAAATGCAAACCACAGAACCTCAATACAGCTGCTCTGTCAGGTTGGGGTTATGTAGTCAATCATCCAGACAGTGTGTATGTGTGGCAGAACACAAGTATGGATGTCTGTGTTACTGTGTAAATGTGGAATTTCAATTATCAGTTACTATGTAACCATGAGCTACTGTGTACCTCAAGACAAATGCCTTGTATGTGCAAACATAATTTGGTCAATAAGGCACAATTCTGATACTGATTCTAAATCCTCACACATTTGCCTCAAACCATGAGTTGTTAAAAAATCTCAAACAGACTTGCTTATGTGGGTTCTGAAACTTAATGACAATTTTATCAATAAAAATAAATAAAAGTAAAATATCTAAACCAGTAAACAGCCAGAAGTCTGACTGTTGTCCACACTTTTGGCCATTTTTAACAGATAAGTCAGATAGTATCAGAAACCACATAAGCAATTCCATTTGAGATTACTTGACCTGGTTTGAGACATGTGACGATTTAGTCATGCACTTTGCACGATGCTAATTGGTGGACAAAACTAAAAAAATCCCAGTCAATACAGTCCATAGGTGGAAACAAAACCGCAAAAACAGCTTCTTTTAATCCACAGTTTCTGTGATGTCACAGCAATACTTATTTACATGTAAGATAGAATAATCTGAAAAAACATGTTTTTTGTGTTATTTGAGCCAAAATCTACAATTTATTGATGCAATTCCTGTCACATTTAACCAGTGGTTTCAAATATGTTTTGAAACCTTAACGCCGCTTTTAGTTTTGGGTTTAACGGCATCTCCTCTACGCAAACAGACAGGCAAATGGTTTTATATGACAGGAAATATGGACTTATAAGGAATAGGGAATTTACTACAAGGACTCTGGCACAATACTGGGTGACCAATCACAACAGAGCTAATTGACATATATCAGCCTTAAAGGTACATTTGTCATTTTAAGGCTAAGGGATGGAGAAGGTTTGAAAATGTAAAATATGAATTCTGACCCAAATGTTATGAGTGGACATCAGTCAAAATGCTAAAACAAGCTGTGGATTAATGCAGAAGTCTATTAACAGTCTCATAGGGAAAAAAATCAATGAGTTTCTATATGCTGGTAAACATACCTGCATGGTGGTGTTGTCTACAATCATGTTGTCAAAAGTAATATCAGGATATCCCGCTGCCACCTCTTTACAGCACTGCAGGAACAGACCATCACCCAGCTTCCTGAGTGGAGCACAGCAAAGATCAAATAGGTTCTCAAGGTCTGAACTGCCACCTGCTGTGTTTTCATTATTGGAATTCATTAGCTGTGCGGTATAGAGGCTCTGTTGTAAGAAAGCACGCTTACTCATACATGGCGATTCCGAATAAAGAAAATCACCCACGCCTTTAATAAAACTGTAATTACAGTACACAGACTTACATGATGTTAGCTTTATGTACAGCTGTTACCCTACGCCGGCCTTTCTGTCTGGCTAGCTTGAAGGCATACTCAGCAATCCGCAGGGAGTTCACCCGGGTGATGATCTTCAGACTCTCCACCACTCCAGGGACATTCTAAAGAAGTCAGCAAAGCAAGCGCACAAATACAAAATGCCTAATTCAAATACCCAAAGTTTGCCCATTCCTGTTATTAATTACTTTATTAATTTATTGTTTCATAAAGAACATATATAAGCAGTGCAAATGTTCATGGGTGAGGGAGCATGTTTGTTTGTGTGTGTGGGACGGTAGCAAGGAGATGGACACACATCTACACACCTCGTGCTCCAGACTGCTGTATTCCCCCTCAGTGTTCTCTCTGATGATGATGATGTCTATGTCACTGTGGCGGGTCTGGACTCCAGGCAAGGTCTGACAGTGCATCATGTTAGCATAAAGGTCCAGTGACGTGCTGAGAAAAGAGAGAGGCTTGAGAAGGGACAAACATAACTTTCGCAATTTTAACATCCACAATGTTCCTTTGTATCTCTATTAAAGGAACATTTTGGTAAAAAGTCAAATTTGCACAATTTTCCATTTATCCCAGACGTAGTCGATCAGCCAAGACAGGTTTGAAGGTTAAATTTTGCTTCTTTAGTTTAGCACTGGCTAAAGTTGCTGACAAATACAAGTATTCAATGGTCATCTAAATCTTTTCACCACCAAAACTTCACTTAATCCACATCCAGCTTGTCATTAAGGTGGTGCAGACTCATGGATGTGGTTTAGGACACAGTATGATTTACTGTGAGCAATAACTGATTGCTGCAGACAGTCATTTCAGACAACAGGGTTTCAATAGGTTTTCACAGACCACGTCAGGAGAAGGAGTGCTGATCTAGAATCAGTTTTTGTGACCAGGACCTACATAAATACAAAGGAATCCGATCTAAGATCGGTCCTCCTCACGGCTGCTTATACCAGCCCTGGTGTTGTCTAAGATATCTGTCTGTAGATGCGAAGTTCACAGTAAGTCATACTGTGTCCTAAAACAAATCCACAAATCTATGCCACGCTGATAAAGAGCTGGATGTGTTTCGAGCGGTTTTAGGATCTATTTACTGAAAAGATTTGGGAGACTTGTGTTTGTTAGCGATTTTCCAGTGCTAAACTAAAGAACCAAAATCTGGACTCAAAAGATGTCTCGGCAGATCAAACTATGTCTGGGGTAAATGGAAAAGAGTATGCCTTTTGTTTTTTTTTATCCATTAAAATACATATGCTTTGAACTGATTTCAATGAGAACAAGATTATTTTGATACTGACAGTTAGTAAATATCTGATTCAGTTGGATTATACTCATTTAGAAAACTATTCAGTATATCATAAAATCTCAGATTTCATCACAATTCAATTTGATTATTCAGTGTGCTTATTTTAGGGTAGAGTTTATGCTTTGATTTCAGATTTTATTTCTACATTTTCATATTTCATTTCTACATCTATGCAAGCTGTGTACTGTTCATATCTCCCAATCGTGTGTTTGAGTACTGAATCTTCAGCATGTAGCTTAGTTATGGGCGTAACACAATCTGTCAGTGCATTTCACATCAACAGTCTGAATGATCAACACAGCCCATTTGCATAAAGTTCATCCAGAACATAATAGAGAATAGAAAAGCAGAGGAGAAATCAGGATGTGCATCAGCGCCACAATGTAGCAGAAAACACGGCATACCATTTTGTATAACATTATGTGAAGACCACATTAATGCTGCTTCAAATTTCAGCACCCTCAACTCAAACACCTTTTTGTATCATTGATAGACAATAAAAAATTACAAAAAGTGTATTATTATTATAAATATTAATATTATTAATAATAATCATTGCAGTTTTTACTGCAGTTTTTATTTTTACACCCCTGTGACACAGTAATACCGTAGCAAGTTGTTCCTGGACTTATGAGAAGGAGGAAGGTTGTGATTGGTCTCAATGTTTCCTGAAAAATATACAGAGAACAATGCACAATAATGAGACTTACATTAGGTTAAGCAGGCTTTTCCAGACCTGGACACACACACACGACCAACAGTACCCACACTACCTACCTTTCAGTGCAACTCCATTGCGTCTGATGGCTATAACAGCGTTTTTAATCTCATCTTCTGAAGTGACAGATGAATCCACATTCACCACCTCAAAGTCCACAGGGACGCAGCAGAACCTGTGAAGACCTCAACCTGTCAAACAGTTCACACTGACCATGGTTCCAAATAAGACTGTTTTCTAGTCTGTTCCCAGACCTGAAGAGTTCTCTGACATGATTCAGGAGTTCAGGTCCAATCCCATCTCCAGGAATGAGGGTCACTGTGTGTCGACCTCCGTACTTAGCAGGAGGAGGCTGATATGTAGACATGAAAGAGTCAATCAGAGAATTAAATGGACAAAAGAATGAAGCACAAAACAAACGGTATAATTCCACAGTAGTCCATATTCACAGTTGTATGCAAAGTTTGAACAGTCCAGTCAACCTGACATGCTTTGTTTATTTTCTGAATGAAAATAAGTACACATCCTCTACACGGAAAACAATTTTTCTGTTCATTTTAATGCATCATTTTGCTTTGGAGACAGTGGCACTGACGAAAAGACAGGAGGTAGAGCTGGAGGTGGCAGAGCTGAAAATGTTAAGGTTTGCACTGGGAGTGACGAGGATGGACAGGATCAGGAATGAGTTTATTAGAGGCACAGCTCGAGTTGGACCTTTTGGAGGAAAAGTCAGAGAGGCAAGATTGTGTTGGTTTGGACACGTGCTGAGGAGAGACTGAGCATGTTGGGAGAAGGATGCTGAGGATGGAGCTGCCAGGAAAGAGGAGAGGAGGAAGGTCTAGTAGGAGGTTTATGGATGTGGTGAGGGAGGACATGCAGAGGACAGAAGGAAGTGGAGACGGCTGATCCGCTGTGGCGACCCCTAATCGGAAGCAGCCCGAAGAAGAGGACGAAGATTTTTATTAATATTATTTACTGAGTTTAACACAGAACATCAAATGTGCCATAACCTTTGCACACATACCACATTATGTTTTTTCCTAATATGTTAAATTCAGCATATAAATTGCGCATTAAAATGTGCATAACTGTGCATAACATAGAGAATTTGTCCTTACTTACAATTAGAAAATCAACATGTATTTCGGCAGATGTAATTTGACCAGGGGTGTCCAAACCTTTGCATGTGATCATAAATAATAGCATTTCAAACATTAACAGAAACCACATTAGCTTTTTCTTGGCAGATATCCCTTTATGACCAGGTTTACTTTTAATATCAGGTGACTCTGATATATGGCTTAATTTGCAGCAGAAAGGGATGTCGATGACGGTATTAACTGCCACCAAAAAGCTGTTTTGAAAGGTTGTTTTGAACCAAATATTCACAGGTCATCTCTCTGGCTCTCCTACCTTTTAGATATTAAATTTTGGAATGCCGGATTTCATAAAGCAACACCTCGAACTATTAATGATTGGTCAGTTGCCATAGCCTTTTTGAAAGGCTATGAAATTACTATCTCTGCATGTCAAGTTTAGCCATGTGTATTGTGGAAAATATTTGACTCGCTGCATGTATATTGTATATGCCCTCCATTATTTGGTTCTGTTAACACTTTTTCCCCTCTTCCCCCTTTTTGTTTTCTGTTTTCCTACCCTTAAGGTATTGCACTTGTTTGTTTGTTTGTTTTTGTAATGGTTTAAACTGAGTCAATAAAAAGTATATAACAAAAAAAAGAAACCCCATAAGCAAGTCTTAACAGCTTTTCACATTGCAAATTGGTAGAGGAGTGTACTTTTTCGTTATTTTTTAGCTACACTGGCATTGTAGCTCCAGTGCTAAACTAAAGAAGCAAACTGTAGACAACGGACAGACTTGCAGAATATCGTGTAGCTTTGATTTTTGGCCGACTGCTTTAATGATTATTTAGACATTGGTAATTCTGTATATCTTTTCTTTCTTAATTCTTGTTACAAGCTTCGTGTTCAGTTTGGGTGTAATTTGGGTGTAAAGAGCAAATATGCTTGACTGGGTATCGCTCACATTTTTCAATACTGATAGAATGACTTTGATAAGGACTCCAGAATGATAACTTCTGTTAACTCACAAATTGACTTAAAGTGAGTGTGACTTAAAGCGGAACTGAGTGAGAGGTGTTGGAAGTGAGAATATTTACTTATGTATATTTATTACTGCAATGTAGACGGTAAATCAGGAGGCCAGACTTTGGAACGAAAATGCTTACCGACATACTCATGCTGATAAGGACATCTGCTTGGGTACTGAAATTTGGTATTAAATTACATGAATACTCGGTAGCATTTAAGTAATTTGGTCAGTATGATAAAAGCAATTTTGATACCCAGCCCTTCTCAACTCTAATATAAGCCTACACACCTGCCATCCACCACTGTATTCCTTAAAGGTGCACTATGTAGGAGTTACATGCTGTACTCCCACAAATGCGCTTACTACACTACAAACTATAACTAAAACTCATACAAACAGGCTCAAGCAAGAGGTTTACAACATTTAATCAACAAATGCAAAAAAAAAAAACACTACATAATGGCCATTATTTAGAGGACCTTTATATCATAGTGGTAGGATGCACTCCATAAAAGCACAGTACTCACAATAGCGTGGCCACGGATGGATGACTGTATGACTCTGGTGAGTAGGTGTGAATTTGAGGGAGAGAAATGTGCTCGCCTGAGCTTCGTAAAAGAACAGAAGGCCAGTTGATGCAAAACACACTGACAGCAGAAATCAATGGCAAGGTGCATCAGGAGAGACAGATTTTTGTCCCTCTGAATTGACCATATGCTTATGATTTAATAGAAGTGAGGCTGAAAAATGCTGAAGTATTCATTTAATCCTTCATAGTTTTTATATATTAGGAAATTAGTGAAGAGGAAAATCCTCATATGGATGATGATCAGGCATAATAAGGCATTGGCCGGGCATTGACATGTGCGTAATGACATGTAGGAAGGAGGTTAAATGCAGTCCAGGACAAAATTAGCCTTGCTGGGTCATCAGGGATCTGATCGTGACTTTTCCACCATTTGGGGCTATGTTTAATTTCATTTGTAGAAAAAAGCAAATAATTAGGAAGGTGTATGGGACACTTACAGTATAAGATGACTTTTCTCTCCTACTGTATATGACTGGTCTTATCACCTGGAAAAGATAACAGAGACAAGTCAGTCTATAGTGAGAAAAAAATCAGAGTTATGCAAAGACTTGGGTGATAGGGCTACAGAGGTGCACAATTAGACATAAAACCCACATCTGCAGCACATATAAAGGACATTTTTGTAGAGAAGCACATAAATGAAGGACAGTAGGGAGCATGCTGGCTATGTGTCAATGACCTTGTGCAGAACTGCAGTATGGGACAAGCAGGGGGACACAAATATGGTCAGATAATAAGACCACCTCGTGGAGCTCTGACACTTGCTGAAGCACCAAAGGAAGATCTGAGAAATGCAGCAGTGCGCTTACATTACTGTACAGAAAGCATTAGAAGACCCTGACACTGACCGTGCTGCCCCTGGGTCCGGCCCACGGCTGCAGGATCCTGGAGAGGAACAGGACAGACCGAGTGGCAGGCATTTCAAATCCAAGGACAGCAGATCTTCAGACTCTTCTCCTCCAGCAGGCCTGACCTACCCCGAGCGTGCAAAACACACTGCAAGCTATGGTTTCACATTCAGGGACAATCCTTGTGGATTTTTGTGTCTTTAACCAAGTACATTACATTAGCGCCACCTGCTGTCGTGATCCTGCTATTGACTCAATTTAAAGGAGAATTCAACCGACTGTAAAGAAAATCTGCGTAATACAGTATTTAATCAAATAATAACAATTAAATATTCAGTTAAAGTTAGCCAGGGTTCCAAGAGAAACTTACCCCGTGATTCTGTTTTCATTACAACATGAGCAGTATTCTCAGATATTACATTACTGTATGCAGTGTACAGTGTTCTACATATTAGTGTGTTTCTACATATATTTATAATCACCGTGTAAGTAGATACAGACATATATATATCCACTGTGGACATTTTGCACTTTTTGTATTATATTTTATTTTCACCTTATTATTCACCTTATCACCTTAAAGAAGAATTCCACTGACTGTCCAAAGATAATCTGCATCATTCAATATTTAATCAAATAATAAGAATTAAATATTTAGTTAAAGTCGGTCAAGGTTCCTTTAAATCATTAGGAAAACCCAAGCGAACGAGATATTATGGAGAGCTAGTAATCTGGTGTTTTTTAAAGAAATTTGTCATGCCTCCTGAATCTGTGATGCATTTAAGTTTAACCTTAATAAGGGATAATGTTTTGAGAGATAAAAAGGATGCAGGTGTAAAGGAATGTAAAATAAGGAATACAGGAACACAGGAACATGTGTTCAGTGAACTGTGGGAGAATGTGTTGTTTTAATTAACATTGAATGATGTAATTCAAACTGGAACTTGATTGTACATATGTATATATAATTTCTGTTCTTTCTTCTTGTTATAATAGTTAAAATGTTGTCTGTCTTGAACAAGTCTCGGCTGTCCCAACAGACCACTGCTGGGAGAAGATTAATGTAGACCTCCACTTTCCATAGGCTATTGAACGTAGTTGACAAAACTACACTATATGGACAAAAGTGTTGGGATGCCTGACCATCACACCAACAGGGACTTTAATGACATTGTATTCACATCCATAGAATTTAATATGGAGTTTGTCCCCCCTTTGCAGCTATAACAACTTCCACTCTTCTTGGAAGGCTTTCCACAAGATTTTTTGTGGGAATTTGTGCCCATTCATTCTGTAGAGCATTTGCAAGGTCAAGCACTGATGTTGGATGAGAAGGCCTGGCTCGCAATCTCCGTTCGAGGTCATCTCAAAGGTGTTGGCTGAGGTTGAGGTCAGGGCTCGGTGCGGGCCAGTCAAGTTCTTCCACACCGAACTCATCCAACCATGTCTTTATAGAACTTGCTTTGTGCACTGGGGCACAGTCATGCTGGAACAGAAAAGGTTCTTCCCTAAAGTGTGTCCACAAAGTTGGAAGCATGACGTTGTCCAAAATGTCTTGGTATGCTGAAGCATTAAGATTGACCTTCACTGAAAGTAAGGGGCCACCTGAATTCAATATTTAAGACGGCTGTCCCAATACTTTTGTCCATATAGTGTATATAGGTTGAAACTAGTTCGAAGTGAAATTTACATAATGCCATCTGTCACTAAATGAGTTTATAAATGCATTTTTATTTCTGAATGCACAGTAATTTGACTTAAATTACTACATTTAATGATATTTTGTCTGTTATTTTTCTGTGAATGGTGCACTTGTTGCCCTGAACAACCGAGAGGATGAGGCTGTTTACATTGCTCTAACGCTTCATAAATGTGCCTCATTTTGAATTTTATTCGGAATAAAGAGAGAAAATACACATATTTATGTGGTTTAGCATTATTATATCATAACCTTTTTTTCTTTTCTTTTTTTATTTTGAATGAAGAGATCCTTTTGGTTTTGCCTTGGCGTCGTGAGGTCAGTCGTCATGACGTCGGTAGTTGTAGTCCTATAAAGGGCCTCTTTGTAGCTGACTATGTTAACTTAAAACTATATTTCCCACAATTCCACCTTGTTCTCCTCCTCCTTTCCTCCTCCTCCTCCTGATTCCCTCCCACTGTCTGCTGGGCCGCGGGGAAGTCGCAAGATGGCCGACGTCGTTTGAAAGTATGTTCCTCTCCTCAGTATGAAGCCGTGAGTGAGCCAGGGAGCGAGGGAGCTTACGTTTCGGGGGGTTCGTTTTTTTGTTTTTATTTTAGTTCTTTTTACTTTGGTTTTATTTAGTTGTTTGTTTTGTTTTTGTTGGGTTTTTATCGTCCATTTCATTCCGGACTCGCCCCTGTCTGCTGGTCGTCTGGACTAGTTTTAGAGTCGTCAGTCAGTCAGTCAGACAGTCACACCGGGCTCTGGCTAACGGGCTCCGGGGCGTAGCTCGGTGTCTTAGCGTCAGGCCTGTCTATTCTCGTTATATAAATCTCTCTAGCATCAAATATTTTAGTCACCTTTACAAAATCCCGTCCTAACGGCCGCGCAGCGTTCTGACACTATGCTAACACCGACCAGCAGTCGTAGTCGTAACGTGAAGCCACTTTGCTAGCATGTAGGATTATCATCATCTTTTTCTGGACATTTTCTTTCTCCCAAACGTCGTCGATATCGTTCCTGCCGCTGTCTCCTGTCGTAACCCCGCATAAACGACCCAATTTTCCCACCGAGCTATGCTATAATTAATCCTAGTCGTCCATAGTTTGGGACAGTATATTGTTGGCATCCTACCAAAATACAGAGAATGGCTGCACACTGTTGCACGACCAAATCCAAAATATAACTTCACCCACCAACCACACACCCACAGATTTACAGTAACACGGGCTTGATTTGTTTGGTTCACGTTACACCTTAGTTACAGGCTGATTTGGGGCATCAGTAACTGTTAGGAGAAGTCTAGCACAAGTACTACACACAGACAAGCGTTGTTTTTTGTTTTTTATTATTTTTGAGACTTAAACGGGACGGAATGGGAGTGCAGGGCTTTCAGGAGTATTTGGAGAAACGTTGTCCCGGGGCGGCGGTTCCAGTGGACCTCCTGAAGCTCGCCAGAACAGCAGGCCGACAGCCTCCACACCACCACCCCCATCCTCCACACCACCAGCCCCATCCCCATCACCCCGGCTCGTTGCCCCCGCCGCCGCCGCCCCCCGCGCGGATCCTGGTGGACGCGGACTCGGGCCTCCAGCGGCTCTACGGGGGGTACCAGACTGACTGGGTGTGTGGCGGGGAGTGGAACGCCATGCTCGGCTACCTGGCGGCCCTGTCTCAGGCCTGCCTGTACCAGGGCGGCCTGGAGCTGGTTGTCGTGTTCAACGGCACGCTGGGCAAGGAGCGCTGGCCCGAGTGGGCGCGGCGGGCGCAGGGGCAGAGGCAGACCGCCCAGCTCATCGTCAACCACGTCGGCAGCAAGGCCACGCCGCCCCCGCGGGCATGGTTCCTGCCGCCCGCCTGCCTGAGCCACTGCGTCCGCCTCGCCATGTTCCGCTTCCGCGTGAGGGTGAGTGGCGTGCTGCATAAACTCCTCTCAGCCGGAGAAATCTTGTGGACACTTAGAGAACAGGGGAGAAAAGTCATTTTTAAAGAAAGTTTTCATGTGCTGTTTGTCATCAGAAATCAACAAGTTGTCTGCATGCACATTTTTGGATTGCACACTACAGCATATCGAGAGTATTTTATTACATGCAGTAGTTCTCTCTATGGATATGATGCATTAGAGAAGGATGCTGAAAGTAAATTATATCGTTACAATAATAAAGGTTTCTCTATGTACATCTGTGCTCTGTGCCTGGGTAGTTGAAGTAATTAACTAGTTCTCTAAGTATTTCATAATTAGAAAACGTGTACTGTATTGGTAGTTATGATGCTGAAGACAGATCTTAATATGGCATGAAGTAATTAACTTGTTCTCTGTAAGAATTTCCTAATTACAAAAGGATATTGAGTACATATCTTGGTATTAGATGGAGCTATGTACGAGTTCAGTGTGGACACTTAGGTAACAGGTTAGAAAAGTGCTTTTTTTTTTTAAAAAAAAAGTTTTCATGTGCTCTTTATCATCAGAAATCAACAAGTTGTCTGTATGCACATCAATGTTTCGCTGTGTACGTTTGTACTCTTTGTCGGGGTCATTGAAGTAATTAACTAGCTCTCTAAGTATTTCATAATTAGAAAATGTATACTGTATTGGTAATTAATAGAATATACACTAAGGATGCTGATGACAAATCCTATAATGGCATGAGGTAATTAAGTAGTTCTCTGTAAGTATTTCCTAATTACAAAACGATATTGAGTACATATCTTAACATTGCGTGAAGCCATGTAGGAGGTTATGTGGACACTTTAGGTAACAGGGTAGAAAAGTGCTTTTTTTTTTTTTTTTTTGTTTTTTAAAGTTTCATGTGCTGTTTATCATCACAGAAACCAACAAGTTGTCTGTATACACATCTTTGGATCGCACACAACAGAGTAGCTTATTAGAGTAACCAGTAAGTTCTCTGTATGGACAGAGTATATTAGAGAAGGAAGCTGAGAGTAAAGTGGCCCCTTATAGTTACGTATGAACACCCCATAGCAAAGCACAGTGTGAATTTCTTTCTCTGCATTTAACCTATTCACCAAGTGAACCAGTGGTCTGCCACCAATGGGGGTCGCCCAGGGTGCAGTGTGTGGGTCTGGTATCTTGCTCAAGGGTACCTCAGTGGTGCCACTAACTGTCCTGGGGTTTGCATCCACGGCCATAATCAAAGTTTCTCTCTGTACATTTGCGCTCTGTCCCTGTGTAGTTTAAGTTTTCTGTAAGTATTTCATAATTAGGATGATGAGTACATATCTTAATATTAGCGGAAGCCATGTACGAGTTCATGTGGACACTTGGTTAACAAGGTAGAACAGTTTCATCTGCTGTTTATCATCCCAGAAATCAACAAGTTGTCTGTATACACATCTTCGAATTGCACACAACAACATGTCCAGAGTAGCTTATTACAGTAACCAGTTCTCTATATGGACATCCGTGGATAATACCTTAGAGAAGGATGTTGAAAGTAAATGATATCATTTCTCTGTGTACATCTGCACTCCATGCTTGACTAGTTATAACTAGATCTCTGTAAGTGTTTCATAATTAGAAAAGGATGTTGAGTACAAATCATATTCGAGGATGCCATGTACAAGTTTTGCTCTATATTGGTAGTCATAGAACATACACTAAGGATGCTGAGGACAAATCTTAATATGGCATGAAGTAATGAGCAAGTTTTCTTATGAAAAAAATGTTTGTGCTTAACAGTACATTTGCTATTTGGCAAGTGAGAGAAGATAGCAAATGATGCAATTGACTTAATTGTACTCATATAAGAATGTTACTTATTCAGATATTTCTGTTTATTAGAACTTAGTAAGTTGTTAATAATGTAAGTAGTTTAGAGAGTATGTAAATTAAACATTTTCATTGTCAATTACAAATAATTGTCTGTATAATACGAAGTAATTTTTGTGTATGTGTTGACAGTTATACAACACTTAATTTTGAATCTGAATGAAGTGTGGTGCTGTTGGGTAATGATGTCGCAGGCAGAGAAATATTTTGCTGAAATGCTGGGCTAAAGCTTGGCTCCCTCACTCTGCTGTAGGTGGTACAGACACTTGAGGACCACCACCAGGAGGTGCTATCCCTGTACAGAGACTACGGTTTTCAGGGCCTGATTGCACAGGACTCGGAGTTCGCTCTATGCAATGTCCCAGCCTATTTCAGCTCCCATGCTCTCAAGCTGTCCTGGAACGGGAAGAATCTGACCACTCATCAGTACCTGCTGTCTGAGGCTGCTCGCCAGTTGGGTCTCAAAACCCAGCACCTGCCCATCTTTGCTGCCCTGCTCGGTAAGTCATTTACCAAAAGTTTGAAAGGCTGATGTCTGAACACATGTCACTTTGTTTTAACTCAGTATAAATTAAATTATCTTGGCTAATAAGAAGGCTTTTTTTTAGGGAACCACATTCTGCCAGATGAAGACCTGGCTGCCTTTCATTGGAGTCTCTTGGGTCCAGAACACCCTCTTGCCTCCCTCAAGGTATGTTTTTGATTTTTATTTGTTTATTTATTTTTAGCTATCTGTGAATTACTAATTTAAAATACTCCTTTTTGTTCCAATGTCTAACTAATACACACAGGTCTTCCTAATCTCCTACCATTAGTTCTTTCTTGTTTCACAGTCATTGTTCTGCTTATTTTAGGTAAGGGCTCATCAGTTAGTCCTTCCTCCTTGTGAGGTTGTGATTAAGGCTGTATCAGAGTATGTTGCATCCATTAAAGACCTTGGGAACCTGGATGCTGTGGCCAGGGATGTATTTAAACAGTCTCAGGTAAAGTGGGGTCCTTAACTTCTTCTACTCTCATTTTATCAATAGTGTCAGGAACATTAAGGGTGTTTTCACATATAGTCCTCTTTAAAGGAACTGAACTCAGTCCTCCAGAAGTGGTCCAAAAAGTGGACCAACAGAAAGGGAACTCAGTTCTTTTTATGTTCACAGTGTGAGTTCATTTGAAAGGGGACTCGGTTCTCTTTCTGGTCCACTTCAGCTCAGATGGGGCCTCAGTTCTTTTTCTGTTCATACTTTAGTTCCTCATCTAACCTACTGCCGTTGTTTCTTCACATTCCCCATTCTTGGGAATTTTTTTCTACATAAGAGTGGATGGTTAAAAGCTCTACCAAACTTTTACATTTTCCACAAAGATCAATGCTACTATTTTTCTTTACTGAAACTGATGGAGAGCAAGAATGCGTTGATTCTATGCAACTTGGTAGAGAAACTTGATCTCGACAAGAATCTCTAGGTCCCTTTTATTTATCTATTCATTTAGTTATTGGGGTTTTAATTTTTTATTATTATTATCATTTATTCGTTTGTGTTTATTAGTTTCTTTATTGTCTGTTGTCAGTCATCTCATTTTTGCTCTTCCGAAGTATAATGGAAATTGTAATGGAGTTGTACCGTGCCATGTTTGTATGTTTATTACAGTTCAATAAAAAAAAAAAAAAATCGTTTTCCGGGGCTGTAACTTGTGATCTACCTACGGCAAGGCTAGAGGGCGAAAATTGTCGAAGCGAACCAGGAGCGCTTTGTGTTCATAACGCACAGACTTAAGCAAACCGGACTGAGACCACCTCCCGTTTCAGAGGAGTCTGAGTTCGTTTGACGTGTTCACATATACGCAAAAAATGCTGACTAATCGATCTGAGTTCGCTTTAATGGATGAAACGGACCACATGTGAAAGCACCCTAATATTTGCATGCTGCTTCCATCAAGAAATGCCACAATTACATTAAATTGTCTTTCTCTTTTGCTCAGTCTCGAACTGAAGATAAAATTGAAAGGTTTAAGAAGGCAGTGGAGTATTTTTCAGCGGCCAGTAAGCCAAGACCTCTTTCAATGGGACCTTCTCCTTACCTCTGTAAGTAAAAGCCATTTTTAGAATTGTCTAGTATGTTCCATTGTGATCAAGATGTTGAGAAATGCTATCCTTTCACCTGTGATCTTCATATGCATGCTTAATTTAGCTTTTTTGCTTTCATAATGAAATTATCTCTTCTTGGCCTTTGTTCACAGTTCCAGGTTTTGGGCCTGGTCAGTTTGGCGGACCTCCAGGCCACATAGGGGCAGTGCAGACTGGAAAAGCCCAGGTAAATTTAAGTATATTGTTGACGATTTCTGTAGTGTTTTCATCTCCAGATATGTTCTTTGCTCCAGCTAAAACATTGTGGTATTTTCTTAATGTCTCCCATTAGTTTGGTCCACCCCAGGTATCAGGTGTTAAGGTGCCTTATCCAGGTGGGCCCTATGGACCTGGCCCAGCCTCTGGTCATGCCCTTCTATTCCCGAACCCACCTCCAGCACTGCAGGACTGCAATGATTCTCTTGTTGGGAAAATGGGCTTTGCTGAATGGTCTGCTCCTTATGATTCCACTCAAGGTGGCAACCGACTGCCCAATCACCACACAGCAGCACCCTCAGGCCCTTCCCCCTCACCATCTTCTTCCTCAGATGGGGAGGAGCAAAATGACACCAGCACTAAGTGAGTTCTGAACACCTCTCTGCACCATTCTCTCCCTTTCACATGACTTCATTCTCCTCCACGCTATTCTTAGCAGAGCTATGCTAAAATTATCTTAAAAGGTAACACCAGGAGGAGGTGTCAGAAACTGTGTCAAACTCTTTTAGTTCCCCATTGCCTCCCAAATACTTCACTAATGTTAAGATGTTTCCTGTACACTTGTCTTGTTATTTTACATAGTTATTCTAAATATTCTGTTCAGGGAAATTGTTGAACGTTCACTTTTATTATACTCATTCGTTTGTCACTTTCCTAGCTTGGTGTTTGTGCATGTGGGTGTCATCACAAAGCAACCTGTCAAATATTCTGCTTGGGGAGGGGGCAAAAGCTAATTTTTCATTCAGAGAAGCTTCTCTAAGCAGAATTTTTTTTAGTTACTTAGGCCTTCCTGGTTGATTTTTTTTTATGTCTATCTGAACTACCCATGTAGCTCTTTAGATCACAGTGGCTGGTCCACTGACATCATGAAGGTCAGTGCCAGATTGACTTCCCAGACAAAAATGAAGTTAAGCCTATGGGGATTCAGAATGCTTTGAACATGGTGGTAGTAGTCAACATTGGTGTATCAGTGCCTGACGGATTGGTGCTTTTGTTTCTGAAGAGGATTCCAGAGGCCACCAGGAATATACAAAAACTGTGGTGCTAGAAAGTTTAACCCTTTGGAATTTTCAGTATTTCTGCATAAATAAGGCCCCAATAAATCAGATTTTCATACAAGTCCAAAAAGGGAGGCAAAGTGAACCCATTTAAGTAAACGAAACTAAAATGTTCATTTCTGTACATTTGAAATAAGCTGCAGTTTTCGTATCATAACTTTGTAACCAGCACATTTACAAATGTCTCATTATTCAAACTAAACTAATTTGGCACTGCTCATTCATGCTGAAGTTTTAAGGAGTCTCTCAGCTCTAGGCTGTCTTTTCAATGAGCTGCAATACAGAGCAGCCAATCAGAAAAAAACAATTCATTTACATTTGTCAGACTTACATTTACATATGTCACAGTAAATGTAAGTATGGACACAGTAACAAAAACAGGCTTTGGGTGTGTTAGAATGAATTATGATGCATTTTGAATTATATATTTGGTACACAAACTCGCACAAAGGAAAAGGAGAATATGAGCCCTTTAAAAATACCTTGTTAAATCAGTGCCTTTCATGGCTATAGGTTGGTCAAAGTAATTTTATTTTCATGTGAGGAAACCCATCTACCTCCCAGAGTTGAAGCTGTTCTGTACTATGTAATATTCTAATATGTAATATTAGATTATTGTCATCAATTAAAAAAATGGCCAAATCTAAAAAAAAAAAAAATTGTCTAATTTGTTTGATTTGGTTCTCTTTATCTACTTGTAGGACTTGTTTGAAAATGTTGTTTTATATTTATGCAGAAATATTGAAAGTTTCTGAACCATTTAGAAAGTTTCTATCACCTTTGTCGCTAGAAACAACCAGTAGACAGCTAATTTTATAAGAGGTTTCATGACTTTAAAGGGTAACAGTGTTGCCATGTTAATTTCAAACTCCATAGCTTATATATTTTTATTACAGCATTGGAAGATTCATTTTTTAACTTCTTTGAACATTGTCTTGAAATGTTTCATGGTTTTATTAACTTTTATTGAACTTTAAGACTTTCCTGTCCTGTTAAGTTAGAAGCTTTTGTTGCAGTCCTGTCTGTATATACCATGGATGTGATTTTTACTTTGTAAGCTGTGAGGAGCTGATGTGTCCATTTTACATGCTTGCAGTCAATAATACAAGTGTGTTGTGCTTTTATAAGCTTTTATAATAGCCTGTGATTTGAGTATACTCAACTGGTTCATTTCTTTTCAGTCATTTGGCTGACAAGTCCTCTAGATGGGAAGACCCCTGTGGCCGTGGAGGAGGTGCCTCCGGGGACAGTCACCAGGGTAACGGGAGTGGGCCATCTATTCCTTCGCTGCTGTCCATGGCAACACGTAGCCACATGGACATCACAACCCCACCCCTGCCGCAGGTCAGTGCGGAGGTGCTTAGAGTGGCGGAGCACAGACATAGGAGAGGACTCATGTACCCGCAAATCTACCACATCCTCACTAAGGTAAAAACACTGACTTGTATTACACTTTTCCATTATGAGCTGCATTGTCGTACACCACTCTTGACACCGTTCTGTGTTCCTTTCTCTTCATCCTGAATATATTGAATAGAAATGAAAAGGTGCGGTCAGACCGGAATTTCACCGTTCTGTTCTCTTAGGTGGGTGGGGAGAAAATGAGATGTTTTGTGTGTGATCCATGCAGGATCATTTTTGTGGGTTAGCAGGTTAGTTAAGTATAGTTTCCAACAATGACTTGCACTAAGTATGATTGAAATGGCTGTTTTCATTGGAGAGATATCAGATGTCAACTTTTTTTTTTTTTATACGTGTATGTAATCCTAGACAGTTTGACTGTAATTGCAGTTTATTACATTTTTGAAACATGACAACATTTCCAGAATGCACTGGCTGTTATGAAGTATGTGCAAATGGCAGAAGTGAATCTTTGGTTGTTTTACACTCTAGTTTCTAATGGAGCATTATGGGAATAATGAGTGAATGACAAACATAACTCTTATATTCAGCAATTAGTGACGAGAATCACCTCTTAAGTTTTCTGTTGGCCCAAATTTCAGTGATTCATAATTTCACAAAAGAAATTGATGCTGAAGATTTTTTTGGATTTAAGTAAATTGAGATTTGTTTTGTTTTTGTTTTCATTCTCTATGTTTCACTGCTGCCGAAATTCTAGCAAGCTAAATGACATTATTTGTGCTGCTTGAGTTGAAGTAACACAGTTTAATGGAAATCTGTGTAGGGAACAAGGTGTTTGTCTGAAGCTGATATGCATCCATACCTCTCACAAATCTATCAAAAAAATACATTTCCAAAAAAATGTATTTCAGTGTAACATGTCAAATTAATTCCTGTTGCTTTCTACAGGGTTGCCGCGGGGTTGTAAAAGGTAGTAAATTAAATTAGGCCAAATTAAGGCCAGTAAAAAGTAGTAAAAAGTAGTAAACGTCATCTAACGAGGTAGTAAATTTTCGAACCCCCATCCAACTGGGCCTATGCGTTT
>JBBPCZ010000142.1:23535517-23545711 GCA_037974445.1 Brycinus macrolepidotus | reverse complement strand
CTTCCCCAAACTGTGTCCACAAAGTTGGAAGCATGGCGTTGTCCAAAATGTCTTGGTGTGCTGAAGCATTAAGATTGACCCTCACTGGAAGTAAGGGGCCTAGCCCAAACCCTGAAAAGTAGATGTGTCCCAATATTTTTGTCCATATAGTGTATAAATGTATACAGTGACATTTTCCATCTATTCCTATTCACAAAAATTGTCTTTTTTAAATAAGTCACAAGACAGACAACCAATCAAAACAGGTCTTTTACATATATCAATATTAAAGACAGTAGCAAAAAACAGCATGTCTAATTCTAAAGCAGAAGTGTTGAATTCAGGACCTTCAAGGCCAAATTCCTGATTTTGTGCCTCATTCACACCTGATTCATATGCTAGGTTTGGAGAGAGAGAGTAGGGAAAACACTGAACTATGTTGGACACTGGCATTATTGATAATGTTGCTTATGATGAATGCTTTTTAATAGCACAATACATCCAAAACAGTAACCAATGTCTTCCTCTCTAGCTGACTCCAGGTATGTACCAAATTTCATACATACTTTCTTTCATAATATTCCAACAGTCAATTTTTTTTTTTCAAATTTACCATCACTGACCGTTGTCATATGTAGACGTATGTTTCATATGGAATGCAGTGTGAGGTGGCGACACTTCCCTTCTCAGGCTTGAGCAGAAATTCCAGCTGCATGTCTGTTTCTTCATGTCATGTCCGTCAGGAGCCAGGAAAGGGGTATGATGGATGTTTGCTGTCAACTGAATGATCAGAGCCTCAGCAGAAAAGCAATGCTCAGTAGTGGATCCCTGCAGCTCAGAGAGAGGACAAACATCATAGGCTGCATGAAGACAAGGTTAAACACAGGTGGGGTGCAGAAGAGAACAAGAAGTTCTGTTCCTGAATCGGGTACATTTTTCTTGTATTTTAATTTTGTCCCCCTTGACATTAATGAGGTTTATGCAACAGTCATAACTCATTTTTACTCTACAGTTTCACATTCTCTCTTTGTCTTTTGTCATTTTAAACAAACTGTTTTTGTTTTTACCTCTGTTTTGATTGGATGCCTCATTCAAAAAGCAGTCCACATTGATACACTTCTTTTAACCGCACGGTGAATGGGAGGAACTAAAATGCTGTAAGCAGAATAGATGGATATACGTAAACGCATTGGTTTTTGTGATATTACAAAAACTGAATGTGAAAATGGACTGTTTTTTGCGGCTTAGTTTTCATATATGGAGGGATTCATTCTGAAACTTTAACATCATTTATGTACTACATTAAACTTATCGGTTTATGATGATATGGGCTCTTTAATCGATATCTGTTCCTTGGCCACTTTATTAGGAACCCTTATGTTGTAGGCCATCCTTGCTGGTGTATGAGACTGTTGCCCATCTGTTTTGTGTTAGCCATCCTCCGTTCCTTCATCAGTGGTTAATTTCTGACCTCAGAGCCACTTCTTGCTGGATATTTTTGGGGGATGGACCACTGTCAGGCCAACAGTGACAGTAAGGTGTGTTTAAACACCACCCTTTACACTCCTACCTGCTCCACACATACCACACATGCCACTAATATGTCAGCTGCTGTGCTGAGAACAGTCAACTACCCAGCGATGAAGGTGGCCTACAAACTTCGCATGGCAACAGATCTGCTACAGGCTGTAACTGTGCACCTATGCAGTGGACAGTAAAGTGGCCAGCGAGGTAGGTGTTTCCAATAAAGTGGCCAGCGAGGTAGGCATTTCCAATAAAGTGGACTGCGAGGTAGGCGTTTCCAATAAAGTGGACAATGAGTGTATCTAGCCAGAGCAGAAACAATTGATGTAGATTGAACTTCTTTACACCAGAGGGCAGCCTATACCTGTGAGCAACAGGGCGAAACTTCTGAGCCAACAAACACAAAATGCTTTCGCCGACTGTAATTATTTGTTTTTTGAGATGAATGAACTCTTGTGGGAGACATTAATGAACTGTCTTTACACACAAAAACACATGGAATTTAAAGAGTAAACTTGCTGGAATTGCATTCATTTTGTTGTTGTCATTGTTTAAAATCAAGCTCCCCCGCTGTCTGTTCCATGCAGTGGTCTGGAGAGAAAGGAACCAGAGAACGGACCCTTGGGAGAAAAGTAAAGAAGGAGAAAGCGAGAAGGCTGGGAAGTGTCATCTATCTGGGTCAGGCAGAGCCGTTCTGACATGCCACAATCCATCTCACAAATGCTCATGCACACACACAAGTTTATAGAAAAACACCACACAGTGTGCATCAGGGACACAGATATCAGCTAAAAGGAAAAAAAATACACAGACCTAGTGTTTTTACTCATAAATAACCCAACATTCAGGATGGTGCAGAGACTGTAGAGGCAAAGGCCTAAAGGGTGAGAAAAGTGAATGTTACCTTTAGCTATGCACTGTTCTCATATTCTGGATCGGGATCGGCACCAATACTGACCTTATCACACAGAATCAGGTATGAGCCAGATCATCCTACACTCCATACTGTTTCTTGGACATGATTATTAGTAGGTTTAGTGGTGATGTAATGGCCTCAAGTGTTCTGTTGGTTTATACAACACTTCTTCATAAAAAGAAAAAAGTGAAGTGAATTCTGTATCAAATGAGCTTTAATGTTGCCGATTCCTTCGAGCATGTGATGTGAACTGTAATAAGATAGGATAACATAACCCTTTATTAGTCCCACAAGTGGGAAATTTGTATTGTTACACAGCACAGTGGACAGAACAAGAGAAGAAAGTAGAAGCAGCATAAACAATAGAATAAAAGCTATGCAACACAACAGTATTATATAGAAAGTACACCATACAAATAATACAAAAATCTAGTAATCTAGATAAAGTATCTGTTTTCTGTTTTGTACTATTAGCTGCTGTGTAAAGCCATTACTTAGAAACTGGTGTCCTGCGAAATGATAGTTATTGTGACAAAACCTCCTTAACCAATCAGACTGTGCCTTCAGTACAAACTGTTATGTAAATAGCTGTAAGAATTATGTAATCCAAATACAGTTGAAGTACAACGTGTGCATCGCTGAGCATTATAGATAACAATTTCTCTGAAGCCAACATATTTAGTATATAACTCCCAAATGAGTTTGCGTCTTATTTTACAGAATAACTTATAACAACTACTACATTCTGCACAGATAGCATATAACACTGTCATCGAGTGGTTCTCTGTCTCTGTCTCTCTGTCTATGTTTTACAAGATTACAGAATATAAAACAGCTTTGTTTAAAGTATATATGCATGTAGTTAACTTGTTGGTGATGCTCTATTTTTTCAGCCAGTACAGTTGTAGGCAATAGTTACCTGTAGTCACGCATGTATATGTTATATATACACTATATGGCCAAAAGTCTTTGGACACCTGACCATCATACCTATGTCAGCTTATTAGACATTCCATTTCAAACCCATGACCATTCATATGCCCCAACCCTGAAAAACAGCCCCAGCCTGTTACCCCCCTACACTGCACTTTACTGCTGGCATTATGCATTCCATTAATGAGCATTCTCCTGGCATCTGACAAACCTAGAATCCTCATCAGACTACCTGATAGTGAAGCATGATTCACCACTCCAGAGTCCAGTGGCAGTGTGCTTTACACCACTCTAGCCTACGCATGGCATTTCCCATAGTGATCTTAGGCTTGTGTGCCATTTCCAGAATGTCCATATACACAGTTCTTGTCCTGGCTAGGGAAGATCTAACAAAGCAGAAATTTCACAACCTGACTTGGAAAAGGTGCCCTGTTTTGAGTCACCGGGCTCTTTAGTATGACCCATTCTACTGCCAGAAGATTGTGTATAGTGTGGGTGTTCTGTTAGCTTGCTGTTGCTGTTAGGTAACGGTCCATATCAGCAGTTAAACATGTAAACATTACCTTAACAGCTCATTTCATGGTTTCATTGCTGTAGCTGAGAAGAGGATTTCAAAAGTGATGCTACAGTGTGAGAGCTATTGATAAGTGTTTGTAGGCCTCCAATCCAATGATATGTCCAGCCATCAGGGCTCATAATTTTAGTCCAGCATGGACATATGGAACGTATGGAAGTTAGCATTAACAACATAAATCCAGCATTCAGAGTTATCAGAAATGGGATTGGGGAGAAAAAGTTGCATCTTTAGTTGGAAACATTTTTTCCTTTAATGCCTTGATACATGGCAGCATTAAAGGCCAGGAGTGGGGATAGTTGGGACAATAGCTCTTTCCTTTCTGTGCGGGGATGAAAGAAGCGAAAACTCAGGAGTGGGATGCGGAATATGAATAAATAAACATGTCTGACAATGCTAATGTTAACAAGAGAGGATGATAATGATGCTTCCCCAACCATCCAATTATGCAGCCATCAGTGATCTCAGCGATCCCTCCCCATAGACCCATGTGAATGTGTGAATTATCGCCCAAATCCACATTTACGATGCCTTTCAGAAGCAACAATGCTGTAACCCGGGCCGACACTGCTAATCTACCTCTTAGCCTTCATGGAAACAAATACATTTGTCTGAAACATTGGATACGCTGTCTTTCTAAGGCCTATTAGAGGCATTGTGTAGGTTTTTATCTGTGTAGTGCAGGCTACAGTAGCCGTGCTTGTGCTGAGGGAGAGTAATCCTGCATGTGTATGTTTTTCTGTGTGTGTGTGCGTGTGTGTGTGTGTGTGTCTGTGTGAATGAGCGGAGAAGCCAGCCGCACGGTCGGGGCTGGAGAGCACAAATATACACACAGCATTCATCCAAACAAGCCAATCCTGCACAAATATACTCGCTAGCTTCATTCGAGGCTTTCAGTTCTGTGTTAACAGCTGTCACTCAACTACAACTATTCTGCATTTCCACAATGAACCACAGGGCAGATGCGTGTTCCCTTCTGTGGCTGTTGGCAAAAAAAAAAAAGAAAAGAGAAAAAAAGAATGCTTGCCGGTGGGACTGTGGAGAATTGTTGCTTGCTGGCTGTCATCTACATTTACATCTTTTTACATATACTGGTGCGTACCGCAGAGCGGGAAGCCTCCTGTCGTATTAATGCAGGCCTGACATGGTTCTCGAAATGGTTCTTAACAAATTCTTATCTGTGCTGCTAGAAACTGACCTTACCTCAGTTAAGATGTCCTTGTACAACTTCATGCAACTTGTTAGACAAAGACTTTGTTGTTACCCAATCTCTGCTGCGTTACCAACATGCAGGTTCCCTCAACCAGAGTAAAGCTGTTTATCAGAAGAAGTTTGATTGATGGGGAACATTTTTGTCAATATTTCAGAATCAGAATCAGAAAGCTTTATGGATCCCGGAGGAAATTGCTTATGTTACAACTGCACAGACACACAAAAAATTCTGTAGAAAAACCTCAACATGAAATACGCTATGCTATATACACAAATGCTGAGTATGAATACTATAGATAAGTAACTTACAGTTAAATGAATTACTAATAACACAGATGATGGCCAGGAGTATGTTACTGCATGCTGTAGAGATAAGCTGTATATAAGTAATATTGACATAAGTAGTGATATTTACATGGTAAGGCTATTGCACATTATAAAATTTTGCACCTAATGATAATGTTTTAGCACCCGATAAGAACATTGCACAATGTTGCACATGGTAGACTATTGCACTATTGTAGTACTTTGATACTAGTACTACATGTAATCTGAAATATGTAATCTGATTACAGCAGTCTGATACTTTATTACAGTAGAAAACCTCTGAAAATACACATAATCAAATGACAACTACATTTAGAAGAGTCACAGCTTTCACAGACAATAAATCAGTCGATTTATTCTCTATTTACTCTGTGCCCATAAACTCCATAACAGCTTTGTCACTGTGACTGATAACAATGGTTTTGAGAGAAATAATAGGGAACATCAAAGCTGTATCTTCAGACCGTTTAAACTTTATGAAACTAATTTACCGATTATGAGTGTAAATAAATATGCAATATCAGAAGTAGTCTGAAAATTTCAGATTTGTATTGATTACACTAGTCATTTAAAAGGTTATGACTGACATTTTAGTCATGTAATCCATCTAACACTGATTTGAAATATACGCTCAAATGTGTTGGTCCATATCTTTTGATGGTCCAAGATTTTAAAGTGTTATGGTCCATAAGCCATTATAATGTGCTGCCAGTTGGGTTTTTACAGCCGTTTTTCTTACATGAGCTGATAATATGCATTTTGTGCCTATGTCCATTGTTTTCCTATTAAATCATTTAATAAATACATGGCATATATCGCATTATTCTGCAATCCTTCATGTGAGAGCATTTTCAGTGCATCAAGACAAAATTCAGTTTAGCCATTTATGCCTCCCAAAGTCTAAAATGTCCAGTGGTTGTGACCGTCCAACCTTATATATATATTAAATGAACTATTTAAAACTATTTAATTAGTTTCATAGCATTTTAAAAAAAATATTTTGGCATAATTTTTGTTTGAAACCACCTGCTATTTTTTGGATGGGAAAATTGATTATCTTGTTTACAAATAAATTTGTATTATGAAAGCCATGAAACAAATATCAATACACTGATTTTTTAAAATTATCATAATTATTACAATTAAAATGATATATAGTTTTGAAAGCCTTATTTGTCATCGACCCATGTATGATTCTAAGCTTCTAGTCATTAAGGCATGGGGGGATTTCTATGCTCACACGGCATAATCATGGTAAAAATTATGAATGATACTTATCAACATTCCATGCTGTGTCTGTTTTCTTTCAGTTTTCCTCTCAAAAGTCCCTCCCACTGCTCGTCTGTTATCAAATTTGTACAAATTCTTCCCAAATGAAATGAATAATTGAGTTTATGATTATAATTACAGCTGTGCACTATGCAGGTCCCCTTAAACAAGAACCCTGATTGTCATGTTTAAATCCAATTCTCTAAATGGGATGAGATCTACATAACAGGCCTGTGCATACAATCGAGCTTTGCCCATTTTATAACCACACACAAAAAACATTCTTGTTGACCTCTGACCTTACTGCTTACTTTGCACAGTGACTAAAGAGCCTGTAGATTTATCTCATCTATACATTTCCTTACATTCTACATTCTTACATTTCTATACATTCGCTTTGTATGTAATTGCATAATTACTTTGATTGATAAAATACTTCTTTACATAGTGTATGTAATGGATTACACTTAATTTGATGAGCATTCTGCATGGACAGAAATGAACTTGGCTGTTCATTTAGTGAAGCAGCTCAAGTGACCATGAAAACACATCTGTTAACACTGATTCTAAAAGATTCTCATCTTGAACTTACTACTGTATTATCACTGTTGTCTAGGTAATCAGACGTCTAGTCAGTGTGTCTGCTAAAATCTTTTAAGCCATTAAGTGACCTGACAGGCCCACACAGTTTTGAGGGCATTAGCTCGTAATTTTATGGCACATTTATATGGCATATTTATATAATTCTTGCATATAATATTTGTATATGATTATTTGGGACATATCTTTAGAACAATTTTTTTAATGTTTTAAAGCAAGTTGACAGGAGCTTTAAAGAATGTAAGAAGAAATATTTCATGGCATATATGCCCTGAGGTTGTGTTGTCGTTTTGGGTCCTTTTTATATGGGAAAAATAATTGGTGTTCTCTAAAACCACGTCACAGCTGGCTCACCTGCACCACGCCCTCAGCCGTCCCGGTCTCCAGAATGCTAAGCCTGAGCCTCTTCCCCCCGATGGTCACTCAGTTGGTTTCTCCCTTGTGAGCTTCACCTGTTCACTATTATTCCACAGTGCTTAAAAGCCAGTCCAGCCCGGAGCTTGACATCCATTCTCCATCATTCTATCCTGCTGTTTCTGTCTGTGTTACTCCTTGTCTTACAGCTCTGAGCCTGCACACGACCCTCCACTGTGACTCGCGCTACTCTTACTCCCATTGGACCTTACTGGACTCAGCCTTGGACTGTTCATCTCCTGTGCTTGGGACGTTAAAACTAGCATCTTGATTGGTGAACTGCATGCTTATCATGCTGCTTTGTGTTGGTGTCCACCGCTTGATCATAAATAAAACAGTATCCAGTGAAATTCTCCTGCGAATGCTTACTTTTCATGACACCAAGACCATGACAGAAGAATGGATCCACCCAGACACAGCAGGAGTTCCACTCCCCCGATGAGGCCTCCAGTGTCCAGAGCATGCCATGCAACTAGACCTTCTGATCCAAATAGTGCCTGAACTGGTGACCACCGGATTTTGGCGGCAGACAGTGGGTGGAATGAGGCGGCTCTTCTGGTGTATATCACGACGCCCTTAGTCCTGAATTTCAGGCCGTGTTAGCCTGTTGTGATGCAGGTCTCAACCTGGATGGCATCATTCGGTTGGCTGTCGGCTCGGACCAACACCTTTAGGCAAAAAGGCACCACTCCAACCAGTCTGCCTCTTGCATCCATCCGCAGCTCCCTGGTGCCAATGACTGGCGCAGAGCCCATGCAGCTGATAGCCTTCCAGCTGATGCTGGAAAATAACAGGACGTGGGGCTCTGCATATACTGTGGTGGTGAGAGACACTGGAGGTGACAGTTTCCCATCAGGAGGAAAAAGGAGTTATAAGGCATGGGGGTTGCAGCAAACATTTTAACTTTAAATCAGTTTATAATGTTTTTGTACAAAACTGATGTTTCTATTTCTGCTCTTTTAGACTCCAGGTCAGCTGGCAACTTTGTGTCTTAGGAATTCGTTCTGTCCACTTCCATTCTCTCAGTCGCATTAGCCTACCCAGTCATGGTTAAAGCCTTGGACGGCAGCCCAGTCAGCAGTTCGTCCGTTATTAGAATTACAGTCCCCATTCAGTTGTTCGTCAAACCTGATCACACTGAGGACACTCAGTTCTTCCCACAGCACAACATCAGATGGTTTTAGGTTTACCCTGGCTCTGCAGTCACAGTCCAATAATTGATTGGAACCGCATACGTGCTAAATTCAGGCCATGCTATCCCACTCCACATTCATTGGAAGCCCCCTTTCTCATTTCCCTGTTAGGCAGAGATTCATCAGCCAGTCCATGTCTCCTGTCTTTGCTGGGTTCTCTTTCATCAAGTAAAAGGATGGTGGACTTGCACTGACTACAGGAGGCTCAATGCCATATAAATTCCTTCACCCACTTCCCCTGATCCCCTTAGTCATAGCACAGCTCCACGGAGCAAAGATTTTACCAAACTAGACTTGTAAGTGCGTACAACCCAGTGCACATATGGGTAGGACACAAGCGGAAAACAGCGTTCTCAACTACGTCAGGCCACTACATATACCACATGATGCCTTATGGGTTGGTGAACACTCCCTTCGTCTTCCAGGGCTTCATTAACGACGTCCTCCTGGACATGCTAAACCTGTTTGTAATTGTCTACATTGACTATATCCTGGTATACTAAATGTTTGTGGAGCTTATCGCCCATGTAAGACAGGTCATCTCCCGTCTGCTTGAGCATGGATAGTGTGTGAAAGCTGAGGTATGAATGTTTATTCCACTGTTCAGGAGATGCAATGCTTCCTGGGGTTTGCCAATTTTTATCACAGGTTCATTTGGGGTTCCAGCTTGTTGCACCCCCCATCCGACCTCCTCAAAGGCAAACCCAAAAAGCTAATGTTTACTCTCCAAGCCTGATAAACCTTTAATAACCTAAAACAAATTTTCACTACTGCCCCCATCCTAAAAATGCCAGACCCAGCCCATCCGTTTAGCATCATGGAGGCCCTATTAACCTTCATCCCTGCGCCTTTTTCTCACAAAAACTAACCAAGGCAGAGCGCAGTTATGACACTGGGTACCAGGCTTAGTGTACCTGAGCATGGGGGAGAGACGGCGACCTATCACCCACGTGACAGGTTTAGGTTTATTGGCCCCTCTCCTATTCACTCCCAGGTTAACCTGGTGTCTTTGCTCAGGCCAGTGGTTCTGGGGCCCTTGGATGATGGCTTAGTGGAGCCATCCTGGCCAGAAGCCTTGAGATTGGAGAGTGCCTTGGCATACACTATGTGCGAGCTCCTGGACTCGAGGAGAAGATGGGTGGCCTTCAATACCAGGTTGTAGTGCTGTAGTTCTCAAGACCGGTCTTGGTCTCGAGACCAATTTTTTGTGGTCTCGGTCTTGTCTTGGTCTCGACTCTATTTGGTCTCGGTCT
>JBBPCZ010000142.1:23515138-23525448 GCA_037974445.1 Brycinus macrolepidotus | reverse complement strand
TATAAAAATATATATATATACATATACTATTGTTGAACCATTATTAACATTACATATAAAAAAAACTCCTGTTAAATATAAAGACGTATAATTTCAGCAGTAATTTTGGTCTGCAGGGTCTCTCTACAACTGAACTGTTTCACATCAAACCACCCTCAGTGATTTTGTTCACGTCTCAACCTTTTAATTACGCAGCGCTGTTTGAAAAATCAATGAAAATCTCCTTTAAAATGTGTCTGTTTATGCATAGTTCCTGAAGGAGAGTGGATTCATTTGCGTGCAACACCCCGCTAACCCAATTACACAAAACTCTGCCGCCAAATCTGTGTGAACAGGATGACTGTTACACGTTTCGAGTGTTCTTCACAGGGTGAATCATTCTGAAGAGAGGGAACACATTAGTTCCCCTGTCGGAGAGAGTGAGGCTTTGAATGACTACTTCTCAAAATTGGCTCTACTTGATGGAAATCATGCTCATGTAGTGTCTGACATTGCCACATTAATCATCCAGCCTTGCATTGTTCCCTCGTTGCATCGGAGAGGGTGTTACATGACGTGCAGTTTGCATGCCACACTTGCTCTCAGGCTGTTTCTGTTGCTGAAACTTACTCTGGTTCTCATGCAGCATTCTTGCACATATTTCACCCCTCTCTCACAAGATTAGCTGTTCCACAGTTTGATCTCTGCTCTAAGTTGAAAGGGTTCTGGGTTGATTATTTTAACTTCAGCCCAGTTAAAAGTATACTTGGATCCTAATCTCCACCTAATTTTTCCAGGTGCATCACAGAACATACCACAATGGAAAAGAGATCACTCTTGTTGAGGCCCTGGTCCTTACTTCTTGTAGACATTTTGCATATCTTCCATTATTAAAAACCTTTCTTCTATGTAATAAACCTGCTATACTCATATTCCTGAACTAAAGGTGTTTCCACATGGGTCAGTGAATTAATGAATATTCTGCAGTTAGAAGAGATCAGTTGTGCTTCAAAAAAACGAGACCATAAAATTTGATCTGGAAACCTCTCCTTGACCCACTTGATGTAGTCCCTTAGGAAAGATGTCAATATTCCACCTCAGGGTACTTCAGGTGATAGATGGGGAGCATTCCTACAATACTGGAATATCCGTGTATGTCTTTATACCTGTCCGTGTTTTTTAAATTATGTAGTCTGTAGTGTGCACTTGAGAAAAACCAGAAACAAAAAGCAAACTAGAGCGAAGACCACTTGTCCTGAGAATACAACAACCTATCTAGATGTGCAATGTGTGGGTAGATTATTTATGTACCATGCAGAACACTGTGCTTTGCTGAACAACTGTTAGCTCAGTTTTATTATGACTTTAACATCCATGGACAATACTGCCAATAACTTGCAATAACTTTTTGCATTTCTTGACATTTTTAGCTTCTTGCAACATGTGAAAGATGCTATTTTCATTCAAGTCCATGCTCTGGGTCTGTTTCATTGCTAAAGGTCTTGACATTTTGACTATTACTGTTAAGAACTTGGATCTTTTTGATCATTTCTGTGATATATTTGACCACTAATACTAATACTGACTGCAGCAGACATTCAAACAAGCTCTGTTTCTGTTTGGAAAAGGTACATAAATGAGAGTACGAGTGTTGAATTCATGGAGGCTGTAGCTAGGTCAGTAGTCATAAATGCAGAGTTGGTTGATGCACTCCTGCATGATTTTAACTTGAAAACCTCTGTACCATTTCAATGAAGGCTGATGTTCGTAAGGCATATGATATACTCATAAACCTTTAATGACAACTGACGTAAATCTTCATGGGCTAAAAATAATTAGCCTCAAATGTAGACCAATCTAGGGGGCATGTCACTCCATGCAATAAGTCAGAACACATTTCACTGACAGGCTGTGTGAATTCTACAGCTGGGGCTGGGCTGAATCACCCAAACCACATTTTTCTCACCCTTTGTTAGTGGTGCTGTTGTTTGTAGGTCCACAGATGTCCAAAATAATAGTTTCTCATTTGTTAACTGCAAATAAAACAATTTGGAAACCAGAAGGCTCACAGTGTTGCATGGATTACATAAATAGTTGAATGAGACAAGATGTTCTTCGGTTCTCTTCTGCAACAAACAAAAGAGGCTTAAAATTAGTTCCACCATTATTGCAGGGCTCTGAACATCAAAGGTTAAATCCAAAGTCAATTTAAAAATAGATTCACTAGATCACTAAACAGCTGTCTAAAAACTAGATGAATATAAACGGAATGAAAGGTTTGGTGTCCATGCTTTTATCTCCAGCAGTGTTACCTACTGCAATGGTCTGTTAACTGGACTTCTCAAAAACATCATTAAATAGCCACAGCTAATTCAAAACGCTGCTGTATTCTTTGCCCTGGCTTTTAAAATGTAAAAAATAGTAGAGCATAGTGTAGAGTCCAGACCAAACATAGAGAAGCAGCATTTACCTATTATACTACAAACAACTGAAACAGACTCCAATGCCAAACTGCAGCATTTTTAACCTCACCCTTTATAACCCTTCAGTATAGCGGAATATTAAATGCCTTATAAAACTCTTATTAGGTCTCTTCATGCCAATAGTGGCAAATTTCCCACCTGTCGGACTAATAAAGGGTTATCTTATCTTACTTATCTGTTCATAACTACTTTATGACTAGAGTGAATTATACATTTTCTATTCAGCCCACCGCAGGGCGCGCGCACACACACACACACACACACACACACACCATTCACTTGCACACTCACACCTACGGTCAACTTAGAATCCCCAGTTCACCTGACACGCATGTCTTTGGACTGTGGGAAAAACCGGAGACCCCGGAGGAAACCCAAACCACCACGAGGAGAACATACAAACTCCACACACACAAGACCAGGACACGGATTCAAACCCCCAACCCTGGAGGTGTGAGGCATCAATGCTACCCACTGCACCACCGTGGGGCCACTATACATTTTCCAGAGCATATAAATTTGTATATTACACATCATAATATTTTAAACAAAATTGTTTGTATGCATTATAATGCCCTAATTTAGCCATATTAAAACAAAAGCTGGTAACTAATCAAGCCAACCACTGTTTATTAACTGGCTGCCCATTACTAGTTAATTAAGAGCATGGTCATTTCTGTACTATACATCACAATCTTGTGCACAACTCTTAAATAAGCTTTGGGTCTATAATTTGCTTTATTTTCTTATCAGCCTCACTTTATTCAGTAACAGTTTATCCTCTTTCCTCTTGGTTTCCTTCCTCATGTATGTTCCTGTCAAGCTAGCACTAATAAAAATAAGGAGATGCGTGATGAAAACCCAGTAGAATTGGATAAAAACCACAAGCCCAAACATTTATCACAGAGCCAAAGAATAATCTCAGAGGATCGGAAATCAGGATGCAGAGGTGGAAGTTTACCATGTCTTGCTTTGTGAGAATCTGCTTTCCATTTCGATCAGCATTTTAATCACAAACACCCATGAGGACATGCTGTTTAAGCACATGTACACACTTTACAAAAATTAAAACTGATGCCATAGTTTTTACTTGCCTTTTTAAAATAATATGGTTCACTGTACTACATGAATACTATTGTGGATTCATCACGACACAACAAAAGCTAAATACCACAGTCAATAATAGGAAAGGCTAAACAAACAAACAAACAAAACAAAACAAAAAACAACCAGACTTTACAGCCATGAAGATGTTTAAATGGGGTGTAAAGGCCTTATCTGAGTGTGGCCTCTGCGTGAAGTGAGTTTATTAACTTAGATCAGTCATCAGACTGTCTAGTCGGGTCTCTTCATGTAAATAAATGATATACAAAGTTTATGAAGTATAATACACAAATTAAACTGCCCTGGAAAATGCCTAATTCACCATACCTATTACTTAATAATACAGTAAAGAGCCGCTAGCTAAATACCAGCTACTGACTTCATACTGCTCAGTAAAAGCCAACAAAAAGGACCGGATTATGCTGAGGTACTGAAATGTTTCGCTTCTCTTCTCTTCCATGCAATGGTATTGACGTCCAGCCATGCGTTTTTACCCAGCTCCCTCCCTTAAGCGAAGTAGAGCACCAGCTCAAAACTTGGACAGGTGGGGTGTTAGCACCTGTTCACGTTCCAACTGAGTAGAACACCCAGCAGTAAAGACGATGAACGGCCGACGTTTAAAAGGTGTTATATTTGCATTTTGACAGGGCCGGGAGATTATGAGACAGCCTGATTATGTCCTCATGGCTATGGGCTGGCCGTTAGACTGTCTGCTGAGACCACGCAGAATGCATAATACAGCCTGAGTGAGGACCAAGGTCAGAGAAAAGTGCCAGAGAAACAGAGAACTACAGAGGAGGATGTGCAGAGAAACGAAAGGCCTGTGTGACCCAGTGCATAGCACTCTTGATTGGTGCATTCAGTGCAAGCTTTTGCAGCTGTTGCTGTGCTTTGAATGAATGTACTGTGTCCTTGGCCCAATACAGAACATCTTCTTCTATGTCCAGACGGAGCACGGAGCTTGAATACAGCAATAAGATAATAAACCAAGGTTGGTGGGTTGAGCCAGGTCCACGTTCGTGCTAATCTCTTGGCTGTGGACCAAATCATGCTCTTAACAAGCTGGCCACTTAATTATCCACTTAGCCAGTGGGCTAATTACAGATAGAGGGCTCCCATCACTCTGTCCAAAGCTCATGTAATAGTGATGATTAAGTACAGTGTGCAGAACTCTCTGGCTTCATTAGCCCCCTGTAGTTACTGCTCACTGAAAACATTCCTTGTGATTTAACGGCTCCCTGCCAGGGCTTTACCAACACGAACCTCCACAACTTTTTCTAGTAGAATTTTGAAAAGGAATTTTAAAATGCTCTTGCAAAAGTAAGGCCTGCCAAATATTGAATTTCGAAGTAAATTTCTGCCTGGATTGTTCTCTGATTAAAGTCTAAAAGTATGATCATTAGCACACAAAGGCAAGGAGAATAAATAAATGCAACAGAACCTGTAGGACATAAAAAGAAAAATAGTGTTTCGTTACGGACAACACATTTTTGTGCTAGAAGATGATTAAGAAGAACTTACTTAAGAAGAAATAATAAGTCAGGGAGGCGCAGTGGTGCAGTGGGTAGCACCATTGCCCCACACCATTAAGGTCCTGGCTCAATTGCTGGCTGAGGCACCCAAGGGTCATTTCTGCAGTTTCCTCTCACTGTCCAATAACATGCATTTTGCCTGATGACCACCATCGGATAGGCTACAGCACCCCTCGCGCCCCTGGTTAATGATAAGCTGCTCGGATAATGAATGAATGAAGTACTAAGTAGAGTACTTGTATATTGTCACCCCAATAACGAGAACACAGTGGAATGAAGTACTGTTCCCCCAAGGCCTTGATGCAACATGACCTGTTTACAGCACCACACAGTACAAGTCAGTAAGTCACAGATGGCACACTAAAACAAGACCAACACTAACAATCCAATAAATACTCACCAGTTCACAACTAGACTCAAAGCCCAGTGATAAAAACGGCACAGTCCACAGGACAAAAGCGATGAGAATGTGGCAGTCCTAAGCAGTTTAACAGTGTAATTTATATGGATAAGCATAAATAATATGAATAATAGATAAAACATGATAAATAGCAGCATAGACCAGCATAATATTCATATGAGTGGTCAATAATGTAGCATTTAACAGAAACGCTGCATCTTATTTAAAGAGAGTTTCCGACCATAATAAAAAATAGTTACTTCTTCTGTTGTAAACTTGCCTACTGACCTCCTTCAGTGATGCCATAGTAATCTCTAGAGCCAGATTTTCTGGGTTAAAGACAAGTATGGCCTCCTTCTGATGACATGCCTTGGGGTTAGAAGGAACATTTGAAGCAGATACTTGAGGGTGGGCAGGGTGAGGGTGAATTATTCTTTTTTACTTGCTTTCTGGCTAAGATGGAAAGAAGCCAAATAGCAAATATTACTGATAAGGATCTGTGTATATTAACCTTTCTATAGCATTTTTGCATATTGCATGTTGGGTGTTGTAGTCCCTAGAGATAGATTTTCTGGGTTAAAGACAAGGAAGACCTCTTTCCGATGATGTGAGAGAAACTTTGGAAAAACTACAAGCACTTACGGAGCAGATATTTAAAGGTGGGCAGTTTAATTTTTTTACCCCGCTTTTTCACATCTGGATTTATTAGCCTTTGTAAGACATATGTGCATAATGCATGCTGGGTATTGCAGTGAGTAACACTGGTGGACAAAAACACAAAAAGAATAGAAAACAGCCTGTCAAACAAGCAAGGTTGAAGGCTGCAGTGCTGCACTGCAGCAGATCACATAAAATGACAAATAACATGGTAATCCTTTTACAGGAAAGTTCTGTCTATCCCCAGCAGTCCTCCCAGAGTGAGTTCTTTCAGCGCACGTGTACCTGCAGGCCTAGAATGAGACTGTTACACGTCATAGGGACATAGAGACAAATCGTAAAATGGGAAATTGTTGAACTCCGTTTCCTGAAACAGCTTTACTCTAAAATGCCAACTCCAGCCTATTTCAATACCCTTCTACTTCTAAAGTAAATGAGGTGTCAATTTTAACATTGGAAACCAGCTAACCACAGTGGCTGGAACCTCAATATTTAAAGTGAGGCTGAGCCATTTAGTTCCAACAAACATAAAGATCAGCCATAGATTGAGTACTTTGGTAGCTAGCTAGCTAGCTGACCTAGACTGAGCTGCCATAGCTAGATAGCTATCTGACTAACTAGCTAAACTAATGTATCTGGAGAATTAAAACTGATTACATACAATTTTTTTAACAACAAATTCTCAGATAGAAAATGAATAAATTTTTTGCTTGACACAAAAACCCAGCGCAGTTGGGAGTATGACAGCACATATTTATAGAGAAATCCTGCAGATTAATGAACAGCTTAAATAAAATATTGTTCTTTTAATTTATGTTTAAATAATATAAATGATATCAACAAACTAATGAAAACGAATAAAGTCTAAATAGCTGCAACCGATCCTGTGAACAACACATGCATTCCTGTAGGCTACAGAGAGATAGCCATGTGTAGCCTACCAAAAATAAATGTTCTGTAGTTTCCTTTTTGCTTAGTGTTTGTTGGAACAAAATAGCCTATACTGTAGCTGTCTCACTATAAACTTAAAAAGGCTCAGTGACCACAACTGTCATAGTATTTCAGGAAGAAATTATTAATTTTTGAATGAACAAACGCACAATTATGTCAATTATTCTATATGGGACTGCTGTTGGGTCAAAAAGTTCAGGCTGCAGGCAGGACAAATAGTGCCATTTTCTGCAGGAGTGGATGAGAATGGGATGAAATCTTTCAGGAGTGGGACTGAAAAATCTGTCCAGCACAGATCTCTAAACCAAGGCTGGAATATGATCATGTAAATTGAATGAATTAATTTCTTTGTGTATAAAACCACACAAATATCATAAGAAAAATGTTGAGCATGGGCCTTTTAAAATTGTGATAATACAAAGAGTGTGTTGTTAATGAGTGTAATGCATCACGACACCAAACAGCTATTGAGTGACATGTTTTGGCTTCATTGATGATCCAAAAAAAGTCCAGACACATGTTCTGAGGCGATGGTCCCCCACAGTTTTCAAAGGGAACTCAACTAACAGGGTTTTTGCTGCAGTAAAAGGCCCTCCGTGAGAGCTCAGCAACACTTTTATAATGGTCTTGAAGGCTGAATGAGGCGCTCTCGCTCACTCTCTCCTCCTCTAACTCATTCCACACACACACACAAAACACACACACACACACACACACACACACACACACACACACACACACACACTCTGGCAGAGTACAAAGGACGGAAATGTCTCTCAAAAGACCTCTGCTGTACGGTTCCTCTGAAATATTGCAAGCGCACCCGTTGAATGATGAGGGCCCATATCTATCAATAATGCATTACAGGGACATGGGGGGGTGGTGTTGGGGGATGGAGGTAGAATGACAGCCTTTCAGCGCTGCGCCTCTTCCAGAAAGCGTAGCGTAAATTTACAGGGCAATAATTATGAGTCTTTTCAGTGAGATAAAGGCAGGACCCAGTTTCCCCAAAAGTAATAAACTTGACTCACACTCTCCTTGTTGGGGATGAGAAATGTTCCCCTGGCAGCTGCAGTTGTAGCACAAGGTGGGTGCCTGCCCGCCACAGCAATCTCTTTTCATCAGCACCAGAGAACGCAATTTCAGTATTCATATTCACCATTTCTGTCTCTAGCTCGCTGGGGGAGTAGGAAACTTAAGTTCTGGACAAAAAAAATGAACACAGTTTGATGCATCTCTTTCGCTGAGTAAATACACTCTTAACACTTGCAAAGCTGGAGCCACAAAAGAACTGCTTTTGGTTCTTCAGTAAATTCACTAGTTCTGTGCAGAACCATGACATTTCAAAGAACCATGATAACCCTCAAAGGATGGTTTAAGCATGCATGATAATGTTGCTAACAGTGAATAGAAGCTAGCAGTCTCCAGTTATCATTATATCATTTGAATTATGCAAATCTGTGACCTTCGGCTTTCATTCTTTGTTGGCAATATTATCATGCATGCTTGAACCATCCTTTGACGGAACTGTTCCTATAAATTGTTCTTTGCATGGTTAAATGGTTCTACCCCACAATTCTTCTTTAAAGTTCTCTATTGTGGGAACCTTTCTATAACTTACACATAATTTACAATTCTTTGAAAAACATTTGAAGATAAAATGGTCTTTTTAAGCTTTGCTCTCAAAAATAAAGGTGTCACGTAGTGAAAGTGATCATTCTGTCGTATGTGAACGCACCACAGCACACAATATGAACAGCACAAAATTCTTCCTCTGCATTTAACTTATTCACCAAGTGAAGCAGCGGGCAGTCAGGAACACAGCGCCCGGGGAGCAGTGTGTGGGGACGGTACCTTGCTCAAGGGTACCTCAGAGGTGCCACTAGCAGTCTTGGGATTTGAACCCACAACCTTCTGATCACAGAGTGAACGCCCTAACCACTAGGCCACCAGCTGCCCCGTAGGGTTCATTCATATGTATTTCTCCAAAGAACTGGTCCTTTAGAGAATAAGTGGGTGCTTGAAGTTTAAAGAACCCACACGATATAAAGGTTCTTGTTTTTTCTTAAATCATATACCAAAGACAAGAACCTTGAAACAACCTGTGTATTCTTACATATCAAATGTTTTGGAACCATTGAATGGTTATATAAGAAATCAAAAATAGTAAATGTTAAGTGACTGCATAAGAATAGATTGTTATTGGTAGCATCAATAAGATACAGTTGAAGATTACAAGACACTGTGAAGAACTGGTCTGTCTGTTTAGAGTGAATGAAAAATAAACAGCCACATTTACCTGAGAAAAGCTGATCAGCTGCATCTAAAGGACTCAGCCGTCCTTGAAGGTGATAAATGTTATTCAGTGGGTTACCTATCTTTTTTCAATTACTTTCCTCTGAAAGTACTTGCCATTGAAAGTAATTGGCTTGATCCTTATATCGCTGACAGGGTTAAACTAAATTTTTGCAAACAGTGAAGCTAATCTTAATGACCCTTTGATATCACACACTTAATTATTTACTTATCTTTTCACATTGATTTAAGTCACATGTTGTTACTACATGGTGTCTCCATGAACATTAAAGGGATGGACGAAGAAGATTTCCCTGCAATGGTGTCTTCATCTATAAATACAGCTGGGGAGGGTTGATTGAGTGCCACTGTTACACTTATAGAGATATTTCGTTTTTCATTTGGTGGCAATGTCCACCTTAGTAGGTAATTTGCAGCAAGGACATGAAACCGTGTTTAATGGGGCATGAGAGGCAGGAGGAGTGTCATGGGAGTTTGATCTGTTACTAAGTCATGTCAGGTTATAATAGAGCTGCACAATGTACACTCACTGGCCTCTGTATTAGAAATGCTTACCTTTTAGGTTTAGCTTGCTGGTGTTTGTATAAAGACCACAGTCCTCTGTTTCTATGCAAAATTTGTTAGGCAACCTCTTGTCCTTTATTAGTGGTCAGCTTAGCTAGCGGTGATATGTAGCAGTGAGACTGACATGTCTCAAGTAATATACAATATGGACAAAAGTATTGGGACACTCCTGTTTTTCAGGGTTTGGGCTAGGCCCCTTGCTTCCAGTGAAGGGCTTAATCTTAATGCTTTAGCATACCAAGACATTTTAGACAATGCCATGCTTCCAACTTTGTGGACACAGTTTGGGGAAGAACCTTTTCTATTCCAGCATGACTGTGCCCC
>JBBPCZ010000142.1:23443041-23477492 GCA_037974445.1 Brycinus macrolepidotus | reverse complement strand
CTGTTCCTGAATCGTGTTGTGCGTGTGTGAATTGTCCTGAGTCTCTTGCCTGATGGCAGGAAAGTAAAAAGTGACAGTGCTTTCTTGTCCTGAGCAGTGCAGCTGCCGTACCAAGACGCAACACTCCCCGTGAGGATGGACTCCACAGCGCACCTGTAAAAGCTGGTGAGGACTGAGGTGGACACCCCAGCCTTCTTTAGGCGTCTGAGGAAGTGAAGGATGGATGGATGGCATACCTGGCTGTCTTGTTCAGAGCAGAGACATGGATAGTGATATGCTTTTTCTCTTTACTGTGATTATTTCTTACTAAATACAGTACTGGACCAACTTTTTTAAAAAAGGTCATAAATAATATGTAATGGATTACTTTTTTAGAACTTCACTAAAATCAACTTTATTTGCCAACAGTAAGCAAGCCTAGAGCAAAAACTTTTCCAAACGTATGGTTTAAGAACTCAGATCAGAAACAGAACATCATGCAGCTCTGCAGGAAGTTGTCTTCTGCAGCACCTGTTTTTTACGCTATGGTAGCTCATATGGAAGTGGCTTCGTATCCAACATCTCTAAGTCTGCCAGGTTCTCAGCTGCATTAACAGACTGCAGATAGACAAACGGAACAGCTTGGACAGCGGTAGAGCAGCTTGTGGCCCTGTGCTCACTTTCATCCTGACATCCACATGCGGTTCCTGGGGTGTGTGTGTGTAGATTGAGAAGCTTCACTTTCAGCGGCATTAAATAATGGTCTGGGAATGAAAGCCTCAGATTCATGGCTCTGTTGTCAAATGCTGGTCCTGTTTGGAATTTAAATTGCTCTTTTTCCACCCATGTGGCCTTCACATTAATGCAGCCTGGATACCCATAGCAAGTAATGAATTCACATTAGTGTCTTCACAGCAGGTATATGACTGATTCCTTGAATCGCCTAGGGTAGATGACGTTGGCAGTATCAGTATCTGTAGCCAATCAGATTTCCCTGAACACTTTAGATGGCCATAGAGTTTCCTGTTTAAGTCTTTGAACTCCAATAAACCACGAGTGGTTGCAGACAGGGGTGATTGTTGCGTCAGACCTTTAGGGGACTCAGCCCCTAATGATATTGTGACATACATGCAGTGCCTTGCATAGGTAAGTGTAAGTGTCCATTTGTCATACCGGAACACGCCACAGCACACAGTGTGAAATTCTTTCTCTCCATTTAACCCATTCATCAAGTGAAGCAGCGGGCAACCAGGAACGCAGCGCCCGGGGAGCAGTGTGTGGGGACAGTACCTTACTCAAGGGTACCTCAGTGCTGCCATTAGCAGTTCTGGGATTCGTACCCACAGGGGCAACTGCCTAACCACTAGGCCACCAACTGCCCCCCCTGCTAAATCAGAGCTACTAAATCACTAACAAGAGAACAACCTTGCTTATATATGTTACCCTCTTCACACTGCACTTGAGTGTATTTTGCAACCATCCAACCAGTCATTTGAGTATGGGTGTGAGTACTGTATAGCACAAGCTCCTATACCCTCCCCTCCTGCTTTACTCTGATGCCTAGTTTGAACACTGACAGTGGCTTCCATGGAAAACAGAACACGAGAGACCTGCTTGATACACACTTATGCAATACAAAAATTACTGGCAAAAGAAGGAGTATATCCAAATTGAAACGAGTCCACCAGTCCATAGAGGTGTAGGCTAATGAACAGCAGGCTACGGGCAGAGCTAAAGCTAACGATGGCCAATCTCATGTAATGTTAGCCAAGATCTGTCAATCATGTACCTCTGTTTTTTTTCCCCACATTTTCAGTGTCTCTTGTTAAATATCCTGTTATTCATTGATTCTTTGTGTAGGATAATTTAGTATTCTGTCACGATGCCCATCAGTAATTATGCCTCACTGTCTCCTGACTTTCGCGCAATTGAAAATGGAAAATAATTCCATCAGACTTCAACCGCAGTAAATAAAGCAAAAAAAAAAAGAGCCAAAGGTACACAATTTTCCACATATTCCAAATATGTTTGTTTATCAAAGACATGCCTGGAGCCCAAATCTTGTTTCTTTTAATCTGCAAGATTAACGTTGCTAACAAACAAAGTCCAAAGCAACCCCAATTATTTATTTTAGTACCTCCCTAGAACGTCTCTCAGCCAAATGCTATGGGCAGCCTTTTTAGACTACAGGTTCTGTTTTCACAAACCAGCTCAGTTTATGTGACAATGACTGACATAAATTTGTATATATCTGATTCAAGATCAGTCCTCTTCAGCACAGGTATTGTCTGAAATGACTGCATGTAACTGTGACGTATTGCACTTGTTTATAGGTCACAGTAAGTCATACCTTAACAATAGTACACGAGAGGGAGTGTTTTACCACATATAATATAATAGCTGTGGTTCAGCTGAAAGCCAAGCCAAAGGTGGAAAACAAGACTTCTAGACTTATTGTGTTTATTAGCAATGTTAGCCTTGTACCTACAGTTCTAAACTCACTCACTCATTTTCTGTAACCGGTTAATCCTCACTAGGGTTGTGGGTACCTGGAGCCTATCCCGGGTTCAATGGGCGCGAGGCAGGCACTCAATCTGGCCGGGGCACCAGCCCACCGCAGGGCGCACACACCATTCACTCACACACTCACACCTACAGTCGATTTAGAATCCCCAATTCACCTGACGCGCATATCGTTGGACTGTTGAAGAAACTGGAGACCCCAGAGGAAACCCACGCCACCACGAGGAGAACATGCAATCTCCACATACACAAGGCCAGGACCTGGATTCGAACCCCCAACCCTGGAGGTGTGAGGCTAGTACTAAACTAAAGAAGCAAAATTTGTTCTCCAAACATGTCTTGGCCACATCTTGGTTAAGAGGTTGTTTCTCCTTGGAGCACTTTTGGTTGGTAATAACCACTGCAAGCTGGGAACCCCCAACAAGGCCTGTAGTTTTGGAGATGCTCTGAACCAGTCGTCTGGCCATCACAATTTAGCCCTTATCAAAGTCGCCCAGATCCTTATGCTTACCCCTTTTTCTTACTTCCAACACATCCAGAAATGACTGCCTCAAGACATCAGCTTCAAGAACTAACTACTTGTGGTACTAGAGTGGTTGGGCCTGAGGTGAGAGGAGTCTGGCAGTGTGTGAATTGTAAATGCTGCGCTTCCTTTGGCACATGTGGTCCACGAGCCTCATATATTAGGTCCTTATAGGCAGTTCCAACCAGGACACTCAGCATCTGTGCAGCTGCAGTGGGGACTCAGCATTGTTTGTATGCAGGGAGCAGGCGCAGCTGATGGGTGTCTTTTCAGGAATAGACATCTGTGGATGAGCTGCAGCTCTAACACTGTGTGTGTGTGAGAGAGAGATGGAGGAAAAGGAGCAGACAGCTGGCTTGAGCTGAAAAGGGCTTTCTTAAGCCTCTCTCTCTCTCTGTCTCTCTCTCTCTCTCTGATCTTCATTTTCTACAGGGCTGTCAGGTGCAGAATGAGGAGGAAATCATTTCCAGTAGCTCAATGTAATGATGCAGAATATTGATGATTATGAATGTTGGTCTCATCTGTTTCCAGCTGAAGATGCATCTGTTGATAAATAGCATTTTACTCTTACAATTGATTTTAGCAAACAAATTAAACAAAAAGGTGATGTAACAGAAACATGACCATAGCTTGAGCATTTTTTATCAGGTGCTGCTGTGAGGTTTGCTAAATGTATGACTCCAATGCTATAAATAGGCATCAAAAGGTTGATGAAGACAGGAATAACTTCTGAGCGCCATTCTCTTTGAAAAGCGAGCTGCTTTTCACCTCGTTTGCTGTCAGTGCAGCAATCAAACGTTCTTTTCATTGGTCTCTCCTGACATTGTCCATTACTCAAAAGAGCCATGTTATATTCAAGTAAGGGTCCTTAAGCAAAGAAGTGAACTAGGAATAAACCACAGAGCTTCACAAAAGGAAGTGGTAAGAATGATGCAATTAAATGGAAACTGTGCTGTGTGTATCTGTTCCCATTGGCTGGAATATTCCACCCCCAGTCGCAGTTCACTGCTTCCCCTCTGCTCTGTCTGATAGTACTTGCTTGACAACTAAATATTATTCCTATGAGCCATATCCTGTACTATGTGTTATGTGCACTAATGTTGCTGTATACAAACGTATTGTGGTAACATCATGCTAGTTAACTTGGCAATATCGGGAAAAAAAAAATCATTTTCTTGTGAAAAAGAAATCTGTATTATTTATTATTCATTCATTATTTATGTAACAATCCATTATTATTATTATTATTATGAACAGTTCTTGCCCAACAGCAGTATACTACAAGTATATTAAACAATTCTATTCTTAAACAACTTTATGTGTTAATATTATTTATTATTATACAGGATGTTTAACAATAAAATTAGGCTTTTTCCCAAACTGGCCAATTAATGCCTGTCAAGAATGGCATAAGGTTTCTCATCACCAGTATCCCATTACATCACCCTGTCCTACACTGACTGAAGCAGAATCTGAAATATATTACAAACCACCTTGGTTTTAATGAATGCCAGACAGTAGTATACAGTATATTTTTCTTGTATTTTTTAGTCTTTTGTTTGGGTTTTCTTCAATGCATTGCAGGATCTACTTCAGATTTTGCATAAACTGTCCAGTCCTCACATCAACCTCACTTCTCCTCTGTATTTTGTCTGTTCTTTTCTTCTTCAGGTCTTCTCTGACATGCCCGCATTGCCTTAAGCAGAGTCACACTTTTGATCCATTCTTGTGTATCTCTCTTCCCATCCCTTTGCGCCAAACCAGGTGAGTACAGCTCATCCCCAGTTACTGGTGAAAAAATCATGCAGGGTTTCCTAGGTCTTGTTTACATCCTGGTTGTTTTGTTATAAATAGCAGATGGGAACACTGCCATACAATATATAGAGGTATAGGAAGAATCTGTTTGTGGAGGTACATCTGCAGGCAGGGGATGCAGGAGAACAGGGCAGACAGGGCAGAGCCTTGTGCTTACAGTAAGAGACAATACTACTGAGGGCTACTGTGGAAACAGCTCGTAAATCAGAAACAATGTTGTATTCAGACTGGAGCCCTGTGGCACACCCCACCCTGTCAGCACTACGCCTCGGCCTGCGGGGGAAATCCTGACATTATAGAGAGGTTGTCCATTCACTTGTGTGCACACGCCCTCATATACACAGAGGCGTATACATGCTGTTACACACAAGTAAACTCAGACCATGTATGGACATACTTATGCATGTTGAAAGTACGCTAGACTTAGTTAGGAATAGCCTTGCTATAATAATAGTAGGTGTTAGTTTGTAAGGTTTAGCAATAAGAGCCTAAATTAGCTATAAGGAGCTTTTTCTCTCACTTTTTTGGTGAATTGTCAGTTTGAATAAGACAGTTTCTTGCAGCAGGTGCACAGTAGGGGTGGTGTATGTGGTAATTAGAGAAGCTGATTTAGTGGTTCCCTCAGATTCCTGCCTGAGGGATGTCAGAGACAGGCAGCCTCTCCCTCCCTCACTCGTTACAGTACTAGGTTGTGCCAGGGACTCATTTCTGCCCATCTCTCTCGCTCATACACACACACACACACACACACACACACACGCACATATTATAAGCCCTTTTTGGAGGTTAAGTGCTTTTCCTAAGACATCATGTATCCTTTATAACTCTCCATCCATTTTCTCTGCTTTCCTTCCAGCTGAGTCTCTTCAAATGTTTCCCTCCCTAGAATGAATTCAGAAGCTGAAGGGGGCAGAGCGTCTAAGCAACATATTGCCAAAGACACCTATTATTATTGCTTTTATATTTTGAGTTTAGCCAAGGGCTATGTACTTTAATATGTTACCCCTGCTCTGATGTGTAAACAGTGAAATAGAATCACCAGTTCTGTTATTGTCTTGGACCTCCCCACACAAGGAACACACTCACAAAGTAACCTTTAAAATGCATTTCATGGTACCAAAACAGTCTGCGCCAGTCTAGCCTGCCTTGCCTTAATTCTCCATTCCCATTTATTTCTGATTTCATTCTGTTCACTCAACTGGCCTATCCATGCTCTGTCCACAACTGCGTACCTCAGCAGCCGCTGCTGCGAAGCTGGACAAGCTTTATAGAACGTGGCAAATCTTCGAGCTAATTTATTTAGGTGGGGTTTTAGATACACTACGTAACACTAAAGGCATTAACATCCACAACAATCTGATTTTTCCAGTGGTAGTGTAGACAGTATACTCATGCATACTGTAGATATCATATACACAAACATTTTAGATTTCTAAAATCAGATTAAAACCATAATCAGCTTTCAAGAAATCCAGTAGAGACTTGGAATTAAATTCAGTAATCTGTTTTTTTTACCACGCATATACCCTCTCTTTCATTTTTCTATGCTGTAACAGGAACAGGTAGAGATGAGCTTCCTAGGAAAAAATGCTTATTTCAACCATGAAATGGCAACAAATCACTGTTTTTACTGCAGCAAAAAACCATTTAAACTCCCAAAAAATATTTAAAACCAAACAACGGACCCTGTTAATAAGTTTGCAGTTTTTAATTTAACATCGTGTGCTGCATTTTGATGGGGTTTTTTCAACCATGAAATGGCAACAAATCACTGTTTTTACTGCAGCAAAAAACCATTTAAACTCCCAAAAAATATTTAAAACCAAACAAGGGACCCTGTTAATAAGTTTGCAATTTTTAATTTAACATCGTGCGCTGCATTTTGATGGGGGGTTTTAATGATGGGCTGCGAAGCAGTTGTACACATTGTGTATTTAGAAAGCAATTTGATTGCTAAGAAACTCATGTAGAGTTATTCTCATCATCACATTACTGATGTACTTATAAAGGATTATTTCCAGAAGTGTATTTTCCACTGTAATCAGATTATTACGTGCATGTAAACACGCTCACTTTTGGTTCCTAGTGTAAAATCTTACACTATCAGGATGGATGGATAGATAGCTAGATAGATGAATATATATGTACTCCATCTCGAGGGAAATTTAGGAAATCAAGCACACATACAGAAGAAATGATAGATAGAAATCAAAGCATTCAGTTGAAATGAGTTAGCGTGTAAACTTTTCTACCCTGACACTCAACACTTCCCTGAAATTCTCTCCCACAAGTGAACATGAGACACAGATGCATATAGAAATATCTAGAGGCCTCTGGCCTGTTATTCCAGTTAGACGTTTTGCTCAGTAAGAGGAGCCTCCAGTGGAATGACACAAAACGAGTCATTATTCAGCATTAGGAACGTTTCCCACAGCCAGAGAGAACATTAGGAACACTTCCCACGGCCAATGAGGACTGATTAAATGCCAGCTTGCTCTGTTTGTTGTCACATAGACCTGGTGGGTGTCTATGAACAGATCAGCCTGCTTGTGTATAATAGATTTTTGTCAGGCTAATTGTGTGTCTGGAGGTTTTCATTTACCAACATTTCAGCTTACAAATGCTATTGAAACACTCGGCTCTCAAAACTGAATGAACTTGAGTGGTGGCATTACTGTAAAGAGGGCATTTTGGCTGACGCCCTTATCCAGAGCAACTTACAATCTTTAGTAACAGGGACAGTCCCCCTGGAGCAACTGAGGGTTAAGTGTTTTGCTCAAGGCCACAATGGTAGAAAGTGGGGGTTCGAACCTGCGACTTTGTGGTCATCAGATTCATAGGCAAGTGTTTTATCCACTAGGCTACAACTACCCTTACTGTTGCATTACTGTCCACTACAACACACCAGCTGCACACACTGACAGTGCACAGGTCATACACACTTTCATTACACAGAGGAGTGCCCAAAGATTCCAAAGAGTTTCCATATACTGCACTCTTTGACGTGATCTATGCTTGATGGATCGAACCTGCTCAAAAATAACAAAGCAATTTCAATCAAACCAGTTGATTTTCTCACTGTTTGCAACCTGATGGCCCAAATAACAGGACAGGCCTAAACGTAAACCTTCAACCTGCTCAAGAATTCAGAAACGGAACAAGTGAGGACTTTAGGTTTCAGGATTTGTTGGGCACTGTCTCAGACTCACTGACTTAATCTTGTTATGCCTTTATGCAGAAGGTCCTTGCAGTCAAGATCAGGAAAAAGTAAACTGAAACAAATCTAACCCTTGAAAACATTCTATGGGTTTCAAGTTATGATCCCCCAGTCCATTTTTCAAATAAGGGTCCAAATGTCATATGAGTGACATGGATTTGGTAACAGGAATGCAAATGCAGGTTTTACTGTGAAAACAGGAAACCAAGCCGCAAACACACAGAAAAGAGGAACAGTGAGGATAAACCCTGGCAACATCATGGTAGAGGTGGCTTAAATAAGGAGGGACAAACAAGGAACAGGTGAGTCTAATTGAAGTCATGGGACAAACCAAAGTGAGGAGTAAGGAAGGGGGAACTCAGGATGTCAAAATAAAAGTTCCATGATCATGGAGCAAAACAATATAGTGTTACACCAAAAGCAGTGTTACACCAGATCGCAAAAGTGTTCAGTGTTTTCTTTTTCCTTATTCTTTTTTTCATTTCTTTGTTTTTTTTTACTATTTAATTATTATTTTTATTACCATTTTATTATCACCATTCTTAAACAGTTGTTTTTTATTTGATTTTTATTTGATCTATTGCTTTTTAACCAAACTAACTAAACTAATTATAGTTTAATAATATTTATATAACTGAAACCTTATTTTTTCTCACAGTTTTAGCTTTCTCCTGTTGTTACTTCTTTTATACACTTTCATTATCACAGATTTCTATTATATATAAAGAAAGCACAGATACCACTTTTTCTCTTCTGACAGTAATATAACATCCTCCAGTATCAGCCAATACTAACTCTATCTAACTGAACTACTCAGTAGGGGTCCATAAATCCTGATCTTTGTAATATTACACTTTTTAAATATTGATTCAGGAAATGCTGGCTCATTCATGGATATGAGCAGACAAGCTGCTAAGTGGCCTTCTAAGTGAACTTCTTCTCTTAATTTAATTTAAAAACAAATACTTGGCTTTAGCTTTAATAAAAGAAGATCTTTTATAAACTCATTCCTGATCCTGTCCATCCTCCTCACTCCCAAAGCAAATCTTAACATTTTTAACTCTCTTCCACCTCCAGCTCTGCTTCCTGTCTTTTCGTCAGTGCAACCAACACATAATACAAAACCATAATCACTGGCCAAAAAGAGATTAAACACGTGTTGTAAACTAAGAAATGAGATAGCAATAAAATCAAATATGGTATGTTACTCGAATAAATGACCAAAATGCACTTCCCTAATGTATATTTCTTCTGATTGTATTTCAAGAAGCTGACTTAGTCAAATAACCACAAAGTGTGCAGATAATTAGGTAGAAAGCTAAATCTAGTGAGGATAACTTGGCTGCTTACCTCCAGATGCTACTAGAAGTTCAGCCTCCAACAAGCTAATTGTTCACTTCTTTTATTTCTTCTTTTTAATTATTGGTATTTGTGATAGCTTTCACCTGCATTGTAATTGAGCATAATCTTCGATGTAGTTTGAGTTTAAATAAAAGTGGATTGTTTGAAAGATAAAATGATTTGTCAGTATTATGCTGTTTCGTGTAGTGCAAATTTGCTCACAACCCATATATATATATTTACCATATTTATTATACCACCAAACCATGGTTCTGCCTGCATAAAAATAGAGCCTTATGCATAAAATAGTTGCATCAGCACCATAATTATTGGTATTATTGGAAAAGATGGAACAAAAAGGTGAAGAGAAAATGTCTTTATTGTTAATTAGCTACATCTCATACTAAGCTTTTAATTTAAGCGCATTTAGCCTAACAAAGGAAAAACTTTTATGAGTATATTTTTTATCAAAACCATGTGTCAGTATTATTGGGAATAAAAGAAATGCTTTTGCAATGTTTAAACAGCGGCAAAAAAAAAAAACATCAAATGAAGCATGAGGTATTACACTAATTTCATGCTATTTTAATGATTTGTCTGTCTTAGACACTGTTTAATAAAGATACTTTTACACTATAAGTAGGCTTGGTTTATCCAAACAGAGTCACAACCTTATTTTCAATGCAATGTTAAAGCCAAGTTGACTTTATTACTTCACTTTCCCATATTAGTTTGAAAAGTAAAGTTTACTTACTATTGCAGCTCTTGCCTACATACAGACATTTGAAGATTGAAAAAGACAAAAAAGATATTACAAATATTTTTACAGTGACTCCTTTAGTAAATATGTAAACTTAAAGCCTAGACCTTAGTTTTAAACAAAACTAAAGAAAACCCTTTCAGGTGTGTTCAGACATTTGACTGGTACTGTATTATTAAAAAAAAGTCAATACATTGGTAAGAACTGTCTGACAGGAGGAGTTTTCGCTTTTTATCAAAAAACTTGATCTATCAAACGTCTCATGTGAAACTGGTGAATGGGGCTGGGCTTTCGAAACTGATCTTAGCACAAAGATCCTTCTTATATGGGCTGAATATCACTGATCACTCTCTGCACCAGTTGAACATTATAATGCTTGTGCAAAAGCAGGTCCTGGTAAGTTACTAATCAGTTTTAACGTATTAGTAATATATGAACAAATTCTGAATAAAATAGCCCTATTCAATAAAAGTGGATAAATTGGTTGTTACAGTCCAACAAGAAAAATGCACTGCAGTCTCACTAGCCTTAAATGAGGGCAACTGAACAGCGTGCACCCTTTACCGCACACTCAAACCCACCCATGTTATTCTCAGCACCTCATTGTTTATTCATAGTCCACAAAGCAGGCAGCTATCTCCTAAGTAGATACAGTTTATGGTTGTTGTCCAGGCTATAGTCACTTTATTGCCTCTCTATAGCTTTGTCAGCAGAAGCACTTTCAGTTTCAGATGGTAAAAAAAGGTCAGAGCCAAATACAGAGCCAAGTATGCTTAAAGATGCATAGGACTATAGATTCCATTATTTTGTACACATATAAAGTAACTTTAATGATGTATTATTAATGCTAAATGGATTGATTTATTCATTAAATGGTTATACTGTGACACTGGAGTTTCTGAATAGCCCCAGATCTCAAAAATAATAATAATGGCCTTGGATGTAATTGTAATCATCTGTCATTCTAAGCTTTCATGAAGACAGAGGTTGTTAGCCGAAGGTTTCTTGAAGGCGAGCAGACCCTCACAAATTGAAATTATAGCCCCGTCAACAAACAAACCCACCCCCACCCTTCCCCGTTGACAAATCCAAACTATAGCCTCAAATGTTTCAAGATGCCTACCTCTGGAATAGACGTTGAACACTTTTTATCTGTTCTGATTATCTTGTATTCGTCTGTTTCTGTCTTCGTTTGGATGGTTTAGGCCCCTGTGTGTGACTCTGGTGTTCAGCAGTAAAGGGCAGAGATATCTTAGAGTGGGTCTGGCAGTTCCTTTGTTCGGCTCCTTGGCTTGTCTTCGCAGGATGGTGGCAGACGAGGGCAAGATTTCACCCGACCAGGTGTCTGTTCATACACACACATGTTCCATACATAATTTTTTATTACTCATCATTGGTAGAAATGTTCCGATAGAAATATTGAAGATTTTGAGGGATGCCCTGCAAAAAGTATGTGAAAAACATAAAATATACTTGAATAACACACTAAAACCCATATGAAAGATGAGCCATTTTAGGAAAGAAGGGTAGTTTTACATAGCTATGACATAGTAAAAACACTCACGAAAATTATTGTAAACGATTGTGTAATCTACCTCAGCTAAACTAGGATAAAAATTATTAATGATAATTATTTGAAAAACCATTCATTGGACAAAGGTAAAGTAAAGGATAAAAATAAAGAGTAAAAGCAATGTTCATGTTAATGTTAGTAGAGTAATGTTTGCACTCTGCGCACAGCTTGCATGCATTCTGAGGTCAAGATTCAGTTCGATTTTTAGTTTGACAGTTTTGATTTTTGAATGTTTTGTTTGATAAAAAATGTTAAAGAGCTGCAATTACATACTACATAGACTGACCTGGAACAGATTCTCAGTGAGAACATTTTTAATGCCTGCTATGCACCCCTCTAACAAGTAAACCCTAAAATATCCTGGTCTTTTGAGCGTGGGTGTGTGTATAACATAAGCCTGTCCCCCTCCCTGTCTACTTTTCTCCTAAAGTATGCACCTAGAGTGATCTATTTCTGATCACTGAGAATGGTTTTCATAAAAGATGATAAATAAGAGTCCCTTGGAAGTGACTAAGGGGAGGATTGGCAGTTTCAATAGTCAGCAATGATGTTTTGAGATCATTATGCCCTTACCTATAAAGAAATTATTTGATTAAATCATATAAGCATAACAAAGCACAGTATCATTGTTTCAGTCAAAACATAAAGGTTTGTTCCTCATACATTTCCTAATGCAACAGTTACTCTCAGGCCTCAAAGGTTCCCAAATGACCTCTACAAAGTCAGAATTTACCCAGTTCTGTAATAATGGAAATATCCATTTCTAGTTCCAGTACCATATGCGCCAATGTGTCTAGCAAGATAGACTGGAGATGGGTGTAACCAAGTCCTCATCTACTGTTACAACAAACATCTCAAGGAGTAATCACCCCCTAATAAACCCCACAATGCCCATGAAGAGAAGAAACACTACACAGTCAAAGCACAGGTCTAATAGACACATAAAAGGCAAATAAACACACAAGTCAACCATTAGATTAAAACCACTGTCAGGTGAATTGAATAACATTGATTATCTCATTATAGAGGCACCAGCCAAAGAGTGGGATGTATTTGGCAGGTGTGTTGGAATCAGGAAAAATGTTTGAGGCAAGAAGCGTAAGGAACTAAGGGACTTAGTTGTGATAACTAGATGACTTGGTCAGATCATCTCTAAAATAGCAGGTTGTGTTTGGTGTTCATGCAGTGGTTAGTACCTGTCAAAAGTGGTCCAATTAAGGACAGCCAATTAGACAGCAACAGGGTATCTGAAGCAAGGTCTGCATCAGTACCAGTACACTACACTGAGACACTTGAAAAACTATTTTTGCGCTCAACTTATAAAACACATGATTGAACATTTGGCTGATGTCCTGACATAGGCTGTTGTTAAAAGGAACTGTTAATGTTAGAAACGGTGTTAATGCAGTACATATGACTAGATATTCACCTCACACTGGCAACAATTTTGTAAAAGAGCTGTGAAACTGTGAAACAGACTGAACCATGAGTCATAAACCAGTCATAAGGACAGAGGACATATATTATTATATATTCCATTGTAAAGGACATAAACATGAGATAATCTATAATCTTTAAAAAATACTTATTTAACAGACACTGTTACACAGAGTAACACTTGTGGTTGGTGAGTGTGATGCTCAAGAATTCTCCCTTGAGTATCATACTCATGTCAGCTGGATATTGTACTTTCCCTTTTTCCTGTCAATCTCCTGTTTTGGAGATGCAAAAGTTTTCTTATGACGGCAAATAAATTCAGTCCCACGGCACAGACAATCATTTAACTATGTTCATTTGCACACCAAAAGTTTTATATTGGTCTTAACTGTCTGCTGGCCTGCCACAGCTACAATCATGTAAACAGCACGGTTTGGATTTAGTGGATCTAAACTTAGCAAGATTAAAACATGTGGTACCCATTTCAGGTAAATTTTGGCATGTTTTTGAGATGACAGTGAACTTAAACTTGTATAAACGTAGGTGTCTCGAAGGGGCCGCTCAGTTAAGACCTTGCTAGCGGGCACATAGACGAGACCATGAATGAGCTAGCCTTTTATGTCAAGACTGTTTTCGGAGACTCAGTGAAGCAAAGTAAAAATTTATTAAGAGGAAATCTAAATCAGGCGGCAGTCACAAAAACAAAGTCCAAATCAGGTCAAAGCCGGTAATCCACAGAGCAACAAATCCAAACCATAGGGCAAAACCAGGTCAAGAGAAAGAGAGCAAGCACTTCCACAAAACAGGCACTGAAAAACACAGACACAATCTGACAAAGAACAGGCGCAGACATAGGGCTTAATTACCCAGAACAATAAACAACAGGAATATCCCATTGGAGTAACGCAAGAGGCAACAATTAAGGTAATAATAGTGATCCGGTGACGGGTGGGGCAAGGAGCACATGGGAACAAACAGAAGAACATGGTAATACTGCATGTAAACAGAAGCACATGGCCTGACAGTGCACAGAATGGCCAGCAGGGTGGCCAGACGTCCTAATTCAGGGAGTGTCATGCACACCAGTCAGCCACAACATTAAAACCACTGACAAGTGAAGTAAATAACATCGTCTCATTACAGTGGCACCGGTAAATAGGTGGGATATATTATTAGTGAGCAGTCATTTCTTGAAGGTCATGTGTTGGAAGCAGACAAAAATGGGCAAGCCTAAGGACCTGAGTGATTTGGACAAAGACCAAACTGCTAGACAAGTCAGAGTCAGAGCATCTACAAAATTGTGGGAAGTTCTCTGTATTCAGTGGTTGGTACCCACCAAAAGTGGCGAAAGAACGACTGATGAACCAGCGGCAGAGTCATGGGTGCCCAAGGCTCATTGATGTGTGTGGTTGATGAAGGCTAGCCCATCTGGTCCGCTCTCACAGAAGAGCTACTGTAGCACAAATGACTGAAAGGGTTCATCCTGGCTCTGAAAGACGGGTGTCAGAACACACAGTGCATGACGGCTTGTTGTGTATAGGGCTACATAGCCGCAGAACTGTCAGAGTGCCCATGCTGACCCCTGTCCACCTCCACATTCATGTGGGTGTTACTTTGATATGTACCATATACCTAAACATTGTTGCAGGCAGTTGGTTTTAATGTTATGGCTGATTGGTTTATGCCATGACTGATTGGTGTATGGGCAGTGAGGCCATATGTGAACAAAGAGATGCGGAATGAAAGTCACATGGTGAATGTGACTTTTCTCCTCCACTGTCTCCCTGTCTTACTTTGTTTATTCCTCTCCAACTGTGCCATTCCCTCCCTTATTGAAGTGATAAATCATTTCAGTTTGGAGTTAATTTCAGTAACAGCTTTGTGTGACCAAGGTTGTGTGAAGTTTAGTCATTATTGATGGTACTATTTCAAAAACTGAGTGAAAAACACATTAGATTTAGTAGCTCCATTAAAGCAGTTGCACATGAATGTGACATATTAATATGTGCTTAAAAATATTCACTAAATCCATCATGCACCCATGGTGCATTTTGCCACCTCTCATTTTAATCTGCAGATTTTTCCTCTCCTTCTCTTCCTCTCCAGGTGATTTTAACTGAAATTTACTCTACTGGTTTCCAGCGATCTTTTTTTGATGAGGATGACTTGACAAGCATTGCAGAGAGCGACATAATCTATGCCTTCCAAGCCCCGCCCCTTTATATGAGGGGAGGATCTACTCGAATATCAGGTAACTGTTTAAACAATCCACATTATCTTACACAACAAGAACCTTTTTGATTAGTCCCAGTATAACCCAAACACAGACACTGTGTGGATCATGTGAATGATTTAAAGATGAAACCAGAAAGTTTCAGTGTAAATGGTGCATTATATTGAGTAGTGATACTACTTTCTGAAACACTTGAAACCATCAATTCCAGGATAACTACTGGTTCTTCAGAAAATTGTTAGCTTTGCACAGATCAAAAGTGCAAGCAAACATGTATATTTTTGTGAGAATGGAGCAATCTGTACACCTCAAATAAAAAAGCTAATCTTAAAACATGCATTTTCCACAACAGTGGTCAGAGGTGAAAATCAACAAACCACAGCTGCTCTCACAGAGGACACTTCATTCTTCCCTGTAACTGCATTAAACCTCTCATGACTGCATAACTTATTTTATAGTAGTTACTGAATAATTTACTAATTTAACGTGATTGAAGTGATAATATGATCAATAAAACTGTTCCTTCCTTTTTGATTCCTTTTTGATTTTTATGATCATAGTTTAGATTTAAAAACAATAGTGATTTCAAAGGATTAAATAATAATTATGTTCTTTTACTATACAGTGGTACCCCGCATAACGAACGCAAATTGTGCGAAACACAATTTCCCATAGACTTCTAAGGGAAATCATGTAATCCGTTCCAGGTCGCTGCAAAAATTCGAGAAAATTACTAAAAAATGAAGACACAGCACTGTTAATGAGGGGAAAAACTAGTAAAACACTCAGCAGAAGCAAGGAATGATGTTAGGTTTTTTTCTTGGGGTTCACACTTCACAGAAACAAGGAAAAAATTTGCAGTTTCACTCACGAAAAAGTTGTCCTGCAACGAGAAGACCTTCAATTTTAACCACCAGTAAACACACAGACACCAAAAACACATCAACTGAGACACATATGGCCAGATTCAGCCATTTTTTTAAATGAAAAACTCGATTTTCACGTGCGACGTGCGGTTCATTGTGTAAAACGCGTTTGTTCTGCGAGTCACGCGCGGGTCCGAGGCAGCGTTCGTTATGCGGAACGTTCATTCTATGAGGCGTTCGTTAAGCGGGGTACCACTGTATACAAACTATGGACAAAATGTATCTGAATATTTACAGTGGTGAATAAATATAATATTTGCAAACTGTCATAGTGCAAATGGTGAATTGTCATGTTCTTTATAATTAAAAAAGGTGCTGAAGGTATTATGGTATGAGGAGTGCTGTTAAGTGAATGTGAGGCATCTCCTGGTTTAGGAACCTTGTGACCTGAGAATAAATGTTCCTTTTTAGTCTCTAAGTCCTGGCCATAAGGCTGTGGAACCGTTTGCAGGCGGAACAGATGGCTCCAGGGATGAAAAGAGTTCTTAATAATCAGGATTGCTCTAGTCTTACAGTGTCTGATGTAGATGTTGGGCGAAGGCTGAGCATATCTGGTGCGGTGTTCTGGTGCTCTGATCACTTGCTGCAGGGCTTTGCAGTCTTGGACAGAGCAGTTCCCAAACCATCAAGTGATGCTCATGGTCAAGATGCTCTCGACAGCAGCTGTATAGAAGGTTTTTATATAAACCTTCTATACAGGGAAGACATGTTTGGTGTCTGATGCGTGCTTCTTCCGTTTTGCACAGGAAAAGAAACTGCTGAGGGAATTCAAAATTTTACGCAACATTATACATTAAGTTGTGCGTTCATCCTTTCTGCCTCGCCTTTGTGACCAGGTTTGTGTGTTGTGACCAGGTGAGTTCCTTGGAGATCTGAACACCAAGGTACTTAAAGGTGCTCACAATCACCAGTGGGTCAGGGGTTTATGTAGGTGGTAGTGTAAGAATGCTGCTGTTTCCTGTTCTCCATGACTGGCTCCTTTGTCTTCCTGATGTTCAGCTGAAGGTAGTAAGCCTCACACCATGTTGTCAGGTTCTCCACCTCCTTGAGGTAGGCCAACTCCAATCGTTGTTGGAGATCAGGCCGAGCACTATCGTGTCGTCAGAAAACTTCACAATATAGTTGGAGCTATTGTTGGAGTTGCCACACAGTCAGAGGTGTAGAGTGTTTACTCAGGATGCAGCCTTGTGAAGCTCCAGTATTAAGGGTGATGATTCTGGAAACACAGCTGCCCACTCTGACGACTGGGGGTCTGCCTGTGAGAAAGTCAAGTACCCACGTAGAAAGCTAAGTGTTTACTTCCAGGTCCCTCAGCTTAGTGAACAAGGCATAAATCTTTGCAATACTGATTTTACAAATATGTGCAATAAGCAATATACAGATGAGCCTACTAACCAATCACTAAATGTTTTATTGTATGCTGTAATCATCCGGACTAATCACTGTTCTTTGGGTTCTTGAATGAATCCCTCCCAAGATCCAACAATCATTAATTTTGGAAATCAGTGGTTCACTAATATGCTTTCATTACATTGGAAGATAAATCGCAGTTGCAGTATATATATGTATTTTGTCCCTTACTGTAGTGTTAAATTGTTGTTTTAGTCCCAGTTTTTCACACATTCTATTACTTAATTGATAATCAGCTCCTTTTGGCAAAGTGGCAAATGTTTGACATCCTTTTGATATTTCAAATATAACAATATTTATTGTGAAAGCATAAAATATTAATAATTGTTCTACTATTACTTAAGTCCTAGTACCTTGTTCGTTTGCTTACTTATACCTCAGATAAAGCGCAATACTCATTAACTGTTGATAACATTACATGGATCCAGAACAACAAATGTGTTAGTTGGGTGAGAGTGTGTACGTGTGTGTGTGTGCAACCCCTCTTATTACCGACCTCCGCAGCAGTCACATGTTTCACTGCTATCGTTTCTCATATGGCTTCTTTTGTTCATTATTCCGTATTACTCACTCAAGTGCTTGAATATTGCAATAACTGAGTTATGAAACACTATAATGTTACCATGCCCATCGTACATTTAATATGATGCCACGTCTTTTTTTATTTATCTGTGCATGATTTTCTGGGGAGGGATGTCAGCAGAACCAGAAGCAGCAGTGAAACTTGCAGCAGCAGTGAAACTTCAATTTATTCCTTTCATTAATCTTCGCTAATTGATTCCATTTCTTACATGCTTCTGAAGCGGAGTAGGATTGCTTGGATCTATGTGGTGTAACAACCCTGATTCAGTAAACAAGTGGTTGGAACGACGGCATGGAGAGAGACAAACTAGTGATGCATAGCCGAACAGTCATCTTATGTTTTTTTTTTCCATCCAGTTGTAAATGTGTTCGTTTGGAGAAACAAACGTTGACAGGTCCAGAATTAGAATGAATGTAGTCAGAGCAGTGTGCTTGGAGAAAGTGTGCATTGTCACGCTTTAAAATCCTCCAGCTCTCTTGGAATGGAAATACAGCATATCATTTGTGAGAGAGAAAATAGTGCTTCTATGATTTATGAATCACACTGGCTGCTCCTAGAATCACATCGCAGGGCAGCAGCCAGGAGTTCTCCCAAGAATGAGCTTTACACAGAATAGCAATGGTCTCTTAAGTTTCAAGAAGAATACCAATGGTGTGTCTGTCTGTAAACTTTCAAAGCTGTATTTAATGTGGAGATGGAATTAATAGATGAAGGTCACATGTGATTTTTAAAGCCAGTTATTATTCAGTAGAGCTTTGAACTTGTATGAAATGAAAACACTAAAGCACAAAAATCTTTGAAAAAATACAAGAAAATAAGTTGCCGCAAAGTGATAGTCCAGTGGAAATCCATATTTCTCCATATTCCAAATGTACTTGAACAGGGAAGACATGTTTGGTGTCTGATGCGTGCTTCTTCCGTTTTGCACAGGAAAAGAAACTGCTGAGGGAATTCAAAATTTTACGCAACATTATACATTAAGTTGTGCGTTCATCCTTTCTGAGCTTCATTTGTTTAACAAACAGATTTGTTCTTCCATCCAACCAGTCTGCCAAAAAAAAAAAACATTTTTAAAAGAGAACACTGAGCCCACATTACAATAACAGGATTTATTATAATGATATAAAGTCAGATTGAGTAAGTAAATTAATGACAAAAGAATTTCCATCGGGATAAATAAAGTTAATAATCCTTCGGGATAAATAAAGATCCTATCTTTTCTTATCTTAAGTTTATGTTGCTACTTCTTTTTCTTTTTTGTTTGTGAGCAGGGTGATGTTACACTTGTCATTTCCACTGAACACACACCATGTCCCTACATGCATTAAATAAAACTCTGGTGAACTTAGGTAACTTTGGAAACTGCTCGTGTGTGTGCGCTATTCTTCAGACTTCCTGTCTGTGCAAATTATTTATCATATACTTGTTGGCATGGTGTGTGCGCAATAGAAATAGCAATGGTAATGGTAACATTACCTATTTAGTCTTAAGACTAAATACAGCACAGTGGGCAACACTTCTACCCTTCAGCCTGGTTTAATTCCCTACCCAGGTAAACACCAGGATTATGTACCAGGAAGGGTCCCAGGGAAAGACTCATAAAGCTGCATTAGTTTCCTCTGTAACCTGATTAATGTTTTCAACATTTTTAGGAGAAGGTCAAGAAATTGTCAGTAAATACATATGGATTTTTTTTTTTACCTGGTTTTAGGCAGCAGCGTTCAAATGTGAGCATGGAAATTTCCAGATACAAATGTACTGATTGCTTGTACTTACAGGGCAAATCCGAAGAAGCTAAAGAAGCCACCCCAAAATGTTTTCAGTTACATTTGTGCTAAATTGTGTAAATTAAATTTTTCATCAAACATTTGTTTAAAATATACTTGCTCAGAAAGCTTGGACAATGACACATGATCCATGACTCCATAAGTACATTTAAGAACATATAAGCATCGTGAAGCCTTCTGTTGGTTCTTGTCATGTGACCTTTAATTTGCAGCCACCACTTTAATAATCTGTCTTAGTGGGAGAGTGATGGAGAATTAAAACAAAGCATTGGCTTTGATTCATGTGTAGCTCCCGGTAGTTACTCCCGGCATAGGTTCGATCTGTCACAAACATACTGCCATAAATTACCAACGGCTTCAGCAGTTTTAAATTGTTACTAATAATAGTGTCTACTGAAAACTTAAAACACGCTTGTGCATTGTAAATTTTACAAAAGCACCTGTTACTGTCACTGCATTGTTTCTTTGGAAACCAAAATATTGCCAAATAGGCATGTTGGCACCCATTTTCTGGCTTAGCTTGTCATTTTCACTTGAGAGTAGATCTCATGTACCACAGCTTCATTTGCCTGTACTTCAGCATTCTTTACCATAACGAAAATCTGTTATTTATTATATAATTTGTTGATGTCCAGTTTGTAGACTCTATAACTAAGTGTGCTTTCTTCCATTGAATATATTTTTAAACTAACAATAGATTAGAATTATTGTGTAAAAGGAAAAGGAAAATAAAGGCTAATTAACACCCAAAAATATGTCTGGCTGTGACACATGACAAAGAACAAAATAACAATATTTTGCATGAAGCATTGCTAATGTAAATTGTCACAATATTAATTAACTGAATTAAGTCAGTTATCAGCCTAAGGATACTAATATTGGAAAAGCACGTGCATCTACCAGCTCGGACCAAAGCCACCAAGCCACCACTTTATCTCTGGGATTTCAACTCTGTCAGCATCTGTGGATGTGAATTTTTTTGTGTTTGTGAAGCCGAACTTCCCTCCCCGCTGGACTGGATGAATAATGCACAGCATGTAACACGGACGTGCTCGTGTGTAATTGTTTAAACAGCAGGAATAATTGAAAAACGTACAGGCCGCAGTTGGGAAAAATGGATTTCGGTTGCCTACAGCTTAATTGATTACGCTCCACTCAGTTCCCTCACACTGCCAAGTGCTTGCAGCCTGCACCTTCCAATAGAATCTCCATGCATTAATAAACATGCCAGGGTATGGCAGGAGTTTCCAGGGGCAACTCCACCCCCCCCACACATCCCCACAGTTGAAAAGGTAGCAGGGCGGAGTAATTGTTTTGCATACTTAAGCTAAAAGCTATCAGCCGAACAGAGTGGGCATCAATCAAAGAGCATGCTTTACAGCTAACGGACCAAAACCTGGCATTGGTGAGAAGGAAACCTCACTCAATGAAAAGTGAGCTGTAACATAACACAATATCAATCTCATGAACTCAATGTGCTTTTGCTGCATGCTCATCATTCAGTTCCTGTTATATTTACATGTTGAATGTTACAGTATGTGTGAAGCCTCTGTTCACCTTTAGAAGTTAAGAGTTATTGCTGTTGTTCTGCTATATTGTTTAAATCTAAATGACCTACATAGATATTAAGATCAATTGGAATTATGTCTACATCTAAGTTCTGTATCGAAAGGTTTGAATGTGCTTTTGATTTTTTCCAATATTTTCACATAAAATACACATTAAAGAATGACTTTTTTTCCTACAAAACTAGATGTTTGAGAATGACTGTAAACTGTAAAAAAAATGTCATAATACAATATTTCTTCTTCAGGCACAACCGTCTACACATTGACCCTGTAAAGGTTAGGATGCGAGCCTCACTCTCCCAGTTTGGTAGCTTTCTGCAGCAAGAGGGGAGTGAAGGTGGTCTTGACCAAATCGCACAATTAACTTTGGTGCAAATAAAAAAAACCCCAAAACTACAGTTTTTTTGTTCTGCTCATGAACATACACATGGGATTGCCTGAAAGTCAGTCTTTGGGTCTGAATTTCTCTGCTTCTTTCAGCGAGACGCGAGTGAGAAATAATTAATGATATTATGCTATGCTTGTTATTTTCAGCTTTTAAGGCTCAGAACTACCCTTCATATGCATCTGCAGCACATTATCATTTGACATATATTTTTGGTGTTTATTTTGGTGTACAGTTCTGGGACCTTGTATCAATGGGAAGTGCTGTCATATCAGAGGACGCTTTACTTGCCTGCTGTTTTCTTTTCTTGCTTCGGCAACAGGAGAAACAGCAGAGACAAAAGTGTTCAAGTGCGAGGGCTCTTCTGCCAGCCCACCACAGCTAATAACCCCATATTTCCTGTCATGCAGTATAGTGTGGATGTGATCCCTCTTCAGCATGCTGCCCACCACACGAAAGCCACTTCAAACGAAAAGAGAGAGACGCGCGCGCGAGAGAGAGAGAGACATGAGAGAGGGAGAGAGAGAGAGAGACGTAAGAGAAGTGTTAAGACAGTCCTCCAATACTGAGTCATACAGAGTGATACGAAGACAGAGAGAAGCTCTTTAGAATGGACAAAACTTTCATCATTTGCAAACAGCTCTGAGGAGCACACCATACTATTTATCTCTAAATAACACAATTCTGTTGAGAACAGAATTTACTGTGGAAGACGGTAAAAGCAGACAGCCTGCTGATGTTGTTTGCAGTGTGAAATTCTTAGGGTTGTGTGTCCCATTAGAATAAGACCAAATAAATAAATAAAGTAAACATAATGACTATGCTTTGGGTTTAATGCGGGCACTTTGAAACTGGACGAGGCTTCTTGCACGGTCCTGTTGAAACTGTGTATTGCACTATGAGACATCTGAGATAATGGGAACTAAGCAGAGGCATGAAATAGCTGGGCTTGAATTAAGACATATTAATTCGGTTTTCTTGCCCCAGGCTGCGTGAACACTAATCTTTGTAATGAGAGTTAAATTGGCCCTGTGTGATTCAGGCCTCATTGTGCATGCTCTGCTGAGAGAGCACGGGAAGCTAAAACACAAAATCATCCAGACCAATCTGACGACTTTCTCGCTCGTGTATTTAAATCAAAGCTGCCCAGCTCGGGTCTTCGAAGGCTGTAGTTCAGCCCAGTTTGTTGATTTTTCTGCTCAGAAATACCAGCTATTCTGGGAATTCCAAGGTCTGTTAGTGCAGGGAAATCATCAGACAGAGACTGAGCAGACCTGATGTAAAATGCTTGTAAAAATGTGTGCTAAATAATGGTAACAGAATAGACAGACATTCATGCATTTTGAAATTGAATAATTTACACATCCATAAAACATTAACAGTTATTGTCGACAGTAAGTGAACTGAAAAATAGAATTGCGCTGATGTAGTGTATTTAAATTGTGGAAATGGTGTGTGGACATGAATCAGGTAACTTCAGTACATTACTTTGCTTCAGTAAATCACAGGGAAAGAGCTTTTTTAAAACATACACACATTAGCGTATATTACAAGCTATTCCACAAATGTTGAGTGCATAGCCATGCTGTATCCTGAACGGTATTCTGATATTCTGTTCAGAACAGAACTGTATGCTTGTGTGCTGTAAGGCTAAACAGTCACTACTACTGTCCCTCTTTAAATCACTTTTTACTTAAAATTCCATTGGGGCCTGACATTTATTTCCTTGTTCTCATGACTCGACGTAACAGTTTGAATTTTTTTGTGTATTGCTGCAGAATTTCTTACCTTATCTTAAGAAATATTAATTTCTATAAATAACTCAGTGACTACTATAAATCTAAGTAAGTATGTAAGTTAAGTTTTGTAGATGTGCACTGCAGCTCTTAGGGTTTAAGACATTTCAAGTCTAGCCTTGGACTAAATTACAATGCTAATGGTGAGCCAAGGCTTCTAGGCATTTAGGAATGTAGTCTTGGTTGTGGAACCAAGTCTTTAAGACCTAGCACTGTTGCGTTTTTTGTATTTCTTTCCAAAAATGTGATTTCAGCAAAGTATTTCATGTATTTCAGTAACCATCCGAAACAATGACATTAAAACAAGTGTGTCATGCCATCCATTTTCTCTGTCCCTCTTTGTCATTTTGTTGTGTGGGAGTGAACCCCAGCAGAGTGCATATTAATCAGTATGCAATCACCACCTTTTGTTAGACTGCCCTTACATCCAACCTAACAGGTGCGTTTTGTTTCAGATACGATGCAGTACTATCAAACTAACCCAGATTTACACATACCAGTTGCAGAACCACTCACATATATCACACACGAGGGGTGAGCTTGGTTATTAAAATACAAAGGCATCCAAACTCATGAAAATGGTTTAAACTTAACAAAGCCGATATAAGAATGTAATTTTGTATACCAAACTCGGCTGACTGTTAAACCCCCTGATATTTAGTAAGTTACATATTAACTGAATGGCTCACTTAGAAACCACAAAACATACATATATCCACAAAAAGTATTTTAAAAATGGTAGTAAATTAATTGTGCTGGAAACAACACAAATACCACATTTATTTTAAGCCACTCCAAGACTATGAACTTCTTTCTGAAAGAGGCTGGTCTTTTTCAAATCATTATCTTTTTAGGCCTTTTCTTTATGGACATCTTCACAAGTTTACATTCAAAATGCCTGTTCACGATCCCTTCAACAAGCACAAACTCACCACTGTCACCACTGTAAGTAAAACAGTCCTAGATTTTGACATTTCCACCTCAGTGCACCCTGAGCAGTCTGCCTGGAATTCATCTCCAGGCTTTCTCCACACAAAGATTTTGTCATCAGTTTGATGTTGTGCTGAAAGTGTTGCCATTCTGCACATTACACAGTCTTAGGTTTATAATTGAGCTCATTTACAGGACTTAGGAGGTCTATTGACTAGTAGATGCAGAAAGTTAAATTTCTAATTACTGTTTAGAGATAGAAGAAACCAATTCCTGATCATGCTGCTCTCGTCCAGTTGCCTGAGGGGCTGTGCAGACTTAATGCCAGATAGTTATATAATGACATAAAGCACATCTTATCATGGGATCGCTTCAAACTGATTCTGCATTTCTTTCAGTTTAAAATACTTCAGGGAAAGATCGCAGAATTAATCACCATTACTTAGACCTTATTATATCAAAGACTTCTCAGAGGCTTTAATTGGGTCCAAAAGGGAGGGTAATATCATAAATTAGCACGTTAATGAAGAAATCTGTGTAGTCTAAGGTTTTGCACACTAACAATAAGAAACTTTATGCTGATGTGTCAGCAAGAAAAATAATGCATATTGCTAATACACAGGAATACACAGGACGTTATAAAAGTAGTGAAAATCATGAACCAACCTAAACTCTGAATTTTGGTGGCATTCATTAAGTCTTGACGTTCAGCAAGAATCATTTTTGGTATCCTTTTAAACTAAAGGCTTTCAACTTCAGCAACAAAGATCTTGCAGAGCAATGCGCTGTGTGAAGGCTTGCTGAGTGATGAACCTAGACTCAGTCTAGCCCAATTACTAGGGCATGAAGGAGCAAAGGGACTAGTTTGTGATGTGTTTTTGAGGATGATGGATGAAGCAGTAGACTGGGAGGGGGAGACTGTACTCAAGTCCACTGATCTGGCCCAATCTTCCGTCACATTCCACCACATTCAGCTTTTGTATCAGTAAACTAGCCGAGGACGCAGCTCTTCTCAGTCTTGAATTATACACAGTGTACATTACGAGCTTAATTCTGCCGATACGTAAGTGAGAAAATTGAGTTAGTCATTTTGGTTAACTCTCATGTCTCAATTACCCATGTATGTGGGCCGAAACCCTCACTGTGTAATTGTGTTTGTTTGAAACGCCTTTCCGCAACATTAAGGGGAAAATTACTCAGGCTGTTGAGTTTATGATGAAGCCTCTCCACCAAACCCATCATGACCCCAGACAGGTACAGAAGCGCTTGTAATTACTGCTATGAACCACAGCATGAGGGAGATGAACCAGGTTTCAGTGCCTGCAGCACATAGTCCACACATCTTCTTCAGGATAGGAGGAGACCTCAGCATGGGGATGGAGGGGAGAACAGATAAATGGAGAATAGATGTTGGAAGTGTTGGGTTTTGAGCGTGATGTGGGAAAACAAGTCACTGCTCTCTTTGTTCAGTTTCTAATCTTTCATCCTTAGTATCATTTGTTTTCAAAAGTTATAATGCAGAACTGGACAAGGCTTAATTGCTGGGGTATTATTATTATTTATAATGTTTCGTCCATGTAAAATGAACATGCCATTTTTAGGTTTCTTTCTTATTTTTTGTTAAACTGATCTTATCCCTGTGCCACCATTTACTGATCTCTGTCTTGACTTGGATTGGACAAGTCAGTCTTGGTCTGACTCAAAGAAAGAGTTCTGAACTTTCTTGAGTTCTGTGCTTCGTTCACTGCCCAACCTCCGTTTAATCCATTTCTAGAAATTAAGCTGCAAATTTGAAATAAATGTACACACATTCGGCAGACGCTCTTATCCAGAATAGTTCACAATTTAGTCATGTTACAGATGTAGGAGTTTTGCCCCAAGAACTCTTACTGGTGTAGTGTGTTTTCAAAGGGGTGTTATAAAACAGCAGTATGCTACATGGAAACTACACTACGCTTAACCAACTACTACCACTACTACAGCTCAGGGAGTTTTTCCTCGCCTCTCTCGCATTTGGCTTGCTCACTGGGGGCTTGGACCTGGATTCTGTAAAGCTGCTTTGTGACAATTTTGGTTGTACAAAGCACTATATAAATAAAAATGATTTGAATTGAATTGAATTGAATACTAGATACAGCAGGCTTCAAGGCACAGTAACAAAAACAGAAACTTAATCAGTTTCTTAGTCAGTTGAGCACTAGGTGAAAATGAAATGATATTTGAAAATACTGAACTGAGGTGTCATGAACAAGAAAATCAGTACTTACTTATCACTTACATGCTGGTTGAGTTGCTAACTAGCTAACTAGGCACCCAGCAAGCATAATCATGACAGACGATTGAACAGCTGGTTGGGAGCATGTTTTCAGCGTCAGATGCTGAGTATGACTCTTTCCTGGCCATCATATTTCATTCCGCTCCATTCCTCTCCTTCTTCCCAGCTATGGGTCACCTGCTAGGATGCGAGGGGGGAGCCGTGGTTTGATTGCATGAGTGCAGGCTTGCTGATGCATCTCGGAGCCCAAACGGAGCCCGTGCATTATTTCCTCAGCGGGCAGCTTTTTCTTAAGGCCCCTTCAGCAGAGGCTGAATATGATTTCATGCCCCAGATCAGTTCCACACTTCTGCAGCTCCTGCTTCATCCCCCCTCTGAATGTGACAGGCTGCTGACGGGCTTTGAGGCCGCACATACTGATGGGGTCGAATATTCTCTCCGCTCTCTGGATCTGCTCTCTGGTCTGTCTCTCTCTCTCTCTCTCTCTCTCTCTCTCTCTCTCTCTCTCCCTCTCTCTCTATCTCTCCCTCTCTTTGCCCCTCACACTCTCTCTATCTTCTCTCTCTTTCTCTTTGTCTCTCTCTTTCACCCTCTCTCTCTCTGTCCCTCTTTCAATCTCCCTGTCTCTCTCTCTCTCTCTCTCCCCTCTCTTTTTCTCTCTGTCTTTCCATCTCGTTCTTCCTCCACTCCCTATCCTCCTCTGCTCCTTGTCTGTCTCTGCTTTTCCAACCCCTCTCTCTTTATCCCCTTTCATGCTGTTCGCATTCATCTAAAATCAACACAGGCTCACACAGAATTTGTAGTTGATCTGCATTTCAATAAAACATTGGCTGTTTTTTTTTTAAACGGGCCACCCTCGGCAGACTGGTTTTTCTGCACTGTGCTTGCTTGGATGGCAGCGCTCTGAGGCATGTGTGGTTTTTATAAACCTCCCTGCTTTCTTTTGTCATCTGCGTCTGGCTTTCTCAGGCTTGCAATTGATATTTGCTTCACCCATGTGTAAACTGCACATATTGTGAAAACAATACCTGAATTAATTTAAAAGGGCCGTGTTTGTGAATTCAGATCTGTCCTGCTGTTGAGAGACAATTCTAAAATAAATTACAGACTCCTCACAGTTCTCAGCAAAATGTGTCTGCATGAAGATGATACAGTCATGATACAGATTAATATTGTGTCATCACAGGCTGATTGATAGATGTGAACATTTTTAATGTACCAAACAGAACAGGGGAGGAGGCCATCAGTCACATTCAACAAACAAGATTTTGTTAAACCCCTTAAACTCTACACTCTTAAAAATCACGGTTGCTCATTGGTTTATGGCTTGTATGGTTCTGGGAAAAAAACTTTAATTGGTATAGAACTTACATTATGAATGAGGAGGTTCTTTAAACCTTAAAAAAAACTTAAATAATGTAGGCTTGTTATTCCATAACTATTATGAATTATTTCATAACTGCTTTGAAGTTAACATGTAGTATGTTATGTAGTTACGAGTGTAAAGAATCAAAGTGTGGAATCACAAATGGCTTTGCCGTGAAAGATCTGTTGGGAGTAATTAGAGAAGGAACAAAGCATGAACTAATATCATTTCTGAGATAAGAGAGTTAGGAATAGCTTTTGGGACAGGGATCTTGTCAAGTCTACTGAACACTGTCAGTTGCGGTTCTGCAGCGGAAATAATTTTGCATTGACTCTGGCCTTAATCTGTGCTGAAAAAAATGATCTTACATGAAAAATTACATTAGTTTATGCTCTGATGGTTTTACTTCTTGCTCCCTGAATTGGAACTTTCAACTTTGCATAAGAAATATATGTTCTCTTAATTGTTAGATTTACTTTAAGCCATACAAAAGCATACAAATTAAGTTGTGGAAACTCTCATGGCCACTCTTCTCTTAAACTTTGTAAAATGAAAGAACATAATAAATGTGCAGTTCTGTAAAGGTTGTGGTCGTAATGTAGTGTACAAAACTGAAATGAATCTAGTAGAAGGAACAGAATGCAGATCACAAGTCGACTATCAAGCGTGTTCAACCGTTCAACAGTTGGGGTTTTAGAACAGTTTCATTGTTTCATTTTAGGTAGAATTGTTCATTGTTTCATTCTAGGTACACTTACTGTGATTATAATGTATGATATCACATCATCCTGCATGTTTAAAATATGGGTTTATAAATCTATGATATGATGGGTTTATAAACCTGTCAGAAGAAAACTGTCCAGGTAAATTTCAGTCCCCCAAGGTACAAACAATGTAAATACACCTTGAATGATTCAAAGCGACTCCAAATGAGTTTTAGAACCGAGGGGGCGAGGAATATCGGTACCATTACATAACCTTTTTTAAATAGAAAAATAAAAAGCCTAGAGTTAAAACAGAATGTATGGAGTCAAAATATTATGGAGTCAAAATACAGCGGAATTTGATTATGTTCTCTAACTGAAGGTATTCAAGATGTACCCTTGAGAGCATCACCCAAGTTACAGCCTTGCAACAAGAAGTTACAGTTTTTTGGAGAGTGTGAGGTAGATTTATTTATTTTATTGTCACCAGAGATTTCAACCTTGCAAATCTCAAGTCAGTACTCATTAAACTCCACCAGTAAGTTGACTTTGCAAAGGGAGGGGTAAGCGTGCTGGATCTACTTAACACAAGCATCATCGGTTTGTACAGGACTGAACCTCCCCCCTCGGCTACCTCAGAACCTTGCCTACTCAGATGGCATCTCTGTAACGCCAATCCCAGCATACAGACCACCCATCAGATGTTGCCCCCAGGAGCCATTTCTGCTCTTCAGGACTGTTTTGAGCACACTGACTGGGACATATTTAGGGAGGTTGCAACCAAATCAGACAACATACCTGGCTGACTGTCGTCCCAACGTTCTTCAAAGCTACCACCATCATCTCTGTGCCCAAGAAGTTTTTGGTGTCCTGCCACAATGACTTTTGCCTCATCGCCCCATCATCATGAAGTGCTTAGAGGGGCTCATCATGAGGCACATAAAGACTCAGCTACCCTCCTTGCTGAACCCCCTGCAGTATGCATGTTGTACCAACCTTTCTATGGATGATGCCATCACCACCATCCTTCACTTGGCCTTCAACCATCTAGATAAAAAAAAGACATACATGTCAGAATGCTGTTCATAGACTTCATTTCAGCTTTCAGCACCATCATTCTCAGCATTTGACAGGAAAGCTGAGACTGCTTGGCCTGAATACCACCCTCTGCAGCTGGATCCTGGACTTCCTGCCTGGGAGACCTCTTACAGTTAGGACTGGGAGCAATATCTCCAGCACCACCACACTGAGCACAGCCCCCCCCCCAGGGGGTGCTCAGTCCATTGATGTTCATTCTGCTGACCAACGACTTTTCAGCAATGCACAGCTCGAACCACATCATCAAGTTCACTGATGACACGACCGTGGTGGGTTTGATGAGTGGAAATGATGAGGCACCGTACAGATACAGCAGCAACCTGTCTTTTAAGGTAGACAAGACAAAAGAGATGGTTGTTGGCTTCAAAAGAATATGCTGTGATTACTGTCTGTTGAACATCAATGGCTCTTTTGAGGAGATAATTCATGCACCATGGTCCTGGAGGAATGTTTTTCTTTTCACTGTGTTCTGTGGAGATTTGACTTGATTTACCATCACTGGGTGCTGTTACTGTTATAATTTGGTTAATCATCACTAGGCTTGGACCTGGTGTCATATCTAAACTCCACCATCAAATGGTTCAAAATTACTTGGCTTAAAATCTTGACATTCACCTACATTAAAGATATAAGCATATTTCTCTTCACCAGTAAAGTAACTATTTCAGATGTACAAGGCTTTGTTTTGACATCGACAGTATGATGAATACAACAGAGAAATTTAATTTCAGAAAATCAACTTTCATTTACGGCATTTAGCAGACATTTCTATCTAAAGCTACTTCCATTCCCTAACTACAGGGGGACAGTCTCCCTGGAGCAACTTGGGGTTAACGGTCTTGCTCAGGAACCCAGTGGTGATATGCTGAAGGTAGGATTCGAACCCATTACATCTTAGTCTAGAGGCAAGTATCCTACCCTCTAGGCCACCACCATTTGGACATGAGAGACAAAGATGACCTTGCATACGTGTGTGTGTTTGGGCCACCAAGCAGGCTTTTAGGAGCATACGCATGTCTGTCACCTCCCATTCACCCCTGCCATGCAAAATCCCTCATTCTGAATCAGGCTCATCTCAGCACTCTGAACAGCAAGGCTCCATCAGACTGACATCACGCCAGCAGTGGGGAGAGAGAAATATTCCACATGTTTCAGAACTTTCAGAGTTTTCTCCAAGTCAGAGGTAACTCAATGGGTCTTGTGTGTCACATTTCAAAAGGAAAAAACCTTATTGCCCTTGAATGCTTAGACACAGCGCAGTACGGCGATTGCGCGATGTCACATTTTTGACAGTGTGCTCGACTGCACGTCCCTATGGTACAGCTGAGTCATGGCAAGACTTTTTTCCCTCCAGATTAACAGTAATAGTGTAGGTGCTGTGCTGTCGGTGGAAGTTTTCTCACAGCAGGCCGCTGTCGGTTTGTATTTTGTCTCGTGTAATGGACAGGGATGGAAACTCCTAGATGGATGAAGACTCTGTTCTCATCACTGCCGTGTTCATCCTTCTCTCCAACGGAAATGGTGTGATTGTGAGAAACATCAGTCACACATTTTGTGCTCCCCCAGCCCTATCGGAGACAACCCCTCATCGTGAGGGTTGTGAGAGAGCAGCAATTCATCAGCTAGCGTACACTTATTTCAGTTTTTTCCCTTGGGAAGAAACACCATTGCATGGGCTAGCAGCCCAGGAGTATAAAGCAGAGTGGACCTGTACAAGACACTGGAGCTCCAGTTCTGCACATATGTGTGTGTGTATGAGATCAGTCTGCAGTCTCATTAGCTACTGTTGACAGAGCTGTTGACAGCGCTGTCAGGCTCCAGTGCGGCACGCACAGGGATTGAGCTCTCAGTCAGATCACGGTCACCTTGACAAAACCTTCAGCTCCACTGAGCCACAAATGCTCTACTTTTCTGCTCAGGAATGGCAGCGCTTTCCTCCACTTGACTCAGCCAAACCTGCTTATTAACGAAGTCAGGTGAAGCGAACAACCTTGTAAAAGGGCTTCACCATGAAACTTAAGTATTTGCCACATGCTGTCCTATGTGTCTTAGGGTGTGTGTATATTTGTAGGCTTGCTTATCTTTCCTTCCTACAAGAGAAAAACATGAATTTGTTTTAATGCACGTGTCTAGAAAAATAAATCTTTTTGGTTGCTAAAGTTAGGCTAGCCTAGGCCTATAATTAAATATTCAGTATTGCACAAATGTCTGAGGAAATGGTATCTGGAATCATTTATCAGGATCATAGAATAAACACAAATAAACAATAAACTGTTTTTATTTATAGTTTATGTGTGCCGATATGTTTGCTTAAATATTTCAAACTGTCCTGGTGGAGGGCGAGTATTTACACTTATTATCCGGTACCTGCTTCAGCTAATCAGTCCTTCATTAAATTAAATCACATGCCGCTGATGGAATCTAACAAATCCAGTGGCTGGAATTCAGTGGCTGGAAGTCAAGAAGGAAAGCTATGTTTTTCTAACTGCATTTTTCTAATCAAGATATTAATACCTTTTTAAAAAATTAAACATTCTTCTTATGTTGTACTGTAATTCGAACATAATATAGACATATTTGATGCTGAGTATATATGTTATATATGAATAGTAAAATGTTTATGAATAGTTTTAAACAGTTTCCATGGCTACCTCGGGCATTTGCATGGTGCTGTATATACAGCATGTATGGAAAACCTCTGTGACGGTGATGTGATGAGTTTGTGTGTGTGTGTTAAGGTTAGGGTTTTTTCCTGCAAATGTAGGGTAGAATTTCGGTTTATTTGCTTAACATATTGAAATAAAAAAATACTATGTAATATGTAAAATTCATACCCAACCCACTACCATCGCTAAAAATAACAGAAGTTATTTTTATTTTCACAATTTACACTATAACACAAATAGGACAAGCTGTATATTGTGCTGGAACCCAGATGCGAAGTGCTGAGGCGACTGCGTTTCAGTCTAAATGTGTTGTCTGCTGGAGGATTTGCAAAATGCAAAATTCATCACTTTAACTACAGATGGGTGGACCTCCTGAGCAACAGAGAGCTTCATTACGGTCACGGTGCGCAACTTCATCAACAACTGGGTAATTGCAAACCCCGTTCTCCAAACACACGCTATGTATGAAAGTCACACAAATGACCATTGATCAGAAATACTACAGGAAATTAGATGGTTATGGTAATTTGACAGACTAAATGCTACTGTACCCCTGACAATGGACCATGCCAAGAACATTGTTATTGCAGCTGATGCGGCCACATTCATCTGCCATGTTCTTTAGTGCACTTATTGTTTCAAATTGTAGTAAAACCCATAAATATTTTCCCAGGTTTTTCTCAAACAAAAAAAAACCCCAAACAAAACAAACACACCAAAAAAACGAGGTATGAACCGAACTGTGGCTTAGAAAACAAGCTACGAACCGAACTGTGGATTTGGAAAACCGTAACATCCCTACTTTGTGTGTGTGTGTGTGTGTGTGTGTGTGTGTGTGTGTGTCTGTGGGGGTGATAGATGTAGTGTAGTGTTTTCTCGGGGGAGGTGGCGCGTGCTGCTCTCAGCGTCTCGTGTGTTTTACTCATACAAATCGCTCAGTGGATAAGTTGGGGGACGAAACTAATGATTTTTTAAGTGTGTGTGTTTTGGGGGGGGTACGTCACCCCCTAATACAATCGTTCCGGTGCCCATGCGTACAAGGCATCTCAAGCTGCAATTATAACCTAGAAGTAAAAATAGAATAACACCCCTTCATACTATTTCTCCAATACTGTATGTGACAAAATAAACTCAGCAATAGAGACCATTTTGTCAGGGAATTAGTTAGTGGGTCACAGGTAACCATGCTCAGTTTGTGTCTGAGTGCCTGGTCCAGTGTGGCTGGCCTCTGGCACTGGAATCACCGCCTGGTTTGCTCCTAAATGCTTTGCGCTGAGGTGATATTTCAGACTTGGTGTTCTCCGATGAAACAAAATTCTGTATTGCATGAATTGCAGATAACGGTACTCCTATCAGCCGTTCCATCTTTCCGTTTTTTAAACATAAACTTTCTGTTCACTGGGCCAAGCGGTGCATTCTCGTCTCCTCCTTCATTTTACCGAGCACCTGTGGCCAGAACCAGACTGGGTTAAAGTCACCATGGCATGCGATTAATCAGCGTTAATTTTTTCTGTGTTTTTTTAATCGAAAGTAAAGTGTTAATTCGACACTCCTAA
>JBBPCZ010000142.1:23431340-23442701 GCA_037974445.1 Brycinus macrolepidotus | reverse complement strand
CTGATGGTGGAATCAGGGAAATGTCTCTCTCACCTCCAAAGAAGCTGCTTGTATTTGAGATCATTTATGCGCCTCAGTGTGCTCAGGTTCAGTCTCTGTGTGTGTGAGAGTTTTGGAGGACTTCCAACATCACAAACTTGGACAATGAGCCATACGCTTTACTACCCTTTGATTTTCTTTCTCCAGTCTCCCTTAGAAAGTATTGCATGCACTGCCATAGTTAATCACCTAAATGTAAGGCTCAGTGTTTTTTAATGGGATTTTTTTATTTGATCAGTTCATTCTTATCAAAAGATACAGGCTAAAGATAGCAACGGCAGTAGGAACAGCAGGAGGTACCTCAGCTTCTGAATCCAGATGTCTTTGGGCTGCCTTTTTTCAGCAAATCATACCTGGGTTTGCATATGACTTTACTGTCTTGAACATTTGGGCATTTTGTACTAGACTTACCCAAACATATAGTGTTGGAATAATCTGAAGGACTACAGTTACCACAGATGCTGGAAATAAACACTTTACAGATTGCACCATTACACTTCAGGAGATGGAGGAAGCTCAGGCAAAGGAGAAATGTTAGAAATGTAACACACAATGAGAATACTTCAAGAATAAATGACTACAGAGATCATGAGCACTAGGACTTTTGTATTTGACTTAAGTTCTCTTAGGTTCTACAACAGTATTATTCAGCCCTCCATTATACAAATACACTTCTTCATCTTCTTCCTCTACTTCTTCTTCTTCTTCTTATTTCTTCCACTATGCTTAAATCCTTGCTTCTTTTTCTTGAGCCTTGATTTATGTATTCATGGACTGAGCCATATTGTGCCTGCTTGTTCGTCAGTGTTGTTGTTTGTTTATGTTTTGAGGGGTTTAGTGTGTTTGCCAGAAAGAGAATGATATAATTTGCGTGTCAGAGATGCAGGTGGCAGTGTGGGGAATGTATTCATTGAAGGCAAACACGCGAGTGCTTCCCCCAAGACAGTGCACACACTCCTGTTGACTAATTAGGCAGCAATAGGAGCGTAACTTACGGTGATATGCGTGTAATATAACGGCTATTTCTCTGGCTGTGCACGCTGGCTGTTACAGGAGAATGAGCCTGCATTAGTCCCTGATGGGCTGCTCTTATAGCCATTAGACTGAGTAAGTGCCTGTAGCTCTGCTGTTTATGTCCTGTATAAGAGAACTCACAGCACCTGCTTCCTTGCTTAATGAGCATGATATATCCAGAACTACAGAACAGTTTAAAATACAGTGTATACCTGTGAAGTAGCAGCCTGGATGGAGTTTCATTCAATGTTGTCAAATCTTTGATGAACCGTAAGCTGAGGGCTGCAAAATATTCCCCATGTATCAATAAATAGCAGTTTTATGTCAACAAAACCTTTGCGCTTATTCTTTTGTTACTACACTCAGAAGTAACAGTGAAAATCAAACAATACTCAGCATTTGTAAAGACAGAAAAGTGTCCCCAAACTTTTGACAGACAGTGTAATTCCTAATTCTGTAGACCTCTGGTTTAGGGCTGTATTTGGGTAACCATCTGGAATCAAATGATTAAAATAATTGTTGTGACTCACATTGTTTTATATTCATTAGACATGAGTAACAAATATTCAGTGATGTTTAGTAAATCTGATTATTAAAATATTTGGAAATAGAAAACCCTATGGGAGAACTAACACATTTACCACATAATAATCCACACACTTCCACTGGGAAAGCTATTAAACTATTTTGTCACCAGAAGCACACGTCTGGCAGCTCTACACACCAGACATGTAAGTGTTATTGCTGTGTTGAGAATGATCCACTACCCAAATAATACCTGCTCACTGGTGGGCCTGTGAGGGTTCTGATCATCGATGAACGGGACGAAAGAGGCTAACAAATGATACAGAGACACAGATGGACTTCAGCTTGTAACTGTAAACTAGAGAGGGAATAAATTAAAATGGAATGGAAAAAACATTTCATCTTAAAATCAGTCCACACACAGTACTGCTGAATGACACAGCAAAACCAGATTTTTTAAATGCATTTAAAGATCCCGTTAACATAAGTATCCAGACCCTTTGTTATGACACTCGCAATTGAGCTCTGGTGCATCTTACATCTATCAATGGCCAAGTTCTATAAATTTGAGTGGAGTCCACCTGTGCCTAATTAAATTTATTGGACATTATTAGGAAAGGCACACACTTATCTATATTAGGTCTCACAATTGATAGTGAAGGCCAAGCCATGAGGTCAAAAGAACTGTCTGTTGACCTGAAAGACAGGCTTACAGAAGGATACAAGAGAATTTCTGCAGCACTGAAAATCCCCAAGAGGACGGCAGCCTCCGTCATTCTTAAATGGAAGAGATTTGGAACCAACGATCCTCTTAAATCTGGCTGCCTGCACAAATTGAGTAATCTGCAATAAAAAGCCTTAGTCAGACAGGTAACTAAGAACCCAGTGGTGACTATGAATGAGATCCAAAGTCTCTTTGTGGAGATGGGATAACTTTACAGAGGGACAGCCATCAGTGCAGCACCAATCAGGCCTGTATGGTATAGTGGCCACATGAAAGCTATTCCTCACTAAAAGGCATGTGACAGCCAGCTGGGAGTTTGCCAAGAAGAACCTGAACAACTCTCAAACCATGAGAAGCAAAATCCTCTGGTCTGATGAAACGAGCATTGAACTATTTGGCCACAATTCCCAGCGGCATGTTTGGAGGAAACCAGGCACAGAGCATCACCTCATTAATACAATCCCCACAGTCAAACACAGAGGTGGCAGCATCATGCTGTAGGGATGTTTAGAATAGAGGAAAAAGGATGGCAGACAGGATAGAGGGAAAAAAATTAATACAGAAAAATATTAAGCAATCTTGAATGGAAACTGTTTCCAGAGTGCTGTGGATCTTTGCCAAAAAACACGGGTGGCTTCAGGAAAATTGTGTCCTGGAGTGGCCCAGCCTGACTCTGGACCTGAACCCAATAGAGCATCTCTGGAGAGACCCGAATTTTTTTTGTTTTGTTTTGTTTTTTAATAATTTTACAAAACACTCCAAATTGGCTAAAAACTTGAGAACTTTTCATATGCACTGTAGTTAGAACACACACACACACACACAAACACACACACACACACACATACACATACACACACACACACACACACACATATGTATATGTATATGAAACCTGAAACCTTTAGATATTTAAATGAGATGGGGTTGCACTATTTAAATCCCCAAAATAAACCTGTGTCTGAGACATGGCTTCGAGATTAGTGTTCATCAGTAGATTTTGAAGGAACCTGGAAAATGTCAGATACTGAAAAAAATGACATGAAAAGGACTTGCAGCCATGATTGCTGACAAAGCTGTTCCTACCCAGTAATAACACGGGTGAATACTTATACAGATTCAACATTTTAAGGTTGTTTTCCTAATTAAAATATTTTGCCACAAGGAGTACATGATTGCTCGCTTGAAGTGTGTGGTTTAAGCTTTTCATGAACTCGATACTTCTGTGACTATCACTATACACAGGAACAGCACTGTTACATCAGGGGAGCAGTGTGTGGGGACGGTACCTTGCTCAAGGGTACCTCAGTGGTGCCACTGGCAGTCCTGGGATTCAAACCCACAGCCTTCACAGGGGCAACTCCGTAACCACCAGGCCACCAGCTGCACCATTTCTACATTCTACACTGAAAACTGCACCTTTCAGGGTATAAACACTATAACTGGGATACCTTTAGTTGGGGAACATATTTACTTCTTATTGACTTATGATAGTCTTGGCTCCAGGCCTTTTAAGTTAAATCAAGAATGTACAAATATGCTTCTTTCTTCTGGTAAGGTCAGTGTAGTGAACGTTCAGTACTCGTTACACAATTGGACGTTAAGGACATGTTGTACCTTTGATGGTATACTTACAACATTTGGACCTTGAGGGTCTAAAATGTTCCAGGATAGCACCCTTTTTTTTTGTCAGCGTAGTGTTTTAGTTTTAGATGGACTGCACATACTGTGCTGTCACCCATTAGGAAAACATGTCTTGAGATGCTGCTTTAAGCTGGATAAATCCTAACAAAAATTGAGTAGAAGTGAATTGGTGCTGAACTGCTCAGCCATGTAATTTTACAGTTGTGCAGTTTCTGACCACAAAATTGCTGTTGACCAGAAACTGTTTGGCTGGTGAATCTCAACACTGCAGTGACATCGATGTGGCAGCAGCAAGGTAGTGTGTGTGGAGCTGCTATCAGTGTATCAAGCACAGAAGCACTGCTGGGGTTTTTACACATATCAGTGTCACCGCTGCCCAAAATAGCCAGCTAAGATATGCTCTGTGGTCTGAAACTGACCGCTGATGAAAAAGGATGGCTAACACATACTGTGCTTCAAACTGAGCCTATTGTGTTCTAGAGCCTGTTGTGTTATTCCTTTCATTAATAGTTTATTATATTACCTGTGAGCAGAACTGCATAAACTGAGTAGGCCTAGTTCTTAACAATGCACAAGCTTGAATCTCGAGAAGCTGTCACTGCATGCAAATGGCTGAATGTATAAACAATATAGCCTGCGGGACCTTGGAATGCCCTAATAGGTATTTTGTATTATTTTTTACATTTGAGCATTCGTTACAGTCACCGTACAGCATGCATTGTACTTTACCCCGTACATCATTATCGGGAAATGATGTGCAGACATGGCTATGCCAAGGCTCTTCATATGCTCCTCTGCATAAGCAGAACAGATGCTTGTGAGTCCATTAACGATGGAGCGATATAGACCACCGATGCCAAATTCTTTGCTACTGACCCCATGGTTAAAGAGAAGAATGAGATATTGCCACTTTTCATACATAAATTTTAATGTGCCATTGTTCTATAATAGGCAGTCTAAAGTCAGGGCAGTATGATAATATAGATTAATAAATTGTGCCTTAATGCACTTTTCTGAGTGTATTACCAGTGCTTCTGGAACGCTAAACAGATGCTGGAATCATTAAAACCCATATTTAGACCAATTGTAGAATCTGTGAACAACAAAAATAACAAGGTAGGGGTGTAAGGATACACTCCGCTCATGGTTCAATTCGATTTATTTCTTTAGCTCCCACAATCACACTGCTACCAGTACTGGGAGTGTAAAGGCTAGCACATGATTCCTCTGAGACAGAAGTCAAGGTCAAAGTGAGCTTTATTGTCATCTCAGCTATATACATGTATACCAGGGGCGTTGAAAGCATTTTTAATGTCGGGGGGACACACTGGTGGGGGGTTTGGACCCGAGGTGGGATGGGGGGGTGCATGTGCTGCACTCAGCGGCTTGCGTGTTTTCCTCATACAAATCGCGCAGTCTTCATTAGAGGATCTGTAATTTTTCCGTCATGGTTTTGCAAAAATACTGAACAAAGTGTGTTCCGTATCAGCTCAATACGGAACACTTTTTATATCTTTCAAATACGGACCAATTCCGTATTTCACGAAACGGTTGCCAACCCTTTTTATGGTGAAGTGCTCCGGTGCCCATGACGTACACCGTCAGACGAGACGATGTGTCTCCAGCTTTTACAGAGTACAAAGACACAGAGTAAACATATATAAATAAACTATAAATATAAACTCTAAACTAGAAGTAAAACGTGCAATTTGGTACAAGGATGTGCACTACGGTACAAGGTCATTTTTTAACTTCCAAAAAATTGTGCAAATGTTGCATCAGCAGTCAGGTAGAAAGCAACAATACTGCAGTGTAATTGTGTGCTTTATATGTTCAATAGATCAGCAGCAGTTCAAAATAAATAAAGTGCATTTTTTCAATCTCAAAGCTCAGCACACTTTGAGGAGAACACTAAACACCAATTCTGTTACATCATCTAATAGATGTCCATGCTGGCTGACATTGGGCTGAGTGATCACCCAGAGCAAAGAGAGCACAGTTGGCTGCGGCATCACCATGGATCAATCTCGTGATCTCCCAGTGATAGGGCCAACACTTAGACAGTGCTATTCTTAGGATATTTTGTACAAAATCTAAATGATCAAACCAAACAACCACGTTGTTGCATATTCTACTACTAGCAATATGATGATGTTTAAATACTTGGTTATTACCCCAGAAACCAGAGTGACTGCATACATTTAATAGTAAAAAATGAAAAGAGTGTGCCATTATCTTAGTTTATTTGCATTTTCATCTAGTTCTTAAATGGCTTTGATTCTGAAACTGTACTTATAAATAATAGCTTGTAGATAGTCAGATGTTTTTTCAAATGTGACACAACTGTGTTGCTGGTGCCTGTTGTTCATTCCAACTTGTTTGCAACCTTAGAATAACTCTGTATCACGATACACATCATGAATTGTGAAGATGAAGTATAATGAAATTGTGCTTTTGCCGTTTCACCCACACTTAGTCTCACCCAAACCAAGGGAGCACAAACAGAATAGATCAAATGGGAACTGGAATCCTGAAGGAAACTCTCTTCTGTGTGTCAGGCTTCTTCCTTTACCCATGACATGTGAGCTTCCTGTGATGTGTGGCTCACATGTATGAACACACAGTCTAGAGGAGGGAGAGTGGAGAAGCATAGTAATCCACGGCTGTGTTTGCACACTGTGATGTTGAGGCCATCTCGCTTGGAGAGAAATGAGAAGGAAGGGAATAGACAAGGAAGAAAGCACAGCACTACACCTGTCAGTCTCCACGAAATCATGGAGTAAATACACATATGTGCACATACAAACATCCACAAGCTTGTTCACTCTTAAAGCAGTGGTGCAGTCAGAATCAAATGTGTACAATTTTCCTTTTACCCCAAACACAGCCCTTCAACCAAGATATGTTCGCTGTCCAAAGTTTGCTTCTTCTGTTTTTTACTGGATCTCTGGGGCTGAGGATGAGCTACGACACGCTGTTGTAACTAACGAGTAATTGAAGCTTACAGCCAGCAATTAGCATCCTGCAAACTGCACACCTAAATCATCACATTAATTTCATTAACCATGGTGAGTTTGTAAGTGATATCGAATAGATTTCATTATGTGGTTTCTGACACAGTATGACCTACTGTTATCTTTTTAAATAAGCAAAAGCATAGGCAGAATTCTTAAACACTTAAAGGTGGCTGCTACTTCTGGGTTTTAGCTGTGACATTCTTTGCCCCTTTTTATAAACCACATAAAAATGTCTATTTGAAATGTGAGAGGTCATATCTTTCATTTTTTTCTTTCATTTTTTTCTTGTATGATATATGTTAGGGTTTATATTCCAAAAAAAGTCATCATCCATTTGTACATGACCAGTGAATGCACTGGTTTTTGTGGCTTTATAAAAACAGTGAATTCAAATCTTAGGTTCCATATTAGGGCTGTTATAGCTGATTATATAAATAATCAACTAATAATATTGACAATTAAACAAACAATACATATTTTTGTTTGTTTGATGAAAGGCCAAACAATAAAATTAAGCTTAACTGAGCAATAACATACTGCGCTGAACCTTTTAAGGGTTCCGTAATGTTTTGCAAACTATGCTTCTGAAAACGCTTTATATATAAAACATTGTGTGAATAAAAAAGGCAAATGGTAAGAGAGACTAGAAGAAGAATGTAAAATATGTAAAATATCAGGGTATCAGCAAGTCATTTTTAATGCCAACTTGTGAGACATTTTGAGAAGTCTTCAATGCTGTTTTGAGCCAGTGATTTCATGAATTTAGCACCGCAGTGCATGTCATTATGTAGCACAGTTTAAAACCTTTATAAGTAACTTGAGTACCTGACTATGATAGTGCTAATCTGATAATGCGTTAAGATGATAAGGTGCTAGTGTGAGCACTAAGCTGGCAATCATTTCCCACAAATTGTAATCACTAAGCAGTGATAAGATTCGTAGAGAACATTAGTAATCAAATTTCAATTGATACATTTCTTAAATTGAATAATAAATTGTAATCGAGTAATCCTAGTGAGTGTTCGTGTGGCTGCATGAGGAAAACACCATCAGAAACAGTTTCTTTCGTTCTTAATGTTAGTTCAGAGATTAGTGTTGATGAGGTATTTTCAAAAGATGATTTTTCCAGATATAAAAGAAGATTTTACTGGACTGAAACTTTCACTCTGATGCATTTAATGCATTTTTAAACACTAAAGAAGACAAAGAGGGAAAAATATGGATCCAGCAAAGTTGTAAGATCGAGCATTGAAAGGAGCGAACAACGAGCTACCGTGAGCTCTGATGTGGAAGCCTTCTGTGTTTTTTGTGTGATGTTTTTCTTTTTGGTCTTGAAAACACAGAATCATTGTGAAAAGGTATTAGGCTTTATTGCCCCTGCTTTGGCACAAATTGAAATTGCCCTAGATAAAATGAATATTCCTTTAAAACATTTGATGTTTTAAATATTGACATGATCAGTGTTCATCAATACTTTTGTACTGATATATCAATTTCATAAAAATAGACTTAGTTGTTGACTACATTAGCCTCATAAATCTAGTGCAAAACTAAAGAAGTAGTGTAAAGCGACCATTCTGTCATACACCCCAGCACAAATGGCACGAAATTCTTCTCTGTGTTTAACCCATTCACCAAGGGAAGCAGCAGGCAGCCGGGAACACAGCACCCGGGGAGCAGTGTGTGGGGATGGTACCTTGCTCAAGGGTACCACTAGCAGTCTTGGGATTCAAACCCACAACTTTCTGATCTCTGGGCGAACACCCTAACCACTAGGCCACCAGCTGCCCCAATGAAGGCAGAATGTAGCAGAGGATGGTTAACTTAAGACACTCAACGCGCCTTTGCTGAGTGACTGCATGTGGGATGCGGAGGGAAAAGTCGTTTGATTTTTGGCTAAACTGTCACTTTAACTATGACACAATGGAAGAACTCAACAGACTGGAACTGACCTCACATGTTGCTCTCGCTCTCACACCCAGTTAAGCCAGTGGAAATGGTGAGGCAGCTTTAAACACTTGCCTCTGTGTGTAATGCACTGATTAAGAGCTGGTGCACACGGGGCCGCCGAGGCCGGAGCGATGGCCCCCAGAGTTCAGCAATCATCTCTCCCTCAGTCACGCAAAGTGAAAGGATATGAAAAGCAATCACTCCCCTACATGGCTCTGAGATGTCCATTGTCACCCCTTTAAATATTCATAACCCTCCAATATGCTGTTGGAACAGTCAGCAGCACACGGTCTCTCACACTTACTTTAACTGCGTCTCTCTCTCTCTCTGCAGGCTCTGATCCCCCACTTCTGCGTTTCCCTCTCTCCCTCCCTCCCTCCCTCGCTGTTTTGACTGACTTCACTCTGCAGCTAATGAAAGCCTTAAGCCTGCTGGAGATGCGGAGGCTATTTACATTTTTATTGATTTCTAAAAGTACATTTAACAATGCTTATTATTTCTCTCACTTTTTTCTCTACTTTTCTCCTCTTTAAAGCCACAGAAGAGAATTTCTTCTTCTCTTCTGTTTACTTTGAGCGGTGCGTGCGGATATTTTTGTCGAGACGACGCTTTTTCATTTGGTTTTTTGTTTTTCCTTTGCTTTTTTTTCTTCTCAGATCAAAGTGGAAACTGGGTCTGTCTTATGTAATTAAGACTACACATTAAAGAAAATAAACCCCTGTGCATTCTGTCTGAAGCCCCACTGGAGTTCGGAGTGGTTCATAATTAATGGAGAGCAAACACAGGCTGTTGAACGCCACGCTCGGTCCTCCGTGGATTCCCAGCATCTCTCGCTCCTGCTGCCTGCATTATTCAGTGTCTCGCTGTTGTTAGCCAAACCTGCTGCCAGACACACAAACCCGAGGCCATTCCAAAGCCGGGTGGTGGAAATCCAGGCGAGAGTAGGCTAATGGCTCTCCTGTGTCTTTACGGCGCGCTCCATCCAAGCTTTTATGTTTAATTGTTTGTCTCGCCATTAACCTTACAGGGTGTATTACATCTCCAGATGGGTGAACATGCTCAGGGCCTCTGTATCATGAGTCATTTGACTTTATCTGAGACTTGCCATCCTTATTCTCCATTACCTCAGTCGCATGTGATATAATGCAAAAGAATCTAATTTGTGCAATTTCTTCCTTAGCCCGAATGTATTTGATCAGCCAAGACTTAGCTGGGTTAGATATCAGGAATGTAATGGTAAATCCCCTTCATGAGCCAGTTTGCTCTGTTTTTAAGTCAGCTTAGAAAAACATTGAATCAAATTAATCAACATCAGCCCTTTTTATTTTAAGGATCTTTTAAAAATTGTTCGCAAAACAAAGCCAGAAACTCAGATATTAAAGGTGCTTCTTCATTCCTTCAGTTTCAGGTAAATGTGTTGTAGTTCAGTAAGTGTAGGCATGTAGTTTACATGATGCTAATTGCTGCAGAACTAATTCTGAGGCAAACCTCAGATACCAAACATTTCTTAACTGATAGGCTGTGTTTAAGGTAAGGGGAAAATTGTGTGAATTTGTTTTTTGACTGAACTTTCACTTTAATTTGTCTATATTCTCTCTCTTGCTGACTTTCTCTCCCACCGTCCTCTGACTAACAGCCCTAAACTCTGTTGGTTTCCTATGATTCAAACCTACACCGCAGACAGACTGTGTGTCAGGCTTGACTAACCTAAGGGTGCATCTTTTGCCCCTGCTGCTTATTCCAGAAACTCCTAACCACATGAGTATTAGGCGTAATAGAGATTACATTCAGTGGGGAAAAAAGGTTTGCATGATGATATTACTTATTTTAAACTACTGATTACAGTAAGAAACAGAAGCTGATAAGCCATTCAAATTTTTGGAATCACATGTCATATTAATAATTGCTGTTATTTAATAATATGGGTTGATTAAAATACTATAAGCTAGATCTCGGAAGGCACTTTGTTTTACTCAGTATATTCAAAATATTAATTGAAGAAGTTATTATTAAGATAATATACTGTAAATAACTTCTATTCTTATATTCAAGTTCTTGGGAAGTTATCTGCCTTGATATTTGATCTCTATGTTTCAAATATGAGGAATTCTGGATATATATTTTTTTTATAATTTCATTTTACAGCTTTCTTAGTTATTGTGGAATCATCTACAGTTCTGTTCATCATTCTGGACACATTTAAAAATGGCATAGTTTTTTAAAGCTTCCTAAAAATGATTTGAAATATAGATATCTGACATTTTAGAATTAGCATCACATTATAGTCATTATATGCATGCATGTGCAACAAAACTGGCTTTAGATTATTAAGAACAGTGATTGGACCTTAATTTGAATGGACATGTACGTGCATATTTTGCCACATGGCGTTCCAAAATGAATTTGTTTTCCCCAGGGAGGTTTTTGTGAATCTTTAAAATACATATA
>JBBPCZ010000142.1:23404864-23420820 GCA_037974445.1 Brycinus macrolepidotus | reverse complement strand
CTCCAAAATCTTGTGGAAAGCCTTCCAAGAAGAGTGGAAGCTGTTATAGCTGCAAAGGGGGGACAAACTCCATATTAAAGTCTATGTATTTGAATTCAGTGTCATTAAAGTCCCTGTTGGTGTAATGGTCAGGCGTCCCAATACTTTTGCCCATATAGTGTACTTATACACTTAAACAAAAACATATAGTCTTGGAGTTTAATGTGTAGAAAATAATTACCAGGGAGTATGTATGTACAAGAGAGAGTGTCCGGCCCATGTACAGTACAGCTGGCCCCATGCTTGAGCTCCGCTAGATGCTGTTGGTACCAGTCTTGGGACTGGAATATTTGTTTCTGCACCAGTGGTCAATGGAAGAAGCACAATTCCAGTTACAGTTCTGGTGTCAAATTGAATGGAATCATTTTTCTAAATATTTCTAAATGTTTGAGCGTAAAAAAGCCCTTTAAAGTCTGAAGAACATCCACATAATGTAAAGATTCTATTCATTACAAGTTTTTCATAGAACTGTTCTTGTTTAGGAGCAGCAACTTCAAACTTCAGTTTCATGTCCAAATCTGTGAGATGCAAGATTTGACTCAACTATTAAAACAAAAACTGAAAGTATAATTCAAAAGTGAAATAATCTTATATAAATAAAAACAATATAATACTGCCGCTTTGAAAATAGAAACTAGCCACAAAACTCTTCTGTTCTTTTGGCTGAGCACAACAGCAGTTGTCCTAAAATCCCTATTGTCCTGCCACAATCCTGGTGTCTGAATAATGAGCTTTTAGCATTCTGAGCACATCATTTATAAATCATCTCTTACTATGCCAGATCACTCTCTTTCCCTGCATATAATGGCCTTGGTTCATGCCATTTGAAAATGATCACATTTTCACAGAGCAAAGTGAGTGAAATTGATAGCTTTTTATAAGGTTTACAATGTCAGCTCTTTTGACAAGCCCCTGAAATGAGCCTTGTACTTAAACTGTATTTATGTCAATTTCCCTCTATTATTGGGAGCAAATCGGCCCAAAATTATAAGTGCGGCGTATTAGACTTAAAGATGGTGAAGGATGAAATGAATTTAAATGAACAAATAGAGCATTTCACTTTATTCACAGGGCTTTTTCACAATATACCTGGTATTCCATTGAGCTAAACCGTGCTTCAAGAAGACTATCTGTCCAGTCAACGTAACTGGAGCCAATATGAATCTTTTCACTATCACTTTTTATGAGGAATGTTGTTACATATGTGTGAGTCTAACCATATCTAGGGTGCCCAGCTTTGTCCATAGAGCTCTGTGTGCTTACAGCATTTAGTTTCTAATTTGTAGTTTCTAATTTTATTTTTACTTTCTAACCCTAATCAGACAAACTGATCTGGGTAACCAGATTCTTCAGGATCATCTGAATGCTACAGTCTAATGAGCCAAACTCTGTGGGGCAGATCTCTAGAAGCATGCCTGCTACCATCATAGAATCTTCTGTTTCTTGAAGGAACTCCCTATTTTTTAACCTGATGTTGTGTACGGTGGATTATCACAGACAATAACTTTCTCTGTACTTCGAAACAGGCTTAAAGTAGAAGCCTATAGACAGTTGCTGAGTTCCATCATGGCAAATGTCTTGGGTGCCAAAGGTTTCTTTAATAAGACATTCTCTTATTTCTGTCTCATCCCCAGTAGAGCTGGGACAATAAACAATTAAATCAATAAACGAGAATAAAAATATCAATACATATTTTTTTCAATACCTAAAACCACATATTTTGCAGATACAAAATCTGTACATCTGGGACATTTTCCATATGTGCCAGAGGGGGGTTTTAAGATTAACACTAATACTGTCCTTCACATCAGAGCTTTTGGTTGCTTTTGTTAGTTCCTTTTAAGTCTCAGAGCTCCAAGCAGAAGCAGAACCTCCACCACACACACTTAGCATCACTGTAGAGCTTCAGCTCCTGTGAGTGGCAAGATCTATTATGCTGTTTGCTTTTTTTTTTTTTTTTTTGCAGTTTCTACTACTTATTTTTATGGCTGTTTCGCACTAAATTGATAAGAGGTTCCAGCCCTAATCCTAAAAAGCTTCGGTTGTTGTTGTGTAGTAGTTTTGTTATTGTCTGTGCTGATACAACAAAATGGTGCAGATACAGCATTTAGAAATTAGATTGAAAAAGAGAGATTATGTGTATTTCTTTAAATGAAAAAACAAAAAGCTAAGGTCGAGAACCCTTAATGAAATCTGTTTTGGTTAGTATGATGCTAACTGGCTCCTGCTAAGCTTCCTTCCTCTGAAAACTGTCATAAAAAATGATCTGTTATGAGGTTCTGAAATTCCACCTCTTTCCCCACAGCCTCTATAGTAATTGGAAAGTGGTGGTGTGAGATGGAGCCATGTCTGGAGGGAGAGGAATGCAAGACTTTGCCAGACAACTCCGGCTGGATGTGCTACTCTGGGAACAAGATCAAAACCACCAGGGTGAGTTCTAGTTCAACCGCATACATTAACCAAGAGAGATTATTTCAAACATGTAATTTTATGATACGCTTATTGGACAGCAGCAAAACATCCGGAGGTCATAATTACACTGCAGCAGTCCCTTTAGATGAATAGGATACCCTGCTTTAAATGTTTTGTGCTAAATGAATAAAAATGTATTTGTTATTTGTTATTTGTGTGTGTTTTTCAGAACACTCATCCATATACATCCTTGTAGCAATGGGTTCAGTCAGACCTTTAATAACAAAGGTTTGTTTGTTCTGGTCTTATGCATATTAATAATTCATGCCCTCTAACAAGGCAACTTTGGTGAATATGAAAGCTATTATTTAAAGAGTAGGCTTGTGTCAAATGATTAGGCTGAGATATCTTAAGCCATAACCATACAACCATAGCTTTAAAGCATAATCAGCAGTGATTTCAACAGCTTTTGTATTACATGTCACAGTCTTTTTGTATATGCCGTCTAAATATATTGTAACACTACGTATCGCTGTCATAACAAAACATCTGTTCTGTAGTAGTTAACTAAAGAGATTTTGTTCTTAAGTCATTTTGGACTATTCCTATTGGTCTGGAGCATTTACACAATGTAAAGGGCAGCTGCCGTTCTCAGAGTTTGGAGGATTTCATATGGCAGCGATGAAGCTCCCTGGACAAAAAAGGGTTGCATGCATTATTTCTGCTCCATTACTTAGTCAAGCAGCCCCCCCAGCTTAATGACAGTAAAATTCAGTCACGTAAAGATTATACTGCTCTCTTGAGACCATGTTCCTGCCCATTGTAGCCCACTCTTTCAGGAATATGCAAGCAGAACACAGCATTGTCACTTCCACATTCCAGGGTGACCAGTGTAGGTTACCTGTGTGGGACCGACTTGATGGAACACTGGGACATCTTTACTGACCAGCAGAAGCACCAGACCTCAATCCCAGTTCTTGATTTAAAACAGCAGGTTGCAACAAATAAACTCACACATAAACTCTGTCTGAAATGTGTCCCCAGTAAGATCTATCTCAACTAGAACTGCAAGAACTATGTAAAGAGACTGGTGTAATTTTTACTTGACAGGACTGATGCTGTTATTAGGGCAAGAGGACACATAATGTATTATTAGAGAAGAAATGATGCATGCAGCTCATTTTTGTCCAGTGAGCCTATACATGTATATAATTCCCATATCAGTAATATCTCAACTATATCTGCTTTTTTATTTTTTTGTCTCAAGGACTCAAGGAGATCAATTGGCGAAGTAACTGACTCCGACGCACAAGAGCTGATGAACTTTGACCTGGCGTTACAGTAGAGTGCACAAGTTCAGTATTCAACTTTCTACTGAATAACATGGCCATATGACAGCCTAAGGAACACTGTTTGGTCTATGGACACTTTTGTCTTTCATTGTTTTTGCTCATATGAACATTCTGGTTTGTGCTGTAAATCCCTGGCGATCTGAGACCCTGTGTTGTTGAGTCCTCACGAAACAGCTTTTGTCAGTGATTCGTCAATAATCCCTGGATGGTTCCTGTTTCCTGATGTGGCTGACCTGTCAGACTCCCCTACAGTGATTTAAAGTACGGGCTCCTCTGTGTTTATGGAAGGAAGAAGACGTTTCAGAAGAACTGATTGGATAAATGCTCGTCACCAATCACTGATGAACACACTGCATATAGCTAATGTGACAATGGATTATTAAGAGCAGATGTACCCTGTAAATGTTTTTAGACCTTTCATAACTGTCTAACATCAGATACCTGAAAACACTGTGTTAGCGAGAAGATATTGAGAGAAGTGTGTAAAAGCTAAAAACCAAGGCAGATGAAAATTATATTACATATGTGGTATGCTAAATGATATTTCTTTCTGAGACTGCAGCTAAGCACAGTTTGAAGGACAAAAGCATGATGAAGTAGAACAGTTTTAGAAGAATGGATGCTTACTTTTCCATGGCCGCTGTCCATTCAGCACCACTGAAATTGTAGTGCATAGATGATAGGACTGTTTCTGGGGTTCATTAATTTAATGATAAATTGATAGAGAATCATTCAGACCACAACTATGAAAGCCTTTTGACTTATTATCACAGCCAATGAAGGCTGATAGAAATCTGCTGCTGCATGCAGATATAAAATACCATGACATTTACATATTCTGAATCAAATTTACACTCAGCTGTCTACAACTTTGCCCTCATTAAACAGCTGTTGAAATGTGAAATGTTAAAAAGTCTTCATTTTGCTCAGTGATGAGACTACAGTTCCTTCAGAAAAAAATAGAGAACGAGAGAAATTAAGAGTGTCCTAAGGATAATTGTAATCAGACATCCTTTTTAATCAGTGAAATCAAGCACTGTAGGATGCACCTGTTGCTGACACAGGTGTTCAGTTGTGTACACGTAACAGTAAAATCTCCAAAGAAGGACAACGCCAATAGAATGGGATGCTCTCGAACAGCCACACATGAACATAAGGTCACCATGTCTAATGCTTAGTGTCTATGTGTGTGAGGTGTTGGGATAACAGTGTAACTGTGTTTTCTTGAGTTGCTGAGCTCTATCCAATACCTTTAGAAGTGGCAAAACGAATCATCCAACGTCACTACCTGACTCTACTAATGCTTTTGTGGCTGCAATCAGATCCTCACAGAAGTGTTCCAACATGTAGTATAAAGCCCTCCCAGAAGAATAGAGCATGTCAGTGCAGCAAAGGGGGAACAAACTCTCTATTAACAGCCCTGATCTCAGAGGAGCATTGAATGAACAGGTGTCTATATGTATGTCTATATATGTACTGGTTTAGACATAAACCAGTCAGCCATATCATTAAAACCACCTGCCTTATGTTGTGTAGATCCCCCTTGTTCTGCCAAAACATCTCTGACTTGTCAAGGCATAGACTTATGACTTGCATAGACTTATGAAGGAGTGCTGACACATCTGGCACCAAGGTGTTAGCAGCAGATCCCTTATGTATTGTAATTAGCAAGGCGGGCCCTCCATGGATCAGACTAGTTTGCCACATATCCCACAGATCCTTGACTGGATTGAGATCTGGTGAATTTGGAGGGCAACATGGGCACTCTGATTGGTCTGTGGCTACGCCCCATACACACCAAGCTGTGATGTGCAGTGTGTCCTGATACCTCTCTTCAACCAGCATTAACTTTGCCAGCAATTTGTGCTACAGTAGCTCTTCGTTGGGATTGGACAAGGTGGGCTAGTCTACATGCCTAAATGTACAGAGAGCCTTGGGTGCCCTTGACCTGCCATTTCACCGGTTGTCCTTCCTTGGTCCACCTTTGGTAGGTACTTACGACTGCATACCGGGAACATCTCACAACACCTGCCGTTTTGGAGATGCTCTGACCCAGTCGTATAGCCAGCACAATATGGCTCATGTCAGAGTTGCTCAGATCCTTACACTTGCCTATTTTTCCTGATTCCAAAGGTTTTAATGTGCTGACTGATCAGTGTACATAAAGTACAAAATAATAATTCACTTTTGAATAAATACTTTTTGTGTCACTTTATTTCCTGGCCAACCATGAGGCTTATGTAGCTTTTCAGTTTCAAATGGGCACATACACAGTAAATTCTACCTAATTTTGGGAAACACCAAAAAAAATCTACAGCTTTGGGAAGATATGAGGATGGCCGGTGAGAAAAATAGCATGTGGTCAGCATTTATCCATGACACACATTTACTTTTACAAATTAGACACTGAGTGCACCTATAAAAACAAAAGTAAAAGTTCCTAGATAGTTCTGGGGTTGTATACGGCTTTGTAAAACACCTTTAGTTATAGATTTGTAAAGTGCTGTACTGAATTTAAAGTATAAACTTTAACATCATATAGAGGTTCTTTGAAAAGTTCTGCCACTCGGAAATCCCTTTTCCAAAAACAGGCAAACTATCCATAGAAGGTTTTCTTAAGAAACCAAAAGTGGTTCAAGTTACAGTAAGCAGAATAACCCAGCAAAAGTGCAAATCCCAGAAACAAAGGTACTCAAACTGTAATCTAAAATATGCTTTGGGTCCTGGTTGTTAACTGGTTTAAAAGAGGGCGCCAGGCACATGAGCATGTCCTTCAGGGGATGTTGAGACACAGAAGCATGTGGTTTGCGCTGAAGGACACAGCAAAAACCCCAGCGCCTGCTGGGACGTTTCCCATGTTGTTTACATTCAGAAAAAGTCCTTTCCAGGCAAGGCAGTGAAAAGCCGGAGCTGCTTCTCTCTGCATATGGAGCAATGAGCATCTTAAACAGGGAGTCCAGCGCATAAGAAGCCCGCTGCTGATGTTGCCATGTGGGGGGAGATGCTGGAACAGCAGCAGAGTGAAAGAGTGAATACAGATCAGCACATTTACAGTACTCCACACTGCCCTGAACTTTTGCATTTTACCTTCACAGACACCGTCAGTGGAATCTCAAACATCTGAATATCAGAGCAAGAGATGAGTTCATTTGTACAAAGCTTGAACAAAAATGTCAATATTTTCTCCTTTGGGCTTACAATGTAGGAAATAAAGGTCCTGTCTTCAGTGGTGCATTAATAGTTATGTCCTTCTGATTGCTTGAGAAGTAGTGCATTCATAAAATGTGTGTAAAATCATAGGCATTAAAAGCACTAAAGCACTAAAAATGCTTTTTCCTACCGGTCCTCTTCCTCTCCAACGGCTGAGTGAATACAGATCAACGTTTTACAAACTAATTTGGCTGTCTCAAAGCTGGAGGAGATGAGTGAACACCTTCTGAAGCACCTTCAAGAGGAAGATACCCGTGTACGCTACACAGGAGGCCTTAAGTTTTTAGAGTGACATCACTGAATACACACCTAGAGAGGACACACAACATGGAATAATTCAACTCAAGCTTTAAATTCTTTGTTTGGTATTATACAGTATATTCTCTGTGTATATTTATGTGGTGCAAATTAAAAGGCTACATAGTAAATAGGCTGGAACTGTGTAGCACCAGTGATTGGCTACCAGGAGTATTAGGCGTGTGTGCTTTCGAGTGAACATTGTGATTAGTTAACATTCAACTTCAAATCTGATGATGCTGAAATGAATCAGCTCTCTGGGATTGGAGAGGAGCAGTAGAGAGGGAGAGGCAGGACAGAAAGAATAGTAAAAGTTTCTGAATGCAACCATAAAGTTACTGAACAACGGGAAGGAAAAACTGACTGATTAAATTCTAAAATTTAATCAGTTAAGCGTGAAATGATTTTGCATGAAGGTATGCTCTTATTTGTCCTGTTTTTTTTTTTTTTCAGATTTCTGGGATGAGATTAGGTCTTTCATGTCACTTTTATTGAAGCCTCAGGCAGGAGCTTACTCCCAAGAACCCTTTGTTTTAGGAATGCCAGATGAAAACACTGGGCCTTTGTATTTGAATCAATCCAGATCCGTGGGCAGAGTCCATAATGGTGGTCAAAGCACAAGCAGTCAGAGTGAAAGAAAGAAAAACTAGAGAGGTCAAAAACTTGAGCTAGGAAATAGAAAATACACAAATAGGTTCTGCAGGAATGGCTATACTTGGATACAGAAATTGAACAATTTTACATCGTTAAAGGATTCTTATCCAGGGTAGAAAACCTGTTATCTATCCTTTCTATTACCTTTTGGGTCAATTTGACCTCATTCAAATAAATTACCATCTTTTTTTGTATGTTAAATTACTTTTTTCTTATTTAATGAAGAAACTGGATAAACATAAAATAAATATGATGATGTTTTCAATGTTCTGTTCCCGTTTTGGTAAATAAATGTTCTTTGGGGTCAGTTTGACCCAAGGCTGTTTTTGCTGTATAAGAAATATCAACGTTTTACACACATTTGTTTTTGTTGTTTTGGGTGAAACTGAGGTCTCTATGACATGCAAGTGTATAATCATAAAAACTTCCCCCTGCATCAGGAACCTAACTAAATGTTTGAAATTGTGTTTGTTTTTTCAGGGGTCAACTTGACCCTGAATATAATGATCAACCGTAATATTAATACCATTCATTCATTCACTCATTTTCTGTAACCACTTAATCCTCACTAGGGTCGTGGGTACCCGGAGCCTATCCTGGGGTCAATGGGCGCGAGGGAGGGACTCACCCTGGGTGGGGCCCCAGCCCACCACAGGGCCTACACACACACACACACTATGTCACCTGACATTCATGTCTTTGGACTGTGGGAGAAACCGGAGACTCCGGAAGAAACCCACACCACCACGAGGAGAACATACAAACTCCACACACACAAGGCCAGGACCCGGATTCGAACCCCTAACCCTGGAGGCAACAGTGCTGCCCCCTGCACCACCGTGGGGCCCCAAATTAAAACCAATGACAGGTAAAGTGAATCTTGGTTCAATTGTACCTGTCAATGGGGTGGGAAATATTAGGCATTCAGTGAATAGTCAGTTCTTGAAGCTGTTGCGTTGGAAGCAGGAAAAATGGGCAAGTGCAAGAATCTGAGCCACTTTGACAAGAGACAAATTGCTATAGTTAGATAAGTGGGTCAGAGCTTCTCCAAAACCGGTCTTGTGGGGTGTTCCTATGCAGTATTACCTACCAAAAGTAGTCCAAGGAAAGACGACCATTGAACCAGCAAAAGGGTCATTGTCGCCTAAGGCTCACTGATGCATGCGGTGAGTGAAGACTAGCTGTCTGGTCCATTCCCTCAGAAGAGCTACTTTAGCACAAACTGCTAAAAAATGGCTATGTCTACGGCAATGATAGAAAGGTGTCAGAACACACAGTGCGTCATAACTTGCTGCGTATGGGTCTGCATAGCCACAGACTGGTCAGAGTGCCCATTCTGATCCCTGTCCACCTCTGAAAGTGCCTACAATGGGCCCATGAACATCAGAACTGGACCACTGAGCAATGGAAGAAGATGGCCTCATCTGATTAATCACATTTTCTTTTATACCATGAGTATGGCCGAGTGTGTGTGTGTGTGTTGCTTAACTAGGGAAGAAATGGCACCAGGATACACTAAAGAAGAAGGCAAGGCAGCAGAGGCAGTGTAATGTTCTGGGCAATGATCTGCTTGGAAACCTTGGTTCCTGGAGTTCATGTGGCTGTAACTTTGACACATACCGCTTACTTAAGTTTTTTTGTTGCAGACCAAGTTCACCGCTTCTCTTAATATGAGTGGTGGCCTCTTTAGGCAGGATAATTCTCCCTGTCACACTGCAAAAAATGTTCAGGAATGGTTTAAGGAACAAGGCAAAGGGGTCAAGGTGTTCACTTGGCCTCAGAATTCCCCAGATCTCAATCCAGTCCAGCATCAATGGGATGTGCAGGACAAATTAGTCTGATCCATGGAGGCCCCACCTCACAACTTACAGGACCTTAAGACCTGCTGTTAACATCTTGGTGCAGATACCACAACATACCTTCAGAGATCTTGTGGAGTCCATGCCTTGTCAAATCAGAGCTGCTGTGGTGGCACGAGGGAGACCTACACAATATTAGGCAGGTGGTTTTAATGCTATCATTTATCAGCATACGTTATTTTCCTTCCATATGACATAAATAACAAAATCTGTACTTAGAAATAATGTAAAGCCATAAAAGCCCAAAAGATCTTTCCAATTTTAAGTCTGTGAGATTGTATGGTGATTTGCATATTTTTGTATTTTTGTATGGTGATTTGCACAGTGGTGTATTTTGAATGGGCTTAAAGAATTATTTAGGTAGTCAACAAAGAAACAAAGTAGCTTACAAAAAAACTTCAGAAATAATTTTAATTATAAGCATTTTTTGGAAGTTCACAGGATAAAAGACAACAGGAGAGATATCGTTCTTTAAAGAGCCTTTTAAAAAATGGTTCCATATAGCACCAAAATGAATTCGGCTACTGTTACAAGTCAAAGAACCTTTGTTTGGTACTTGATGGCACCCTTGACCCAAAAGTGTAATACAAAATGAAGAATTAGAAAACACAAAACTTAGAAAACAGAAACTAGGAAGTGAAACTAGAAAACTGGGAGTAGAGTTCAAAACTGCAGGGCAGTATTTAGGCAAGACTTAACAAAGGACATTTTTACAAACAAAAGTAAAAAGACTATTTACACCAATCAGCCATAAAATTAAAACCACTGACAGGTGAAGGGAATGACATTTATTCTCTTATTGCAATGGCACATGTCAAAGACTGGGATATATTAGGCATTAAGTGAACACTCACTTCTTGAAGTTGATGTGTTGGAGGTGGAAAAAAATAGGCAAGCATCAAGATCAGCTTTGACAAGAGACAAATTATGATGGCTAGATGACTGGGTCAGAACATCTCCAAAACGGCAGGTCTTGTGGGGTGTTCCCAGTGTGCAGTGGTTAGTACCTACCAAAAGTGGTCCAGAGTTAATGCTGGCTATGATAAAAAGGTAACAGAACACACATTGCATCACAACTTTATTCATATGGAGCTGCATAGCCACAGACCGGTCAGAGTGTCCATGCTTACCCCTGTCCACCGCCAAGAACATCCAAAATGGACATGAGAACTGGAGCAGTGGAAGAAGGTAACCTGGTCTGATGAATCAACATCTTGTGATACATCTTGTACACTATGGGAAGAAGGCAAACTGGTGGAGGCAGTGAGATGCTCTGGGCAATGTTCTGATTGGGTCCTGGTGTTCATGTGGCTGTTACCTCGACACATACCAAAATTGTTCAGGAGTGGTTTGAAGAGCATGTGAGTTCAGGGTGTTGACTTGGCCTCCAGATTCCCCAGATTTCAATCTGATCAAACACCTGTGGCATGTGCTGGATATATAAGTATGGTCCATGGAGAATCCAACTCACAACTTACAGAACTTAAAGGTCCTGCTGCTAACGTCTTGGTGTCCGATATCACAGCACACCTCTAGAGGTCTTGTGAAGTCCCTGGCTCAAAGGGTCAGAGCTGTTTTGGCGTGACCTTAACAATATTAGCCAGGTGGTTTTAATATTAGAGCTTATTGTGTATATACTCATAAGACAAATAGATTAACAACAGGTGAACACAGTCATGAAAGGGAGAAGCCAGAAAATTACAGAATCCCCTGAATCCTCAGTTTGCTTTTGAAACTGGTGTCAGTGTCAATGTTTAGTGCCTCAGTTTACAAAAAATAAGGACAGTAAGTAGAGTAGGTACCATAGATGCGTGGGTGTAAAATTTGCAGGTAAACTCTTCTAATAAATTACCATTTAGATAAATTTTGGAGTAGTTGGTGGAGACAGTTCAAGATATTTTTAGTATTCCATTGGATGTGTTTGTCTGGGTTAGGGTATGCATTAGATATGTTTCATTAACTGATGATTGAATTTGATCTTATTTAAAACCCTTAAATGTGAAGGCTGCTAAATGCTTCTTGGCTTGGATTTACAGTTCTAGGAAAAAAACTAGATTTGTATAGAACGTATTCATTATGTGGAAAAGTCTCTTTTTTTATAGCACGACACATATTGGCACCTGTGTTTTAAAGAGTATATTTCCCAGTACAGATGTAACATTGAGATGAGTTGGATAATATTAGTCAATATAAATCTCTATCTTTAACAAAAAGAAAAAAACGTGACTTCAGTCTCCCTGGATGTTGACATCTCTGCTTTGCTGTTGAGTGAACAGTTTTCAGCAGTGACTACATGGAGCTTTATCATTCAGTCAAGGTAAAGCCGCTTCCACTGACTCTAATTAAATCTGGCACCGTGACCTGGCGCACACCACAGCTTTCAATCAGAATTATTAATGAGCAAAGCAGAGTCATTGCTCCATCAGGAGGTGCAACTTCATATAGAATAAAAAATTACATGTCATTTCTCTTTACTGTTATTCACATGTAAATCAGAAAGAGATTTATAGAAAGTGAAAGGTTCTTTGTAGAAGGTGTTCACGAGCATCTGATCTTTAGAGGACTACGGTTGCACTGTCACTTTTTGTCCAAAGCATTTTCCATTTGCAAATAAGAAGGATGACTTAGGGTTTAGCCTGTAGTTAAAGGCACAGTGGCATCTGCCAGTTGCTGGATCAAACACATCTGAGGTTGTCCACAACTTTCCTTTCCAATGATCTAATGTGTTTTACAATCTGACAATTCTGTAGTGCTCTGAAATGTCATAGCAATCATTTTCAGCAATAAATCAGAGCAATGAACCTCTGAAAAGCCTCTGTCTAGAGCCTCTGCCCTTCTGCTTTTCCATCAGTTATGGTGAGTTCTGATTCTTCAGGGTAATGCCTTTTGGTTTGTTTTCCAAATGCGAGATGAAATCATTTGAAGAACTGTGCAAGTACACAGAACCATTGAAATCCCTGAAACTGAATTTATATGCCACTGACTGCTAATTCTTTTCTCTGTAAATGTTGAAGAGCATGCTGTAGGACTCATTGCTTGTTTGTAATCCATACAGTGATTTTAAATGCGCAATTCAGCTGTAAAAGAGATTTTTCATTTAAATCACCAGAGATTTCTTTGTAAGCTCTGCTGCTTTCAAATTTGCTTGGGTTATATGGCAAACACAAAAAAGAAACATGACAACAACAACAAATGTATTCATAATAATAATAATCTTGAAAAATATTATTTCATGTTTGTATTTTTGCTTTTAAAGTTGTCTTTAAAGCATTTAGAAGTGAGTAAGTGAGACACTACTTTGTTTCCCATGGGTGTGTTTTTGTTGGAGTACCCTTTTGAAAATCACCTGCCCCCGCACATCACAAAAATAATGAACTGTGATTAGTTTTTTTTTATCAGTCAGGTGGCCCTTTCCTGTCAAATTAGGTCATTTGTGAGGCTTGCCAGACTAAGACAGAGGAGGCCTGAGAGAAATTACCATCATTTTTAAGTAAATAAATTTCAGGAGACAATCAGATGAAGGCCACTTAATTGAATCAATTTACAAACAGCAGTGACACCTACGGTGGTCGAGAGTGAAGAGAATTTTCAATTTATTTCATGCTAGAAACTATCAGTGCTCTAACAAGCACCCATTTGCATCATTATGAATGTCAACAGTATTTAAATTCATGGTGGTCTAATTACTACAATCACTTTCTCTAGCAGAGTTCAACTGTATATCATTAGAACTGAAATGTATTCATTTGAATATTTCCAAATTTATCCTCCCTCAGCCAGTGCTTAGCCTGTCAGATATCATTTGGAGGAGATTACAGAGTTTATGTGAAATACTTCATGAAATATGTGATTTGAATTTTACATTTTTTCCCCTCTTGGTTGAACAGGGAGCTCAGGGAGGCAGTTAAATAGTACAAAAATAACTTTATTCCAAAATGCCGGAAATAATCTCTACCACTGAGAACGTGTGTGAAATGTCGCATTTGCAACCATGAGAAAAGTACAATATCCCAGACTAATAAAATAAGGAATAAAGCACTCAAAAGGCCTAGCCCTACAGCTAAGCTGGCTGAATGATGTCGTGGATCAGAGAAGCAAGGAAAACACACTGCAGCTGAAGTGTTCCATGGCTATTTTTACAGGTTATAAACACACACATATTTGCAGCATAAAAAGTCAAATAAAACTTGAACATCAATGAAAAATATGCAACTGTGAAACAACTCTCTCTCTCCCTTTCTCCATATATATATATATATATATATATATATATGTGTGTGTGTGTGTGTGTGTGTGTGTGTGTGTGTGTATGTGTGAGCAGTGAGCTGCAAAAGTATTCAACCCCCTTGAAAGTCATCAATTTTCTGGATTATAAAACATATATACATGCATACATATTTCCTCAAACAACATTTATGCTGAAAACCCTTTTGCTCCAATATATATTCAACGCAAAAATTGTTTGTTCGTCTACCAACACTAAAAGGATAAAAATAAAAAAAAATTAAATATGCTGTTTGCATATATATTCAAATCCCTGTGCTTAAACGACAAATTAATCACAAATGACACAAAAGTGGTACTTATTTAACCACAGTGAAATGTAATTAGGTACTAATTGTGAGTCCTTACGTAAAGTTGCCTCTCTGGATATAAAAAACACCCTTTGTGAGGGCCTTTGTTTGAAAAACACTACAAAATGAAGACAAAGGAGCATTCTACCGGTGTGAGAAACAAAATCGTTGACATGCGGAAGGCAGGAAATGTCTGCAAAAAAATAATGAAGAGTTTCAGTGTCCCGTTAAGCACTGTTGGATCCATCATCAGAAAGTGGAAGGTTCATCTCAGCACAAGCCCTGACTAGAACAGGCTGTACCTCAAAACTAAGCATCAGTGCAAGACACTGACTGGTGAGAACCGTCACTCTAAGAAGTCTGCAATGCTCTTTGGCTGAAACTGGAGAAAATGTGCACTGATCCACAAATTCTAGAGCTCTCCATAGTACAGGCCTCTATGGGAGGGCAGCAAGAAAAAAGCCATTCACTAAGAAGGTCAACACAGGAGCATGAGAAAGACTCAGTTAAGATGTGGAAGAAGATTTTATGATCAGATGAGACCAAAATGGAACTTTTTGGCCAGTCTTCAAAGAAGTATGTGTGGTGTAACACTAACACTGTCCTTACCTCAAGAAACATACCTATGGTGAAATATGATGGTGGCTTTTCATCTGCAAGGACAGGGAACCCTGTCAGAGTTGACAGAGTTGAAGGGAAAATGGATAGACACAAATACTGCACAATATTGCAAGAGAACTTGTTACAATCTGCTATAAACCCGTGGCTCAGAAGAAGATTAATCTTTCAACATGACTGAATCAAAGCCACTATCTCACCAACCAAGAGGATCTCTATAAATTCTGCAAGAAGAACTGGGACGAATGATTCCTGAAAATGTGCAAAACTGGTACATAATTACCCCAGAAGAATTATGACTATTATTGCAGCAAAAGCTTTCCCTACAAAGTATTCATGCATAGGGCTTGAATACTTATGCAAACCTTATATTTGAGTTTTTCAGTTTTAGTTAAATATCTGCAGAATAATGTTTTATTTTCTTACAGCATAAGACATCACAATAAAAAAAAACACTAAAAGGAAAAATGTGCAAACAAATCTTTTGTAATTTTGTAAATTATGACTTTCAAGGGTGTTGAATACCTTTGCAAGCTTTTGTATGTGATATTTAAAGGGTATACAAATCATGAAATACTTACATTCATACAATTTTTTCCGATACACTGATTATAGAGATGCATTGTACTGACTGTTGCCCATTTGTTGCTGCACAGTTTATAAGCCCCCCTCTACCCTATGGACCACTATAGGACCACCGCTGAACAGATATTATTTGGCTAATGGACCATGCCCAGCAAAGCAGTGCAATGGAGGTGGCATGGTAGTGTCAACAGGTGCAGGGGTGTCAACAGGTAGCAGTTTCCTGTGGTCTAATGAAGGTCTTGAGGATAGTTAGAGACTAACTGTGTAAACCTACACATGTGGTACGGGTTTTATACATACATACATACATATATCTAAATATCTCTCTCTCTCTCTCTCTCTCTCTCTCTCTCTCT
>JBBPCZ010000142.1:23358956-23396047 GCA_037974445.1 Brycinus macrolepidotus | reverse complement strand
ACCTCAACCCCATCCAACACCTTTGGGATGAACTGGAACGGAGACTGTGAGCCAGGCCTTCTCATCCAACATCAGTGCCTGAGCTCATAAATGCTTTACAGAACGAATGGCATAAATTCCCACAGAAACTCCAAAATCTTGTGGAAAGCCTTTGAAGAAGAGTGGAAGCTTTTACAGCTACAAAGGGGAACCGACTCCATATTGAAGTCTATGGATTTGGATCCAATGTCATTAAAGTCCTAGTTCGTGTAATGGTCAGGCATCCCAAAACTTTTGTCCATATAGTGTAACTTAATCCCAAAACCAAGCCTGACCAGTAGGAAACCCGGAAGACTTTCCTGTTACTAAGTCCTCTTTGGGTTTAAGTTATTTGGCTAGTTCTGATGTGAGTTTACTGTAAAATAATCATGTCTAATATTGTTTACTCTGTTAAAGCAGGCTTACAGTAAACTGCTGATTTTTCCCTAGAGTTAGGAATATTACAAACATTATTATTATTTTTTTTATTATTATTTTTTACTATTGTTGTTGTTGCTGTTGTTGTTGTTGATGATGATGATGATTAATGTTGTTATGATGGTTGTTGTAATGATTTTATGATTATTATTGTTGTGATGATGATGATGATGATGATTAGTATTCTTGCTGTTGTTGTGATGATGATGATTATGATAATGATGATGATTGTTGTTGTTATGATGGTTGTTATTGTTGTTATGATCATTATGATTATTTTGTAAACACCTCCAGTCTTAGAAGTTGGTTGCAGTAATCCCAAATATAGATTTACACTCCTTAGTTCATAAAACCTGAATCCACATCCCTCAGTTGTCCAGTTTCAGTGTTCAGTGATGATTCTATTTTGAAATTTCTACCATATTGAGTTTTTTTCAGTAACGGCTGCATAAACAGCTACACATCCTTTCAGAACCACAGTGCTAAGTTTAACATTGAAATTAAAAAAAAATATCGCCTTCTTCTTTTTGCAGGCAGAGATCCAAAGAAAACGTATGTCCAATACGTTTTTTTTTTTTCTACATCATTTGAACACCACAGGCACCCTTTACACTGTGCGAAACTGTTGGGCTGAATGAACCAACAGAAATTCTTCGACAAGTCCAGCTTTATAGAAATGGCTTGCAGTTTTTGTTTTTAAATCTACCATCTCATATTATATATATTATTTTCACCAATTGGTCATGGATAAATGTAGGTTTATTTGCTTTTTGCCATCATATTTTTCCTCGTTTTCCACATAATGTGCTTAAGAGTCTTTAAGCTAAGTGCCAAGGGGAAAAAAAATTACAGCTTGTTCCATCAAGTCACACCTTATCGTTTCTTTTGTTTGAAATAAGTGAGATTGCTTACACAGACTTTACAGAGCTGTTGAAGGCAGAGGTGACCTTCTTCTTAATGACTTTGGTACTAACCACTTTTTAAAACAACATGCATAATTCAACAGATGCTCTAACAACATGCAGTGATCCTCTGCTGTGTTGAGACACTGAGGCGCATATTAAACATAAAATTCATAGTCTGAAGAAATATCTCAAAATGTGTAATCACTTCTTCACTTCCTTCTATATCTTTAATAGTCTTTCAGCCCAAATAACATACACAATCTGTATGAACTGCCACATGCGCCTTGATCATACTTCAGAAATTAAGGTTATAAAGTAAACAAATAACTGTTTGATTACTAAAATTGAGATTAGAGAGAGTGAAGAAGACAGCATGAAACTATAAATACACTTTTAAAACAAGATCACACTCAGTAAAGGCTGCTCTGCAGTCGTGCTGACTCAGGAGTGAATGTATCAGTTCTGAATCAGCCTCCCGAGATAACTTACGATAACAGTATCATTATGGTGCTATTTCCAGGACTAGTGCCCTAATTCTAACACTCCGATAACAGAGAAATAATTCCCATTGGCTCTTTATGCACTTTCGTATGGGTGCTTTTCTGGAAGCTGTTCATAATTAAATGAAGCTGCTTTAGTGCCAGGCTGGATGCTGTTTACTGTTAAATACATGCAAAAGTTCAGTGATTTCTACATGGAATAGCAAAACACGCTAAAAATGACTTTAAAAAAAAAAAAGAGATATGATCAAACAGGTTTGACACAGCTCACATGCATGCATGCTTTTCAAATTCATGGCCAAGATTCAATTTGATTTTCAATGTTTTGTATGTCCAAGGTTTAATTTGTTCTACAGAGCTCTAATTATAAATCACATAGTCTGGTTTGACTCAGATAATGAAAAGTTCTTTCTGTAGCCAACTAACTCCAAAAAATCACAACCCCTAAAATTTGAGGGTGGATGCATATATACAATAAGCCCCTCCTCCTCCCTAATAACTGTACTCTACTAAGCTGCAGTGTGTTTCCTCCAGACACACACATCCACACACACACACACACACATATATATATATATATATATATATATAATATGTATATATAATCATAAAATATGAGTCGTTTGTTTTATGCTTATATATACATATACATATATGGACGACTGCTAAAGCATTACATTTACAAATGAGCCATATTTGAAAGAACTGGAGTTGCATTACTCAGTATAGTAATGACTAATGGAAAGTATATACAGTAAAAATAATGATAAAAAGGAAATCATGTTCTAATGTACCTGCAAGCATCTTAAGTAATCTTAGGTACAGAAACCCAATCTACTGTAAATACTCCTCCTCTGCCAGGAGCATGATTTGAGAGGTCATAGGCCGAGGAATCGGTGTATAAAAGAGCAGAGCATGAACCACACTCTGTACAGGGGCAAGGTTTATAATAATGGGCAAGGTAGTGTTGGTTTCGGGTAAGTGGCTTTGATATTGATAGTTTTGATGGAGGGAGGTGCATTTTTGTCTTTATGACTTAAATAATATGCATTTGAAGACATTACAAGATTCTTTTTTAAGGAAATGAAGATCAAAATGTTTAATTTTTCTTTCTTTCTCTCATTTTTAACCCAGCTTTGGCCCTGCTGCTCCATATGCAGCTTGGTAAGTATGTTGGTGTGCCAGCAATTGAATCAGCATTTTTTATTCATGAACTAATGCACAACCGTAATGCTAACTGGTTCTGGCACTGTTGCTTTGGACAGGCTCTGGCTACATCTTATCATGCTACTTCACCAACTGGGCACAGTACCGTCCCCCTCCCACCATCTACATGCCCAATGACATCGACCCTTGCCTGTGTACCCACCTCCTCTATGCTTTTGCCACCATGACCAGCAGCTACCAAATTGCCACCTATGAATGGAATGATGTGGAGCTCTACAGCCAGTTCAATGCCCTGAAGGATAAGTGAGTGTACTGAGCAAGTGAGCTGATTGAATATCACAGCTTTGCTACATCGTACAATGTGTTAAAGTAAATTACAGGTGTTCATTGTGAGTAAAAGTAAATAATCCTCAGATAGTGTCTGAGTTTGTATCAAATAAATCTGGTTTACATTTAATGAACACAATACTATGTTCAAAGAAATAAATTTCTGCTCTCCTAAACAAGCGAAAAACACTAAATCTACTTTAATTAGATTTAAGCGAGCGCAAATCTTTTCAATCCACACATTTTGATGGGACTTTATTTTAAAGGGCCCATCCTACATTTTTCTTGTTCTTTTCCTGACGTTCACTGTACATTCGTACAGCTTAAATTAACAAAAAGTTATAATTCCTTTTTACATTACAATTTTCCAACGTCTCTTTATCCTTTAGTCTGTTTTTTTTTTAGATTGATATACGTAAATTAACCCTGTTCTGATTGGCTGCCCTGCATTAGTCTGGCTGAAACATCCTTTATAACTTCAGAACTGGGCAGCTGTAAGCTGAATAGGTGGATGCATGTAAATGTGTTGGTTTTTTGACATCACAAAAAACAATGAATCTAAAATAGGTCGATTTTGCAGCTTAGTTTCCATATGAACACTAGGGAGTGAACCGCACATTCTGAAACCACTTTAAACTCTTTCATTCTAAAAACCCTGAAGAAAACCGAGTTTTCCATGTTATGGACCCTTTAAATAGAACAATGCAAAAAGATGCAAACTGGTCTTTGAGTAAAGGTCCTTCTCTGTCTGTCTGCCTCTCTCTCTCTCTCTCTCTCTGTGCAGGAATGGCAATTTGAAAACTCTGTTGTCAGTTGGTGGGTGGAACTTTGGTTCCTCAGGGTAAGGACTTTTCAGTTCCTCTCCAATTGTTTTCTAAAGCGCAAAGCACGTATGAATATGAGGATCAACTACTCCCCTCCTTCACTTCTGCTAGATTCTCTGCCATGGTGGCTTCTTCTGCCAACCGCCAGACCTTCATCACTTCTGTGATTGCATTTCTGAGGAAGTATGAGTTTGATGGGTTGGACATTGACTGGGAGTATCCAGCCAACAGAGGAAGCCCACCTCAAGATCAGCAGCTGTTCTCTGTTCTGCTGGAGGTGGGTCTGCTGATTTGCAAGCTTAAGAAATCTGCAAGTCCATAGTCTCAATACCATTTTATACATCAGAATATCATCGCTCTTGTAACAAACCTTGTGACTGCCATGGTAATGGTCCTCCTCCCAAATAATACCTGTCTACTGGTGGTCCTGTGGGTGTCTGAACACTGATGAATGGGGTAAAGGTGGATAACAAATGACGCACAGAAACAGATGGGCTACAGTCTGTAGTTGGTAAGTGGTAAGTGGAGCTGATAAAAAGGACAATGAGTATAGATGCAAGGTAGGTGCACCAGATGAAGTGGTCATCATTGTGCATTTAAATGCAAGTACTTTCGCACTTTAACTCAAGTAAAAATATAAATAGAGTATATATTTTTCTTCAGTAATATTTTACCAAGTTCATCTAAACTAAACTGTAACCTACGTAGTTTGAGAGTGTGTGCCACATACAGGCCCTTAAGGAATGCTAACACTTTGATGGCTTTGTATTCCCTTTTCTGGTAATGAACAGGAAATGAGGGCTGCATTTGAGGCCGAGGCCAAGCAGACCAACAGAGCTCGTCTCCTGATGTCTGCTGCTGTTTCATCAGGCCGAGGCACAATCGAGACCGCCTATCAAATCCCTCAGCTTGGACAGTGAGTCAAGCCCAGTCCCTCAGCCTCACCACGGTCAAACCAGCACTCATAACACATTACTAAGAGAAGAAAAGAGCTTTAAAAATCATCTCAGATGTTAAGCCCATTGTAACTAAATTGCAGTTCCGATTCATTTCAATAGTGTTTCACTGTTAAACATTCTGTGTGGTCACAATGCGGGTCTGGGAAACTGGCCTAAGTACACTGCTGTTGGTTGGTAACACCACTCATATTATTCATGAATCTCTCCCTAACCAGATCACTGGATATGATTAATGTGATGACCTATGACATGCACGGCTCTTGGGACCCTTTCACAGGGGAGTGTAGCCCCCTGTACAGAGATTCTTTTGACAGTGGAAGCTACATCTACTTCAATGTGGTAAGTTTGCAGCAGTCTCCATAAAGAAACATGAACAAAACAGAAGTAAAGCATGTAGAATAAGTAATCAAATGAATACTCTTTGGCTTTGTTTCCACACAAAGCATTGCAGTGTTAGAGGTTGGTGTAAGGTCTAAAAGCGTTTGATGCCAATCTTGTGCTGTTTTTCAGGACTACGCCATGAACTACTGGAAGAACAATGGGGCTCCTGCAGAGAAACTACTGGTTGGGTTCCCCACCTATGGAAACACCTTCACCCTTAAAAACGCGGCAGACAATGGAATTGGAGCACCCATCTCTGGAGCTGGGACAGCAGGGAAGTACACTCAAGAAGCAGGGGAACTTGCTTATTTTGAGGTATGCTAATCTACTGGTGTACTGGTGGTTGTTTGTCTTCTGTTCTGTGTCGATTGTGCATACAAATGTTTCATTTTTGGTATCAAGGAAGCTGTTTTATTCCATTAAAAATTGTATTAAAATTGTATAAAAATTGTCTGATTTTGTACCAATGCACGGCAGATATGTACCTTCCTGAAAAACGGAGCAACAGAGGTGTGGAATTCTCAACAAGACGTGCCATATGCTTATCAGGGCAATCAGTGGGTTGGCTATGACAACATGAAGAGCTTTGGGATCAAGGTAAACATACTAGCCGGTACAAATATTCCAGTACAATATTGCAGGATTTTTTCATAGAAACCACTATCAATGACAGACACAAGGCTTCTGGGCACATCTTAGAGCAAAGTGTGTGGAGAGACTAAGAGACTACTATGCACACACTTATTTTCAAATGGACCAAATAGAGGCTCTGTGCATGAGATAATTACAGTTCAGGCAAACATACACTATATGGACAAAAGTACTGGGACACATCTGTTTTTCAGGGTTTAAGCTAGGCCCCTTACTTCCAGTGAAGGGCAATCTTAATGCTTCAGCACACCAAGACATTTTGGACAACGCCATGCTTCCAACTTTGTGGACACAGTTGGGGGAAGAACCTTCTCTATTCCAGCATGACTGTGCCGCAGTGCACAAAGCAAGGTCCATAAAGACATGGTTAGATGAGTTCTGTGTGGAGGAACTTGACTGGCCCACACAGAGCTCAGACCTCAACCCCATCCAACACCTTTGGGATGAACTGGAATGGAGATTGCGAGCCAGGTCTTCTCGTCCAACATCAGTGCCTCATAAATGCTCTACAGAATGAATGGGCACAAATTCCCACAGAAACTCCAAACTCTTGTGCAAAGAAGAGTGGACGCTGTTATAGTTGCAAAGGGGGACCAACTCCATATTAAACTCTAAGTATTTGAATGCAATGTCATTAAAATCCTTGTTGGTGTAATGGTCAGCTGTCCCAATACTTTTGTCCAGATAGTGTAATAGGTGAAGGAAAAGTATCGTATATGAACTTTAACATGTTTCTACAGGCGCAGTGGCTGATGAAAAACAACTTTGGTGGAGCTATGGTGTGGACCATTGACATGGATGACTTTTTGGGCACTTTCTGCAACCAGGGCAAATATCCCCTGATTAATGTGCTTCACAAGGCCTTGAATCTGGACCAGCAAGGTAAAAATCAGTGATAGCTAAATGCAATATCCATCTTTTCCTTTTCCTCATACTTTTCTGTCTGCCATCAAGTCGCCTCTAATTCTGACATGCATTCTATGTGCTAGCATTAACAATGATTAATAAATAATTTAGTGTAATGAATATTTGTCCACTGACATGAAATTTTGTTCTCTTTGAAGCCTGTGCGCCTCCTGCAACCCCCCTGCCCCCAATACCAGGTGTGACCAGCACCACCCCCAGTGCCAGCGGTGGAAGCTCTAGTGGTGGAAGCTCCAGTGGAGGAAGCTCTAGTGGAGGAAGCTCCAGTGGTACCAGTGGCATGAGTAGCACATTCTGTGTTGGCAAGGCCAATGGAATGTACCCATTCTCCTCCAACAGCAACAAGTTCTATGAGTGCAGTGGAGGGCAAACATACTTCCAGCACTGTGCAACTGGCCTGGTGTTTGACACAAGCTGCTCGTGCTGCAACTGGAGTTAAATCCTCAATACCGACATATTAAACCTCTTCCTGCCTTAAACCTGTTGTTTTGTGCCTTCTTTTCAAAGCAAAGTCAGAAAAGTCCTGCCCATTTTCAGTAATTATCAGTTTTAGGTAAAATAAAAAGACACATCAGGTGGCCAACTATAGGAAGGATTCTCAAGAAACACACATTATTGATGTTCAGACTTGTTTATGCATTTCCACAATATCTCCACCAAGCTCATAAAACACCACTGGCTCTTTGTACATATAGTGTAACAGACATAAGACATTGTGAAACAAACAAAACAGTGCAAATAAGAAGTATAAAATAAGGTAAGGGTGAGATTTAAAATGTGCAATGCTTGAAAAATGTACAAAAAGTATGACCAGTATAGCCAGTGCAAACAGTATAACAGTATAAAACAACATGAAACAAGTTAAAATACCAGCTTGGGTATACATTCTTAAAGGTTTGTGCGTTCTTAAAGAATTGTATGAACAGTATGACAGAATAGACAATATAACCAGTATATAGACAATATGACCAGTATACACAATATAACAGCATAACAGTATAACAGTATAACCAAGTGTAAATAGCAGCTTAAGTACAGATTATTTTGTGCATTCTAAGAATTGTGCAAACAGTATGAACAGTATAGACAATATAACCAGTATACACAGTATAACTATCACCAAGTAACATGGAAATTAATATGGAGTTTTCCCCCCTTTGCAGCTATAACAGCTTCCACTCTTCTCAGAAGGCTTCTTTGGAGTGTTTCTGTGTGTAAATTTGTGCCCATTCATTCATTCTGTGGAGCATTTATGAGGTCAGGCACTGATGTTGGACGAGAAGACCTCCATTCCAGTTCATCCCAAAGGTGTTGGAAGTCGTTGAGGTCAGGGCTCTGTGGGGCCAGTCAAGTTCTTCCACACTGAAACTCACCCATGTCTTTATGGAGCTTGCCTTGTGCACTGGGGCACTGCCATACTGGAATAGAAAAGGGCCTTCCCCAAACACTGTGTCCACAAAGTTAGAAGCATGGCGTTGTCCAAAATGTCTTGGTATGTTGAAGCATTAAGATTGCCCTTCACTGGAAATGAAGGACCTAGCACAAACCCTGAAAAACAAGTGTGTCCCAGTACTTTTGTCCATACAGGTGTTGGATGGGGCTGTCAAGTTCTTCCAATCAAAAATGTCTTGGTGTGCTGAAGCATTAAGGCTGCCCTTCACTGGAAGTAAGGGGGGCACCTGAATTCAGTAATTAAGAGGGGTGTCCCAATACTTTTGTCCGTGTAGTGTAGTTTGGAGGGCATCTTGGAGTCTTCAGCTTCTCAGTCCCATCCCACTTTACTCTCTCCTCTCCTGCAGGCCAGGCGGTCTGTCAGCTAGCTAGCCTCAATACGTCGATAGATACGGGCAGGTCAATTCTGTCTCAAACCGGTTTTTTTTCAACGATTCTTGTGTTTAGATTAAATTAGGACGTCAGGAAAGGGGCGCAGTCGATAAATTTGAGCCTAAATTAGCTTTCGAGTCTTAGGCAAGCACCTCAGCTGCTAGGAAAAAGGTTTAATTACCGGGCTGCTTGGAGGGAAAGACACCTGGTGGAGCTACGAAGGGCAAAACCAGAGCCAGCAGCTAGCAGCCGTGTTGTGTAACCAAAGCAACCTTCCTGGGAACTGGGGCAAAAAACTCAAAGTTACGGACTCACATCGGCACCATGGCAAGACCTTCGAGGTGTGTTGATATTTTCTGTCATTTTGTGTTACTCCATGCCCAAAAACAACAGACATCCCTCCAGAAAATGTTAGAGACCTCCCTCTGGTTAGCTTGGCTCCCAACGTAGCTACGAATGCTAACGGCTAACAGTGAAAACGAGAAGCCCCACTGATAGCTGGTTCGTTCATTTATTGAAATAGTGGCTCAGTATTGCTCACATACCTCCAAACTATTAAATGGTACACCCATATTTTGTTTCTAAACGTGAAAACGGGATAAAAACAGATACATCGTGCAGTGCGTATGCAAACAGGCTGCATGAGCAAAACAGACGCCAGTAGCTAATTAGCCACAGGACTAGATTTCAGAAACTGTGGTTAGTTTAGGGCTCCTAAATGACTACGGTGAGTCAAGGTGAATATTGGACATGTTTGCAGCTTAATAAGTTGAAGTCCAGATACTTTGAGGGCCTAGTTCAGTCTTCACGTGTTGGGCATATTTTAGCTACTGGTGTGTATGGATCCTCCTACTCTGATCTGGCTACAGTGAAGCTGCTGCATTATTTAACATGTTTATTTGTAATCACAGATATTGGCCAAGCCTGTAACTTTAGGGCATGAATACTGATCATAACTTTTTTGTATTCAACTGTTACACCTATGCTGTTACAGCTTTATTATCTAGTGTAAAGTGCCCCTTATAGTCACATGTGAACGCGCCACACCACAGCGAACAGTGTGAAATTATTTCTCTACATTTAACCCATTCACCAAGTGAAGCAGTGAGAGCAGTGTGTGGGGATGGCACCTTGCTCAGCCATACCTCAGTGGTGCCACTAGCAGTCCTGGGATTCGAACTGACGGTCTTCTGATTGCAGGGAGAACTCCCTAACCACCAGGCCACCAGCTGCCCCAGCTGTAGGAGTATTAACAGTAGTGACCATATATATTGTCTGAACCTGTATTTGTACGTCCGTGTATTAATACGTGAACGTAATTTTCGGCCCAAATTTTGTTATTTTCCAGCTGTTACACCTATGCTATTACAGCTTTATTATCTAGTATAAGTCACTGGACCGTTATTATGAACAGTAGTGATCAAGGAACCATAACTTGTCAGTCCCATTAAGTCTGGTCACTTTTTAAAAACTGTTTAGTTAAAAATGCTGGCAGTTCTATCAAGCATGTTGTGTCCTCTCCCCACGCCCCCTCCCCCTTTCATAGTGTGTAAATTTTGTAGCATAAAGTAAAGTGGTTCTTATAGTCACACGTGAACACATCACAGCACACAGTATTAGCAGTGTGAAGTTGTTTCTCTGCATTTAACCCTTTAAACCCCTTGTTTGAGTGTGTAGACTTTGTAGCACTGATAGCCAAAGTGCTGCTGTATTATTTAACATGTTCATATATATTAGCTAAGCTTGTAACTCTAGGCTCATGTATGAATACGTGTCTGATCGTAATGTTTGGCCCAAACTTTTTTTTTTGTATTCAGCTGTTACACTTATGCTCTTACAGCTTTGTTATCTAATATAAAGTGCCCATTTGTTATACATGAACACACCACAGCACGCAGTGTGATCAGTGTGAAATTCTTTTTTTGCATTTAACCCATTCACCAAGTGAAGCAGTGGGCAGCCAGCGACGCAGCGCCCAGGGAGCAGTGTGTGGGTACGGTACCTTGCTCAAGCGTATGTCAGTGGTGCCACTAGCAGTCCTGGGATTTGAACCCACAACCTTCTGATCACAGGGGCAACTCCCTAACCATCAGCCGCCCCAGCTGTTTAAGTGACCGTCATTAAGGACAGTTGTAATTGTGGAATTGAGGAACTGTTTACTAAACACACTTGTTAAAATTACTGGCAGTTCTATCAAGCATGTTGTGTCCTCTCCCCACGCCCTCTCCCCTTTCGGAGTGTGTAGGCTTTGTAGCATAAGTGCCTGTAGCTGTCTTTGTGGGAGGAAAAATGCACTCGCCTCCTTATTGGGTCGATAATGGCGCCAGCTTTCAGTTCAGTCGTTCACTCTTTCATTTACTCACTCATTCATTCTTTTATGAGAGCATTCCTCCACTGTTAACCTTTTTGACTTTCTTATTTGTATTTATTAAGCAGTATCACATTTAGTATGATGCAAGTATTATGAATTATTTGGCTAACAATTTCTTGAATAATTTGTGGTTGAAATCTGTTATTTTATTTGACCATGGATCGTAACATCTCCGTATGTCCCTACAGGAATAAGAGAGTGGTCGACTATGCCCAGTTTCAAGAGTCTGATGATGCTGGTAAGTTGTATGCGAGTTTGTCTCTTACCACTGTGTTCCCTCTTACAGTTGCAAAAATTTAGAAAAAGTTCAATGATAAGTTGTAAGTGTTATGATATAGCTTGTCTGATTCACCCAAATGCTTGAATGTAGATGAGGAATATGAAGGAGATTCCGACAGACCCAAAAAGGCAGTGAAACACAGGTTGGTTTCCTTATATATATATATGAGATATACCGGTATATATTTTACAGTAATGTAAATACACATATAAACATGTCACATTGCACAATTTAGTGAGATACACTAAACACTATACATGTTGACATTAGAAATATAATTGTGTGTGTGTGTGTGTGTGTGTGTGTGTGTGTGTGTGTGTGTGTATGTATGACCAAGTAAATCAGATAATCATTAGGGTAAATAATTTGATAAGTTGTAAAGTGATCAGATGTGGTGCTGTCTTAAAAATAACCAATGTTTTCTCCTGTGCAGTGATGAGTCTCGGTTTACAGACCACAAGAGTAAGTCAAGGTCATGTTTTCGTATTTCTCAGCCTTTTTAATGAAAAAGAACACTGTCCATTTATGAGAAGTGTTGTTTGTTTCTCTATCCCTGTGTTCCAGAGGACTGCAGTGATGAAGATAATGACTATGGAGTGGAGGAGGAGGAAGACGATGGTGGTGACAGTGACTACGAGGCTAAAAAGATTAGCAAGGGAAGGCAAGCAACTGCTAAAAGGAAAAGAGCTGCAGGTACTATCTGTGAGCAGTTGTTTGTGTAGAATTGCTCTAATCGGTCTACAGGGCTTTCAGTTTTGATCAAGTAAGCAGGTTTTGTTCACTTTACAGCCAAGTGCTGTCTTTGATGATCAGAGAAAATAAAGTTGATCATTACAGCTATTGAAGCATTAAAGGCAATTTATGTATGCCTATATTTGTAGCATAAAAATGAGTAAGTTTTGTTCAGTTGTTTTGTTCTTTTTTCCAATCCTCAGTTGACAGCGATGATGAAAAGGTTGTGAAAAAGAAGGGCCGACAAGTGCGGCAGGCTGCCAGTAAGGCTGTTTCCAAACAGAGGGAAATTCTTCTTGGTGATGGAGGCAGTGAGGAAGAGGAGGGGGAAGATGATGGAGAGGAAGAGGACAGTGATGTCTATACAGGGGGTACAGATGTTTTTCTCTTTGTAATTTTCATTCTTAGTCTTATTATATGTATTGAAAAATAATAACTTAGAATGATGGTGATTACTTGATGCCCTTTGGTTACATCTGTGTTTTTCCTTTCATAGAGGATTCAGGCAGTGATGAAGACTTCATGGTAGAAGATGATGATGACGACAGTGATTATGGACGACCAAGAAGGAAGAATTCAAAAGTCAGCAGGAGGAGCAAGGACAAGAAGTCCCCAAAACCCAGGATAAGAACTTCAGGTACAACCAAAGGAGGCACGCATTGCATATACTATTGCATCTACCAGAATTCATCTACTGTACAAGTAGTAATGCCAACGTAAGTTTTCCTGTTGCTATATAACATACGCACTGGTCTGTTGTTCAGTGACCCGAGGGCCAAGGAAGAAGCGAGGGAAGCGGCAGACGAAGGTGAAGAGAGTTGTGTCTAAGAAGGTTGTGCCTAAAGAAAAGGATGAAGATATCGAGAGCCCCAGAGAGGAAGAGGAAGAAGAGGAGGAAAAAGGGCGAGATGGAGCAAAAAAAGATTCTCCCCCATCCAAGAAAGCTGAGGCAGGTGCAGCAAAAGGGGAGGACAACAACGAGGAAGAGGAAAAGGAGGGGAAGGAGAGTGAGAAAGAGAAAGAAGAAAAGGACGATGTATCCGAGGAGGATGTTCCGTCAGGAGAAGACTGAGCACCTTCTCCCTGATTGTGGGGAAATGTTTTACCTGTTTTTGTCTTTTCTTAATGTGGAACAGCGGAATTTATTTTCCACAGTGCTCCGGGTGTTTTGGATGTTTGTTTATTTTTTTCATCTTGTAAATACAATATTTCAGAAGAACTTTCTGTGAAGTATCATCCACACTATTCTAAAATGGTATCATTTAAGTACCCGTGTCGCTTTCTCCACATCTTACATATGATTACCTATATTAATATTGGTCATTGGTCATATTACACAACTCTAGCATTGTTGATCTTTTTGAAAAGTTCATCTTTACTAGATTACTAGATTTCTGCTACTAGCTACAAAGAGAGTGGGGATGATTTTGAACCCCGATCAAGACTATAGCATACAAAATTGAAATTTGCAGTTACAGTCATTTTGTTAAACATCACAACCCCAAATTCAAATTCCTTATCATATAAATATTTGGATGGGGATTTGCTGTCCTGTTGGAAGGACAGATTTGTGAAACAAGCTCCTGGTAGCAAACTATAGACAAACATGGTAAAATACTGCCATTTGAGAAATGTGATTTTTGAGAGAGAGAAGTGCTATAGTTTGTGCTTTTGTAATAAAGCTTCCGATCTAACTGTTAAACACTTTGATTTGAACATAGCTGTGCTGTCAGGACAGGGGACAGGTTTGTGACTCAGTTTTATGATTCAGTGAATGTGTGCTTTAAGATTTGTGCCGTTGAGCTGCTGGATTTGTATGGTTCCGACTTAGCCATGTTATGTCCTGTGCAGTTTCACCTGACCTGTCCCAGTGCTACCTGAGTATGTGAAGTTTTATGGCCTTTAGCCATAGTTTCCCACTTTAACATTACTTCAGGTTCTAATAAACGTGACAGGAATAGAGAAAAGTCAAGATTTACATCCCCCTCCCCATATATCCAACTTTTCTGATCTTTCCTCGAAATGTGAAAACATGTTATTCATTCAGTTGCATAGTTTTCAGCGTACGATCACAAGCCAATCAAGTTGAGTGAATTTGACACTAGGATTTGGCTTGAAATGAATGAGACCTAGTTGCTAGAAGCAAGTGTCAAAACACAAATTACCATTTGCTAACAGGATAGTGTTGACATAATACTTTTTTTTTTTTTTTTTGGAAAAAGTTTTGATTTGAACGTTTCTGCAGCTTAAACGTAGCTTATGATTGCATTTTGTTATGGCAGTGATAAATCTCTTCGTCATGGGATGGTATATTCTTACTTGTGTGTTGCGTGTTATGTTTAGACGGTATGACAGAAAAGGTGGAGCGCGAGCGGATGTTGTTGTCTCAAAGAATGATGGAAACCTTTTTTCAGAAAGACGGATGTCAGAAGTGAGCTAGTGACAACCTTATTATTGACTTTGTGATGCTTTATATGTGTATTTTTTAAGTATTTTGATGCTTATAGATGCCTTTCAGATGAGCTGTCTGTTGAGCTGCCAGTTGAGTGGGCAAACAGGCTGTAATTCAGTGCACACCATCCAGAGCTTTCTCATCATCTTTTGTCTATTCTCATGGCTCCTATCTTTGTCCTATTATGTAGCCTTTCGATCTATATCATAATTTATCTAAAAACAACTTTGTTTTAATTAAGCTATTCTGATTTTTGGAATATTTGTTTTACAAGGAAAAAAAATAAAATGTATCTTGCCTTTAAAGAATTTGCATGGGATTTGTCATAGCTTTTTTAAAATGCTTTTTCGCCCCTAGTGAACCTGTATAACGCACTGTACCTGGGGAATCAAAGTATAACAGTGAATGATTGAAACAGGTGAGGAAAGAATATTTGTTTGTTTTTACTTGTTGCATTGAGTCATTTAGCAACTGCAAATACCTTTAAGATTTCAGAATTTTGTGAACTGTTGTAAAATTCAGTTTAGCCTTGAACTGACTTTAAACAAAGAGGAAAAAAGAAGATGCGTTCTGTTGTACACTACATAGTTGCGACTGTACTGCCTGGATCCTGCGATAATTGTGAGAAGATCTGCCTTGTAGATGTAAATATTCAGTCAACAGAGTATGAATAATGCAGTAATGACTTTCATTGATTGTCAATCATAGACCCTGACACACACATTGCAATAGTGTAAAGTAACTTGATCTTTGTGAAAATGAAGAACACATCAGAAAAACGTCTACTGTCTTAAATATAAAGACAGGGATCCAAAGTTAGAGGGTAAATGTCTCCACACACAAAAGGACGCTTGAGGAGACACAGCACATTTTCAAGGTCACCTGCAACAAGAAAAGAGGAAAAAATATGAACTTGATCGAGTTAGTATCAGTCATAGCAGGAAAAAGCGCCAGCCAATTAAAATGACATAAGCTTATATCTCTGTGAAGAACCTTTAGAGAAATGGATCTACAAAGCACAAGGTTCTAGAAATCAGCAAAAAAAAAATCAAACTGCACAAACTATGGGCAAAATTATTGATCCCGGAGGACATTGCTTGTGTAATGACTGCACAGTCTCACAGAGACAAGAACAATATAAAATATGGTCTATATAAATCTAAATAAAAATCTGTAGAAAAACCTTAATATGAAAACAAAACTATGATATATACAAATGCTGGGTATAAATACTATAGATAAGTAACTTACAGTTAAGTGAATTACTAACAACACAGATGGTGGTTAGGAATCTATATTGCACTTAGTAGAGATGTAGTATGTAAGTAATATTGACATAAATAGTGATATTCCCATGGTAAGACAACTGTACATAAGATATTGCACATAAAGATAATGTTTTAGCACCTGATAACAACATTGCACAATATAGCACATGGTAGACTATTACACATCATAGCAAAAAAATAATGCACATTGTGATACACATATTGATAGTTATTTAAACCTGGTTAAAACACAACAAAGTAGGAACAGGCTATTGCACAGATTGTTGTGTGGATGTGTGACAGAGAGAGGGGGTCGTAGAGTCTGAAAAATGTGGCATAACTGTCTGAATGAAAGAGACAGTCACCCCGCTTTATAGCAAAATGGCCAAACTGCATGCCCCCATTAACCTGCCATCACACAGTGTGTGTTGGTTCGTGGTGTGGGAGCAGGGAGGTGTTCCCATTGGGCCAAACCCTCTGTTAAAAAACAAATCACCTACTGCTTATGCCACACCACAAAGCATGGACACATTAAATATGCCAGTGATGAATTAAGGTTTGAGGCTAAAATGAAACTTCTTACCTCTTTTAGTCATCTGCAAGAAATGCCCAAAGTCGTCAGGTTGTCCAGGGTGGTCCAGTACCACGGCCCTTCCTGAAAGAAGTAACAGCACTGAATGGCAGTTCACCACAACAGAGAGAGGCCATTCTGTAAAAGCTTGGAATCTTCACTAAAATCTTCACTAACTCACAGGGAAATGCTGTAGCCTCCAAGCCGAGCAGGAAGAGCAGAGGCACTGCGAATTAACTCCTTTATGAACTCATGCTGTTTGACGCTGTGCACAGAGGCACGGGACACTTTGTGACGCACACAGCTCCTCTACAGTGAGAAACAACTGAGTGTCGGCACCCCTGAAGACAGTTCATCCACCAGAATTGCTCTGTAGTCATTACCACATAGATAAAGGGAATTTGAATAGAGTTAAGTACCACATCTCGCCATTTTATCATGAAAGATCCAGCATAAGGCAGGAACGAGTTTTATATGTATGCATGAATGCATCCTAAAGAAAGAAATGCAAAGGTTTCCATGAGCTACAAGCTCTCCTTGAAGAAAAGCTTTCCACTGATTATGATCATAAAGGCGTGGACCCCATGATCATGGAATCAAATCAAAACACGTCAGCAAGAACACTAGATAAAAGTTATGTAATGTTTTATGTATTCTGTATAGGACTTTGAGATAACTGGAATCTTAGAAGCTATCTGGCTGGCCTGGGCTCCAGTTAGCATAATCAAATGGAGAATAATCACTCCAGTACCAACGATTCTGTGCATAAAGAAGAGCACTCACATGAGTATCCACTGTTCCAGAGAGAGAAGTGAGTGAACATACAAAAGCAAACCGCATGACAGATAATGCACTAATTTATCCACACTTACATTCACAGACCTGTAGCCTCCAAGACATGCTGGAACATTCAAACCAGCTGCACTGTCTATAACCTGCCTAATGAACTTATCCTCACTGACACGATGGACTGAAGTGAGAGATGCGTCAAACTGAAGGCAGCTGGCCTACAGGGAGAATTAATACTCAGAAAACTACATTAAAATGTGCAATTACTTCATATAGGCTCACTTAGACTTACTTATAGAGGTTCTTCTACAAAATGTTGTTTCGTCACTTCAGCTGCAAACTCTCTGAAGCCAGAAGAACACACCTTAAGAAGATGCTGTAGATTCTTCTGTTTGTTGGAATTGTAGGAACAGACCACTAAGTGTCCCTGAGCCTCATTCCATGAAAGTTTCCAGTCAATGAACCTGAATTGACGTAATCCATGCTCTTGCCCTCCAGTCTCACGAGCTTCACGATCTTCTGTTTTAAGGGGTCTGTGTGATGAGAAGGTGGTGAGAGTGAACTCCCTTAAATGACACACAATGTTGCAGGAAAGATCTCTGTATCCTAACATTGTACTGAAGAAGAGCAGAATCATGACAGCAAAAGAAGTAATGGATCAGTAAAATCCAAGACATTAACACTGTCGCTTTTTTTTTTATTATTAAAGCTATTTTAGTAAGAACAATGTCTTCATGGAACAAAATTATTTCATACAAGGACAACAATTCATTAAAGAATTTGTTTAGGAATTTAAAGACATTCGTTAAGTCTAAAGATCATAGCTCATGGATAACAGTCCGCATACAATTCCTGGACCAGCAAACCTTTGAAATCGATTTTCATACTATGTCTTTAAACACCAATGAAGTTACTGGATATGGCTGAACTCAGTTGTCCCAGGTAGGTGTATAATGAAGGCACATAGAGTCCAAAGGGACAGAAATATGCACCAGGTCGCCATGACAACAGAAACTGCATATAAAAACCATATATATCAAAATGACATTTCATACATCAGGGGTACAGTTTATGATGCACACTTACAATAGTACCTGATTCAAAATATGAGTTTGCTAACTTAGCCTAAGAAATGGATCATGAATGTTTTGGTAGTTTTAACATGTCACTAAAATTAGCAATAATTAGCAGTTTAAAGTGGTAAACAAGAGAAAGTTTTAAACAGTAAGTTTTAATTTACCTTTGAATCTCCAGGCAATTTTGATCCAGCCCAGCACTCTTCCAAAAGACGTGCTTTTCAGTGGACGATTGTTGACTGTGGTGGTTCGACTGCTTTTATGGTTTGCAGACGATGTTGCACAGTTTAAAAACAAATTGCAGGATATTATTTCAAGGACAGTCACTCATAATTTTATCTCAGGGCGACGCGTCTTATTGGTGATTGCTGGCTCATTCATGAGAATGTTTGCTGAACACATGAGAAAGCGATTTTTCAAGTACAGTGCATTGATGAGATTTGGCACAGACACACATTTTGGTGAAATTGGCAGCTTTTTGATAAAACTCTGTCTTTGTAATGCATTACGATATTTCTGTGAATCAATTACATTCTCTCCTTCTGTTATGGACCTTCGTCTGTTTTGGGCTTGATTGTATTTATGACTGCTATGAGTAAACACTTCACTCTCATCTAGTCATGAGACAAATGACCAGCATGCTCTTTGTTTTCATGCTTCCATGTTTTCTCCCAGTGTTCTTTTCCTCTACCATACTCTACAAGCACCAGTATAACCTGGTATATACAGCTGCTGGTCATTTGTGTGCCATAAGCATAATTGCTTTGTAGTGCAGAATTCTTTTTGGGTCAAAATAAGTAGATTTAATTTACTGAAATGTCATTTAATATTGCACATTGTATGGAAACCAATTACTTGATTTATATATGTATATATATATATATATATACACTGTACGGACAAAAGTATTGGGACGCCTGACCATTACACCAGGGACTTTAATAACATTACATTCAAATAGACAGACTTTAATATGGAGTTAGTTCCCCCACTCTGTAGAGCATTTATGAGCTCAGGCACTGATGTTGGACGAGAAGGCCTGGCTCACAATCTCCGTTCCAGTTCATCCCAAAGGTGCTGGATGGGGTTGAAGTCAGGGCTCTGTGCGGACCAGTCAAGTTCTTCCACACCGAACTCATCCAACCATGTCTTTATGGAGCTTGCAATATATATCATCAGAATCAGAATCAAAAAACTTTACTGGTTCCAGAGGAAATTTCTTATGTTGTGACTGCACAGCCACACAGAGACAAGAACATTATAAAATATAAAGTCTAAATAAATCCAATAAAAAATCTGTAGAAAAACCTCAATACAAAACACACTATGATATATACACATATGCTGAGTATAAATACTATAGGTATATGTCATTTAGAATTAATTTAATATCATGCACACACACACACACACACACACACACACATTCTCTCTCTCTCTCTTTCTCTCTCTGTTGTCACCAGTGTAGGGTGCCCTTGTACCTGCCCTCCTAAATGCCACATGGCTCTCTCCAGCAGTTTTTCTACTGGTCCCTCGTCTTTTATATGCAAAATCTGGTATTACACATAAAGCTCTAATGGTGGCTATGATCATCATGATTATTACGAGGTTAATTAGTGGCTCTGATAGGAACAAAGTAATCGTGCTAGAACCCTTCTTCAGTCTAACAAAGTCGTTTTTAGGTCCGTTATGTGATTATATCTTCTCCAGCACTAATTCTTTTGACAAACAGTAACCTTTCTATAAAAAAAAACTCATCACACATGAACAAAATAGTTTTGTCTTTAATGCATTCTAAGACAACGTACAAATTTAAATTTATACAATTGTATTTATGCTTTAACATCAGCTTTTGATCCTTGAGTCTAAAGCTTTAATCCTATGATCCTGCAGTCACCTATAAGACGGTTTTACCTTCTGGGCTGAGATCTTGTCACGCTGAATAATTTTCCTCGAAAGAAAATTTTGCGAAATCATTATTTTTCCTGAAGACTGAGTCACACTTTTACTGGCTCTGGTGTGTTAAAACAACGCACTGTGAAACTCTACGGGTGAATCTTACAGCGCATTCAGAGTATTCACATCTCTTTGTGTTTTCCTCATTTTGTCACAGCATTACCCCGAAAATGATTTAAAACACTTCATATATGAATAAATGCACTTAAGTTAAACATTATCGTGTCTATAGTGCATTTTAAGACAGGCTTTATTTATACTTTAAGAGCAGCTTTACAACAATTAACCGAAAGCTGTAACCTATAAGGATACTGAGTTAAAACTAGGTATCCACCCGGGGCGTCACCTGGGCATGCCAGAGACAATAATTACTAAACTAGCCCATAACTCCAGGTATCTAAGATATTAAACAACTAAAACATTGCCAATAGGATCTTTTTTGGCAAAAAAATGTACAAATCTTGATTAAAAAGCTGAGTAAGGTCAAAACCGTCTGTTTTCATTAGGCTGAGTAGAGTGAGCACAGGCTTGGCAAAGCTGATGATTCCTTTCTACATTATTTAAAATAACTTTTATAGTTTGTCAACTTTCTGCATTGCTAACCTTTAACACTGAGGGGAACCTATGAAGCTGAAGTTGAAATTTTTTTGCACCACTTTAAATGGGCCAGTAGTTACAGTGCTGTGAGGGCACTGGGGCGACACAGCAGGGCAATTTAGGGTGAAACTGTAAAATTCAGATGCGATGACAACCCCAGTCTCGCCTAAAGTGAGTCAAAATCAGACTTTACAGACAATAGTAACCAAGAGGGAAAAAGGGCAAAAACATGTGCTGCGCTCAGGCCGTCAGACTTAACCAGGGAACAAACCTACTGTAAAACTGGTGACTGTCCAAAACAGATTTACTGACACTTGACTGATATTGATTTCATATTTGACATCATGTAAGAAAGGTTAGAAGTTTCTCAACATACTTAGTGGTTTGTTGGTTTGCCACACAGACTATGTTTATACCTTTCACAGAAGTATTTAAGTAGCCTCTTATAATTTTGAGTTTTGATCATTGTTTTGAAGGGTTTGGGATTATATCTGGTATTAAAATGTATGTCTTTATATATATTTATCTTACTTGTATATTTCTTGCATTTAGGAATACATTTCTTTGGCTTTGCTTCTCTATGTTTGCGTGACCTTTGTTTTCTCTGTAGTTCTTTTCCTGAGAAAGTGACATGAGATAAAGATGTTTATATCCATATCCAATCTATCCTGCCAGACTCAAGGGCACGGCCTGTGGTAGTGGAGCTGGAACTGGATATTTTCATCTCTGAAGAACTGGGGAAAATCTTAGTGGAAATTACTCAGAAACCTTCAAGATTTTGGGCCTGACTGAGAGTGACAGTTGTGATATAATGAGAGGCACTATATTTGTTGATTCAACTTAACAAATTATATTATGTTTACTTAGCTTTGTTTTGCTATGTAAAGGACAATTGTAAATGTCTAATTTACGTAGAATTTGCACACATATATAAATGCTATAATCTTTTTGCCTGAATTAAGCCTTTACATGTGAGCTTAGAAGTTTGAGCGTGTTATGTCAAGGTGCTTTTTCTCCATTCATGTCCATTCTTTTGATCATGACTTCTTTTTGTGTTTGTGTAATTCTGGAAAAAAAAACACTTTTTCCTAATTGACTTTCAATTTCTATAAATTTGTAGAAATATAAATGACTGTTTTTCTTGCATTTACCAAATTTCTTCTTAGTCTTGCTAAGGTAAATTAGTCAACAGCACAATTACACTAATGTAATTACACTGAGTAATGGAAAGCAATATTTTGAGGCAATATTTAACCAATTGCCTTAATTACTTTAAGTTCTGATAACTTTTGTGGGTTTGCAGTGCCTCCAGACGCCACTACACCACCACTTCCAAACAAAGCAGTTCCATTAAACCATTTTTATTATAAAAGTGGAATGTATATTCTGTTGGTTTTGTTATTGAAAAATTACCTTCAGTTACTAATGAAATGTACCAAATCCCTTTGGAAAGAAACTTCTTAGACACTGTCCTTTTTTTTTTTAATGACCATGATTAAGTTTTGCAACACGTATCACAAATGCGAAACACATAAACTTAGTGACTACTTTTAGCAGCAACAGCAGCAACCAATGCCTCCTGTAAGTGGAGATCAGTCTTTCACATTACTGGATAAGAATTTTGGCCAACTTTCCTTTTCACACAAGGACAGTTGGTGTTGGATAACTTAAATTTTGATTCAAAGCTTCAAACGTGTGTATTTTTTCCTATTTGTTTTTTTTAACTTCAGCTCAGCCTGACAAAAAGTCCACTGAAAGAAGCAGGTTGCCTACAGGGAGAGCCTCCCATACTTAGGATACTTCTCATAAGCTTTGATTTCAGGTAAAGGTATCCGAGAAAGATTTTTTGCTTTTGATGAAAATCGCTTATGTACATGCTCAGTCGGTTCTCAGTTCTGGTTGGGCCACTCAAGGACATTCACAGACCTGTCCTGAAGTCAACCCTGTTTTCTCTTTTCTGTGTGTTTCGGGTCACTGAGCAGAATTGGCTCCTTCCATGATTTCGCAGTTCCAGTCCTGAAAGCTTTTCATTTTAAGTCACGTTAAGCAATCTTTCATGCTATTCTTTTAGTGACTCAATTATTAGGTTGAAATAATACATTGTGAAACTGTACAGGTGAATGACAGAACTAGAGATGGAAAAATACTAACTCACAGTGCATTCCGCTTGTGGTTTTTTTTTTTATTTTGTTTGAGCCTTACACTCAAAATGACAAAATTGTGATCACAGATTTATCAGAATCAGAATCAGAATCAAAAAACTTTTTTGATCCTGGAGAAAATTACTTATGTTATGACTGCACAGACACACAGAGACACAGAGATGAAAACAATATAAAAATATAAAGTCTAAATAAATCCAATAAAAATTCTGTAGAAAAAAACTCAATATGAAATACCCTGTGCTAAATACACAAATGCTGAGTATAGACACTATAGATAAGTAACTTACAGTTGAGTGAATTACTAACAACACAGATGGTAGTTAGGAGTATGTTACTGCATGTAGCAGAGATCAGTGGTACGTAATTTATGTAAATTAAAACAAAAATGCATTCCTGTAATTTGGACCCTTTTCTGAGTACTTAGTTAAAGCACCATTGGCAAGAATTACAGAGTTCAGTGTTATGTTGCTACAAGCTTGGCACATAAGGATATGCGGGTCTTTTCCAGTTTCTCCCTGCAGCTCCACAACAGCATCTGTCAGACTGACTCAGCAGTGGTCTGGTTATGAAAGGGGCCTGGTTTCTCACAAATGTAAGGCGCTCAATCTCCTCAATACTTGAGAGACATTTAGTCTCTGAGGAAGCTGTTATGTGAGTTTTACTGATGAGTAGATTGCTTTTGGCCACTCTGCCATAAAGTGTGTTGCAGGGTTGGTTGTTATTCTAGCACGTCATACCATTTCCACTCAGGACCTATGTTCTTTCAGAGTGACTGTTGGGTTCATGCTCACCTTCCTAAAGCTCTTTTTCCCCATTTGCTCAGGTTCTAGGATGAGTCTGGGTAGCTCAAAGAATCATTTAAAATTTATTTTTAAAGTTTTTGATTCAGACAGAAAACGTTGTTTTTGTTCTTTTAACCACAGGTTGTCAACTCTGTTATTCATATATATTCTGTTTTGTTGAAGTTTTGCTCTAAAAATGATCACTAGATGTGTTTTTTTTGTTGTTCACAAATTAATCAGAACCATTGTCGCAACTAGTGTTCTTGAAATTTTAAAGCATGTTTTTTCTTTTTAAAGCTATTGTAATAGAAAATGTGGATCATCTTGGAAACCTTTCAGTTAAATGTGTTGTTTTTTTAGTCTAAAACAAAAAGTCTCCATCTTCTTAGAAGAATTCAAGGAGGTAGCGATAAAAGTTCTATCAAGGAAGAAAAGGTTTGAAATTATATTACATTTGTCGACTGTTTATTTGACCCACTTCGTCTCCAACAAAATTGACCAAGTTTTCTGTTAGTACAATGTTTCCCAGAATAAATGTTTAAATCTTACAGGTTTAACATCAGAAAATGCTAAAATGTGAAATTTAAAGTGTCTTCTATAAGAATAATAAAAGCTTAATGGAAAAAACCTGACTATTTCTAGTCTTATTTCTATACTCGAAAGAGGGCAGGCTCACTATTTGGCAGGCTCTCATATCTTGCTAGTTGCTGAGGTTATCTTGTCTCTTTCTCAGGCAGAATGTTAAACTGTCAACTTCATCAGGTTAACATGCTACTACCAGTAAAACACCAGATCCTGCCAAATAGTGAGCCTGCATCAATGTATGACAGCTGTTATAACTTGATTTTTTTGGTTTATATATTGATATAATGCGTTTATATATTAATATGTTTACATATTGATTTAATGAGTTTGGGGATGGAAAGTGGTCTATTATTTTGTACACTGATCAACTTGCCACCAAAACAGCTCTGACTCTAAAAGACCTCTGAAGGTGGGCTGTGGTATCTGGCAGATAATTCCTGATAAGCAGCAGATAAGTCGATAATTCCAGGAGGCTGCGAGGTGAGGCATCCATGGATCACATTCGTTTGTCCAGCACATCCCATAGTTGTTCATTCAGATTTAAATCTCCAGAATTTGTAGGCCTAGTCAACACCCTGTCAAGACCATTTTATGGGTCCATTCATCATGAAATAGGTGAAGAAAGCCATGGTACATCTAAGAGTTCACACCACTGAGTACTATCCCACTGGTTCTCAGTTAAAACTCCTTTGCAATAAGTTACTCTATGTCAGTGTAACATGTAAAGAGGAAGTAAGAGTGGAGTTATGGTTGTTAATGAGTATCTGTAATGAAAACACAATAGAGGGATGCCTCTGTTCTCACACTGGAGATTACTGCTTAACATTTCCTGAGATCACCTCTGTCTCTGTGGAAGGGACGTGATGACAGATTACTTCAACCATGTCAAATAGAAAGAAGAAAATCAGTCTATTATAATAAGCACCTGTAATTTTAATGGAGCGCCTGTGATTACGGGTAAATGTCAGTGAAAGTCATGGTCAGTAGTGGCCAGTGTTAAACAGGTTAGGCAAATTTCATGTGATGAATTAGGAACTGTAGAACTGCACATCTGAAAAAAAAAAAAGTTTGGTAGACTGCTTAGGTCTGATGCAATGCCCAGTGTTTTATATACTATGTACTGTAGGCTATATAATAAAATTTCTAATTTCTAATTAGAAACTTTTGAATTTTACTTCATAAACTTTTAATTATCTGTTCAGGACCCCATGGTGCTGCAATGGGTAGCGCTGATGCCTCACACCTCCAGGGTTGGGGGTTCAAATCCAGGTCCTGGCCTTGTGTGGAGTTTGCATGTTCTCCTTGTGGTGGCGTGGGGTTTCCTCTGGGGTCTCCAGTTTCTTCCACAGTCCAAAGTCAGATGAAATGGGGATTCTAAATTGACTGTAGGTGTGAGTGTGTGTGTGTGTGGGCTGGCGCCCCGCCCAGGGTGAGTCCCTGCCTCTCGCCCGTAGACCCCGGGATAGGCTCTGGGTCCCCGCGGCCCAAGTGTGGATTAAGCAATTACAGAAAATGAATTATTATCTGTTTAGGTATACTTTATAAGAAATAAATTACAAAGCAATAATAAAACAGCTCAAAGTAAAATTCTAATGTGTTAAAACTGAAATATTAGTGCACACTCTAATAAAAAGGTAAATGAGAATCATCACTCACTCTGTATTATAAATAAAGGTGTGTGTCATGCATGTATATAATGCTGTTGCGTAGGCAACACCAACAAAAGCACTTCAAATATAATGTCACAGAAAGTCCTTTTTCTCTCAGAGGAATGGAAGTATCACATATCAGGTGGATGTGAGTTCAGCGTTCGCAATTCTTAGAACCCAGGAAGAACCAAATAGATATTTCTTAACCAGCACTAGAGAACATAAGTAATGTTTTGCGGATGTGTAAAGCTAATCATTCCCCAGTCTCCTCTCTAGTCTTTTTTTTTTACCAGGATCAACTGAAATAGAGACTGAGGTCTTTACGCTGTGAAGGACCATGACTTCATTAACAAGCTGAGTAATGAGCATCCCTTACTCCATATTAAAGTGTTATTAGTTTTAATAGGGCTAACCGACTGCCCTACATAACAACAGCAAGGAACAAGGAGCAAGGACGGATGTACAGTCTAATAAGTGAATGTGATCATGAATTTAACAATCAATATGTCCATTAATTAATACTTTTTGATGAATGATTGTATTTATACTCAGTGACAAAATATGTGAAAGAAATGTTCTTAGAGCTTTAAAAATACATAGCTCTTCGCACACACACACACACATACACACACACACACTCATACACATGCATACACTCACACACACACACACACACAGACACAAACACACACACACACACACACATAGACACAGACATACACACATACACAGACACAGACACACACACACATTCAAACACACATACACACACACGCATACACGCGCGCGCACACACACACACACACACACAGACACAGACACACATACCCACAAACACACATGCACACACACACACACACACACACACACACTCACACACATACACACACAAACACAAACACACATACACACAAACACATACACACACACACACATACACACACACACACACACACACACACTCACACATGCACACAAATTAACCCCACCATTTACTAGATGGGAAAGAAACCATTACAATATAACTTCCGCTGAAATCTGATTTCAACATGTGAACGTGAATCCTTACGTGAAAATCATTGACAGAAGAGCCTGAGTCCTTGTTTTAACTTTAAATGTATTTCTCCAGTCTGCATTAGAGGGGAGGGAATGAACGGTTCTATAAATATTACCAGTTTTAACATTCTTGAGTCAGAAAGCTGTTGGGTCAGCACGCGTGTGAGCACGAGACCCTCAGAGCCTTCAGAGACGCTGACATCCATCAGTCCATCTGTTGGTCATTTCCTGAGGACGATATGTTTATTGAGGAGCGAATAGTCACGCTTTTTAAACAGAACTGTCAGCATACACTTACATATTGGAGTGTATTCTTTAGTTTCGGACTCTGCATAGCTTTCCTAGGGCCTACCATTCTAGATCTGAAATGTCAAACCAACTCTACGCTACAGGAGATCACCTGGGTATTCTTCTCGCAACAGTTCTGCCTGCTCGTGGGAAGTTCAATTGGTGGCGCTTTCAAGAAGACGTGAGTGTCTTTTTCTTTGGGGATTTTAAACAGTTCCTCCCTGGAGATTTCTTGCTCTATGTTCTTAAAGATTTCAGGACAATCTCCACACAAATATGATCAAATGCTGAATTAGCATACAAAACTGAGAATAAGTAAGTAAGGAGAGAAAAAGTACATTTTCAACTTATCTCCATGTATAGATGTTTTATCCATACTTTATTAATAATATACTTTATAGATACTTTATCTGTATCAGTATCCATAAGTACATTTGCTCAAGGTCTGGTGTTGACAGAAATTGTATTAGTCTCCTACATCAGCTCAGGAAAATTTGTCCACAACGTGTTGTATACTTTTAACCGTATAATGTCTTCTTGCATTTGACTTAAATTTTGACGAGGCAAGAATTATGTGTAAATCTGGGTTCCTGGACATTTTCTGCAGGATGTTTGGTAATGCCTTTTGCCTTTGAATCATGCAGACTTTGAATCATTCAATGAAAACAGTTCTACTCCAATTTCTGTATGTAACATTTCAGGGAGCATATGTTGAGAAGCATACAGTTGAACATATACTTAAAGACCAGACCACTGAGATAATAATCAGTAGTGTCTTTTCTTTCAGCATTTCTTCCAAATCAGTTGACTGTGAGTTAGTCGACAGATCGCCATTTTCTCCAGGTTTAGACCGTGAGATATTACATAGCTTGAAAATGGCTTTGACTCTAGGTCATCAACTATCTTTCTTCTTGGAGAGCTCATTTGATAAGATAAGATAAGGTAACCCTTTATAAGCCCCATGGGTTGGAAATTTGATCTTGGTATCATGTAGCCACACACGTCAGTTGATAAGATGAAGTAAGTACAAAATGTGAGTTTTTTTTATTAGACCATTTTATCTTGTTAAAATGGCAATCAAACAGCCATGCACACAAAATAAACTCAGAAAAACACACCTTTTTACGTATTTACTTTTTCCTTAGCATTCTATCTAAACGGACTGATTCCGAGTAGTTTATTTCATTTGGATTGTTTTGTTCATGGATATTGTGACACCCTTAAGAAAGGTGCATTATAAATGTCTCACTTATTTTCATATTTTCTGGTGCCCAACAAATTAAAATGGAGATTAGGTTATCTTTATCACCATTTGCTGCTACTGTCTGTTACTAAGTTCAATTAGTTGCACTACTACCCCAGTTTCACTACTGAGTACAGACTGAGAACCCTCCAGACCTCCAGACGGATGTCACAATTTGTTCATTTATCCAGTGTTTAATATATGACTAATTTCGTAGACATGCTTTAATTGAAGTAAATATGTAACAATGAATGAGGGGAACGCTAGTTACTTTGCATGTCAAGAACATGATTGAAGTGTTTCATGTTCATTTTGCATAGTGTGACAGACTAACTGGACTAGTGTTACTTTAATACTTTAATTGTCTGAGTTGAAAACAAAATTCTACAGTGAACTAACTGCTATTAACGTAGGGTTGAGGATAGGTTTTACACCCTAGCTTCATTTACACTTAAGGTCTTGTTGAGAGGTCTAGATTTTTTTTTTACTGTTTATTCTCTAAAAAAAAAAAAAATTTCCAAAATGTTTAGGTCACTTTTCGGTACATAGATTCACTCAGTTTGTGCAAATTAAGGCTTCAGTGACAAGTAGTATTACTTAAAAAAAAAAAAGGGGATTGGTGAAGTCATGTCAAGTAGGTTTTTACTGTCATTTCAGCCATTTCCACAGCACATAGTGAAATAAAACAACATTCCTCTAGGATTGTGGTGCAACACAAAGGACAAAAAAACAGAATACCACAAAGAACAAAAACAGAACACCACAAGACTTCACAAATGCAGGACAGGACGAAAGAGAGGGTGCAGAAATACAGAATATTTACAGTGGCAGTTGGGGAGTAAGTTTCCTTTGTTTAAGGTGGAACAAGTTAGTGTGTGTACGCAGTATGACTGAGAGAAATGAAGCAGTTCAATTTAGAGCGTTCATGTGTGGTTGTGATGTACAGTTTGTTTTGATGGCCTGGAGGAAGAAACTGTTTCCCATTCTGAAAGTGGAGGCCCTGATGAGGCCCTGATGCTGATGAGGGAAAAGAGTGTGTGGGAGGGGTGTGGTCCTTCACAGTGCTGGTGGCTTTGCGGAAGCAGCGTGTGGTGTAAATGTCTGCAACAGAGTGGATAGAGACCCCAGTGATTTTTTCAACGGTCCTTACTGTCCTCTGTAGGGTCTTGCGATCTGATGTAGCACAATTTCTGTACCACGCTAGGATGCAGCTACAGATAACGTTCTCTGTGAACACTAAGGAACTCTAAATGTTCTCCACTGAGGAGCCACTGATGTTCAGTGGAGAGTAATCATGGTGTGTTTTGTCCACATTCAGAGAAAGGTTGTTGGCTCTGCACCAGTCTGTTGTATGCCACCTCATCATTCCCACTGATCAAACCCACCACAGTCATGTCATCAGTGAACTTGATGATGTGGTTTGAACTGTGCATTGCTACATAGTTGTGGGTCAGCAGTAAGAACAGCAGATTGCTGAGAACACAGCCCTGAGGAGGCCCTGTGCTCAGTGTGGTGGAGATGTTGCTTTTGATCCTGACTGAATGAGGTCTCCCACTCAGGAGGTCCAGGATGCAGTTCCAGAGGGAGGTGTTCAGGCCCAACAGTCTCAGTTTTCCTATCAGATGCTGAGGAACGATGGAGTTGAGTGCTGAACGGACGTCTATGAACAGCATTCTAACATAGGCCATTCAATGCATCTGGAAGGGAGGCCTCACTCTCACAGGCAGGTGGAGATAGTCTGTTGGTGATGCCCTGTAGCATGTGCTGTGTTTCACCAGTGTCCTGGAAGTGGCCGTGGATTTTCTCAGTATGTGCATCTGCCCAGGTGTTTCCCATTGTCTAGTCAGTAAATGTACCCCCTGTGTTTCAGTCTGTGTTTGTGGATTCTTTGTACATTTCTTGTATTACCTTCCATTTGAACTCTGGTTCTGTTATCACTTGTTCTTCCATTTTTGCTCATATTTTTGTTAAACTTTAATGTGTTCTTTAAGTGTCTACCATGTTCATGTCGCTTTGTTAAGCCTGTTAATCTTTCCTCACGTTTTTGTGTAACCCCGGTCCCTTTGTTTATGTTTGTTTAAGTTACTTGTTTTTTGTATTAAATATTTGTGGATCTCACATATGCTGTCTGCCTGATGGCATGACAGGGAGGTCAGTATGTGAAGATTCATGTACAAAGAGAAATGTATAGTCAACAGCCTGTACCAACTTTTCAGTAATTGTCATTCATTCATGTGATATGAGAAGGATTTTTCATAACAATCTGGACCCTGTTCTCTATGAACAGCAGTGCTCCAGTTTTATCTGGTAATACCTACAAACTGTGCAAAATATCTCTGAGCCAGAATCAACTCAAGAAAACTATTTTCTCACAAAAGAGTAAACTTCCTTCACGTCCTTCGGGGAATATTTGTTCCAGGTTGGCATTTTTAGTGACACCTTGACACACACTGTGTGCAAATACATCAGTCGTCAGCTTGCCCAACTGCTGTGCTGACTTGGCTTGTCACTCGCCCTAGGCAATCTTAATGTTGAAACCTAAGTTCTGCTACCACAAATTCTGTACACAAAGTGCAAATTACACAGTGACAATTGGAGACGCATACACTGATAAACCAAAACCACAGGTAAACTGAATAATATTAATTATCTCATTATAATAGCACCTGTCATGGGACGGGAGATATGAGTAAGCAAGTGAACAGTCAGTTCTTGAAGTTGATGTGTTTGATAGAGGGTTGGGGAGGCAAAAGTTTTGCTGCCTTTCCTAAACTGCCACCTCAGGCAACCTGACTCTTGGAACCAGCCAGTCCATCGAGCATCAGTCAGCACAGGAACTTGTCAGGCTTAATTCCTCTCTTTTCCGTAACTTTCTAAAGCCTAGTGTAACAATAGAGCTGTTAATAGTCAACACTGCAACACAGACCGATTTGATTGATGCAGGAGCAGAATGAAACAGTCACCAGACTTTAATCTCACATTGAAGGAAAAACTACTCATTAAAAACATCATAAATTATTATTTTTTTTAAAAATCATTTTTTGAATATGTATCTTTTTCTGTCTTTTTCAGGTTGTTTAGTGCTCTTACTGCTCTCCTGCTGTCCTCCTTTCTCATTTCTCTGGTTTTTGCCATCATCCCTCTTTGCTACAATGTCCTGTTACTGGCTGTGGCGATGGCAGTGTCAGGACTGGCGATGGGCATCATTGACACTATTGCAAACATTCAGCTGGTGACTCTTTACCAGAAAGACTCTGCAATCTTCCTGCAGGTGTGTGAAAACATTATGCCTATTTATGCCTGCTCTTTCTCTTAATTTTGCATAATTAAAATTAAGTTGTTTCAGTAGGAAACACACAAATGTTAGTCACTTAAAGCACTTCTGCTACAGGCCTACAAGTTTTACAATGTATTGTAACATGGTAATTCAAAACAAAAAAACTGGTCTGTCCAACAGTTAAAATAATTTATCATGATTAATCACATTAGTTTGTGTTGTTAATTGCAAGTAATCCTATTTGTCCTGTTTTGTGAAGATAAGACAAAAAAGTTTAGTCTGAGAATAAAGCAAACATTAGTGAATTTTCTTTATTCAATTATTCAATTATTGGCACCCCAAGACTTTTGAATTATGGAAATGTAAATAAAGTGTGATCCAATGCATATTTAACTCATTTTAAGTTGGCCTAAGGGTTTAGGAACTTTTAGTTCTTAGTCATCAATGATTTCCTGTTTCACTGGGGTATAAAAATGAGTTGACACAGGGCCCAAGTCCCTTAGTCATAAGTAACCATAAGAAAGTTTCAAGAGCATTCCGTTGCAATAATACAGTTTTGTGCCTTCTCTGTGCCATCACCTTTTCCCAGGCGCTGCACTTTTTCATTGGCTTTGGGGCTCTGGTAAGTCCTCTGATTGCAGACCCCTTCCTATCGGAGTACTGCCCGGGTGTCAACGGCACAGAAGACGGCACAGCGATGATTCACCACTTCAGACACAGCCTGGCTGCCGGCTTCAGGAGCCCCATACCTCTCAACTTCTCTCATCATTCTGGGGAGAACACAGAGCAGTCCAGCGTGTCATACGCCTTCTGGATCATGGCTGTTATTAATGTAGGATACTAACCTCTCCCATGTATAATTGTTAAGTCTATACCAAAAGCTGAGATCAAGAGTCAGACCTGTGCCCTTAATTACTTGCTGAAAACAAGTGGATCACCTAGGGCTGGCTACACAGCTAGCAACAATCAAGCAATACACAAGGGCATCAAAGCTCAGAACCAAACAAATCACTTATTTGCAAAGTGCTATTTTCTCTTCCCCTTGTGTTGCGAGTGGTCACTTGTTTACGCGTGATGCACTGTGGAGTGGTGAGTTGAAGTTGGCAAGGACATGTAAAAAAAGAGCTGGAACAAGACGGGATGGAAAGATATTTTTATCTGGTACTGTTATTGTTGGTTGGTATCTCATTGTGACTCTCCACCTGGAAGACGACAGTCTGATTCCCCACCTGTTCCAGTAACATGATTAAAATTGTAAGCTCCTTGCAATCCCTCTCTCTGCGAGTTGACAAGAGGAGGATGGGTTCCCTATTTGAGTCTTGGTTCCTCCTGAGGTTTCTTCCTCCAGCTTTAGGGAGCTTTTCCTTGCCTCTGTCACCTTTGGCTTGCTCACTAGGGGCTCGGACCTGGATTCTGTAAAGCAGGCAGCTTTGTGACAATATCAGTTGTGTGTGTGTATATATATATATATATGTATATAATTTTTTATATCATAATTAAATCATAATTAAAATGATTTTACTTTTTCTCTTGCAACAAATAGAGACAGTGACAGTGCACAATAGTTTTGGTTGTAGGATTAAGACATGCGCCCTGTCTCTCCTGTCCTAGCTGCCAGTGCCCATTGCCGTGTTTGTGTTGATGTACCAAGAGAAGCTGATCCCGTTTTGCCCGAATAGTTCACCACGCCTGCTGGACAAAGATGAGCTGGCCATGGAGGCCCAAACACCAGAGACAGCAGAGGCCCCAGAACAAGATGCTGGAGGTATAGAAGAAAAACAGGAAATATTCTCTCCATGCTGAAGCTTTGGCATTTTGCTTGAAACCTAATTTATCCTCAACGTATTTTCTTCAGGCCATGGTGACCTCTTCAGCTGCTGTATGAATGCAAACCTTTCTGAGCTTCCTGCCTCATTCTTCGGAGTCCATATTCTGGGTGGAATGATTCTCTTCATGACTGATGGCATAGTGGTGAGTTTGCTGAGACTTTCAGCAGTAATGTGTCTGTTACAGATTCTTATGCAGGTTTTCAGTTTTGAGTAATCAACCAATTATTTTGAGTAATTTTGAGTAAATTTTTTTAAAGCCAAATATTAAAAAAAGCATTGAACAATATTGAAATATTGTGTCAATATTGCAAAAACTAAACTTGCAAGCCTCAAAAAATAAATTTAAAAAAAGATGTAAAAGCACAATATGGGAAAATGCATGTAAATGGGTGTCTATGCCCTTTTTTTACTGTAAGAGAGACCAGTAGAAGCATGTAAATTATGCATTATGCTAATTGCTAATAATTGCAGATTCATTGAGAATAAAATTTTAATTTAACGATTGCAAAAGCCCTAGGTGATATGACATTCATTCTTAATACAGATGTAATTTGTCATTTGAAAGGGGGCCTATGCAGGTTTTGCGTACACATACGCTGTGTCACCTCCGATGTCACTGCATTCCAAAACAGCCGGCTACTTGCCCTGCATCTTTTGGGCGGCCATCACTGGAGGAAGGCTAATGTCCATCCCTCTTGCCTATCGCTTCAGACCGGTGTACCTGCTCATGATCAGCCTGGTAATGCTGCCTCTGTATGTGTCACTAGTTTAGTTACTACATAATGCATAGTGATAATAACTATGCTCTCTCTCTCTCTCTCTCTCTCTCTCTCTCTCTCCCTGGCTGTGTTCCTCAGGCTGGTGTGATAATCACTGTCCTCCTGCTGCTGATTCTCTATACCAGTAGCATGTTCCTGTTTGTTGGAACATGCTTACTGGGCCTGTTTCTCAGCTGCATCTTCCCATGCATGCTTGCCTATACAGAGGACATTCTGGACTACCAGGGTAAACACATTCACTCAGATAATTTTCTTAATTCTTGTCTTCAAATTTACATACCTATCACTAAACAATGGTGTGATAATCCTAATTTCAGTGTTAAAAGGGCATATTTTCTTTTATAAGAAGTGATATAGTTGTTGTCAGTATAAGCCCTTACTCCCCACTGCCCCACCCCCCCCCCCACACACAAGCACACACTTATTTTGTTTACTTATTGGGGAATGACAGTGTATAAACTATGCAACTACACTCTCAAACCCTGAACCTAAGCCAAAGCTTAGATTTAGCAATTACTGAGCCTAAATATAATCTTAACCTGAATAATCCAAAAATGAGATTTTTTTGTCATTTTACTGTCAATGTGAAGACAACACTAAACACACAAACACCTCATCACTCTGATCTTTTCAGGATGTGCTACCACAGTCCTGGTGACCAGTGCTGGAATGGGTGAAATGGTCCTGCAGGTGTTGGTTGGATCAGTAAGAATCAGATTTGTTGCCTCTACTATATGCATTTCTGTGCAAGCTTGTGGGAGTTTATTGGCAGTAATTACGTGTACCTGTTTATCATAGATCATCCAGACAGCAGGCAGTTATAGTTTCCTCTTGTGTGGGATGATCACCGGCTGCATTGGTTTCATCCTTTTCTTTGGCCTGGTGCTCTGTCACCGCTTCCACAGAAAGTACCTCAGAGGTAAAAAGGCAGCTTTTGTACTTGTATTAGTAACAAAACACATCCTATGATGTGAACCTAACTAGCAGAGTTACACTGTCACTACATAAGTATTTTTTTTTTACCCCAAAAAGGAGCATCTAAAAAGACAGCTATGGTAGAGGAACCAGCTCCAGAACAACTTTCAGTTTCAACTCCAGTTCCAGCTCCGGAACTTGTTCCAGCTCCAATACCAGCACCAGTTCCAGCTCTAGAACCAGCTCCAGAATCAGCTCCATTGCCAGCTCCAGAACCAGCTCCATTACCACCACCAGCTCCTTCTCCAGAACCAGCACCATTACCAGCTCCAGTACCAGCTCCAGAACCAGCTCCAGTACCACCAACAGTTCCAAGTCCACAACCAGTTCCAGAAAAGTCAGACAAGATGAAATAGGTGCAATATTGCATTAGATCCTGGTTCCAATCAGTTACACAACATATAGGATGTTTCATAGCCAGACTTCTCGTTATTTCAAAAGAGCTTTTGGACTCATAACACATTATTCCACACCAAACTCAAGCAGAAGAAATTCCCTGAAGTGTAAAGTATGATTTTACTGCAAACAGAGGACTAGATCCTTGCAGTGTTGACCCAGTAATGAGCTCCTTTTCACAACAGCTGAAAGTGCTGAGTAATTTTACCACGCCACCAGCTAAATTTATTTATTTGCTATATGTTGTAGCGATTGTGTGTTTTATTGGTTAAGCATTGTTATTAACTAGATGTACCATACAGCAGTGCATAATATGACTGCCACAGTTATTTAATGTTACCTCTACTATATGCATTTCTGTGTAAGCTTGTATGAGTTTATTGAGAGTAATTATGTGTAACTTTACCAGACATCCCACTGGATTTATTTATTTGCTATCTGTTGTAGCGATTGTGTGTTTCATTGGTAAAGCATTGTTATTAACTAGATGTACCATATGGCGGTGCATAATATGACCACCAGAAGTTATTTAATGATGTAATGTTTTCTTTTGTGTTTCAATAAATAAATAATTTTGTGGCAGTATATTATATTATATTGTGCATATTTTATTTTGTAAATGTGAGAATTTAAAGATGAATCTTAAAGTAAGACCAAGTCATGACAGAGGAACAGAGGAAAACTGTTGTGGCTTGTCTTATGGCTTATTTGTTTGAAATTAGGTAAAAGATCTGTATGCCATTACGATTGGGCCCACCAAATTGCATTAAGATTGTCTATTCACACAGGGATGTACAGGCTGCTGAATTCTGATTGGCTACTGGCAGACTAGCGTCATGTCACGGTTCGGTTAGCGGCCGCTAGAGGTCGCCATTGTGTTTATCTGTGGTGGACTTTTATTATGACGGGTGTAATGTTTATTGTTTGTATTAGTTTTAGCTGTCCTGTGGTCCTGTGCATAGACATATATAGGTAGACGCCTATGGCAAGCCGTTTTAACATTTAATAGCCAGACTGGATATGTACGTCAGATATCCGTAATTCAGTTCTTCCCAGT
>JBBPCZ010000142.1:23332642-23356381 GCA_037974445.1 Brycinus macrolepidotus | reverse complement strand
TACTCCTATGCTGATAAGAGTATTAAAAACAGTATGTTTAGGACAGACTTAAAGGTGCGATTAATCGCGATTAATCGTGAGTTAACTATGGCAAACATGCGATTAATTGCGATTAAATATTTTAATCTACTGACAGCCCTAATATATATATATATATGTAGTAAAAAGCAACTACAATTCTGGTGCACTAAAGATATGCTGAGCTCAGGGTCACTCATTTTTGTATTTGTTTTAATGTTAGTTTCCAGTTGAATAAATGCTTATTTATCCCAGGTGACACAACTGTATAATATAGCGTCAGCTGCACATTACTACATGGTACTGTGGTGTAGTCTCTTATAGTCTTAGGCCAGCCAGTATCGTTAATCATTTAACCGGGCAAAAAGAGTTGCGTATAAGACTGTGTGACATAAAATTTAATAAATACACTAAAAAGTAAAAAGTAATATTATTTTTCTTATGCACGCAAGCCATTCAATGTCCACTGCTATCAAACAACTGAGGACACGCCAATGTGTTCTTGTATATATATATACGGTGTCCATACACACACACACACACACACACACACACACATATATATATATATATATATATATCCATACATATATCCAGTTTGTACATACCTACATACATATAATTTGTATAGTGTACTTTTAATATTGTACTCTTGTGTTGTAATAGCTGTTGGTTATGCTATTTCTACTTTGTTCTTTTGTACTGTCCACTTTGCTGCTGTACTAATGCAAATGCCATGCAAAGGGTTATCTTATCTTGTCTTATCATTCCTAAGATTTGTTCAGTTCCACCACAAGTACACCTTATTGAACTTCTCGGCCAAACACTTGCATAGTACTATTTGTCAACAAACACATTCATTAGTGTGGTCCCAGAGGCACAAGATCTTAAAGGGGAATTTCATTGATTTAATTGTAAATGTTCTGCATTATTCAATGACTGAAGTGTAAACATAGTTGTTCAGAGTGGTATGATGTGTGATGATTATAAAATCACCACAAAGTAACTCAGATTTCTTTACAACAGTAGTGATAGGAACCAGTGATCGCAATGTCAAAAAAACACAACAGAGCCACATTATTTACTATGGAAAGCAACCAATGAACGTACATGTGTCTTAAGTTTTTGTACGTGATGCTGATAATGGTGCAATCGTTAAAAATATGTTTAGGGACAAAACTATATCAAAACAACTGTGAAATGTCAGAGGCATCTGGAAACAGATTTATAATGATCTTCAACTCTTTAGAAGTCTTAGAAGTCTTAGAAGTGGAGATGCTTCCTCACATCTCCACTGTGAACAATTCTGACTTGCTAAAACTCTCTAGAACAAAACATTTCATATTAACTACTCTGATAAACTACATTTCATATTAACTTAATCTTTATTGCATCTCATCCATTTCATTAAGCATACATTTTGAAACATTGGTGGAATTCCCCTTTAAATTTGCCTAAATGCATTTGTGTTGTGGGTGAAGGCAAAAAAAAAAAAAAACACAGAGGAAAGAACCAGCACCCTTCTATCTGTGTCTGGGTTTTCTGTGACGGTTTTAAATGACTAAGAAACAGTCCATGGAGATGTGAGGCAGCGACAGCTGCCCTTTAACACAACAGCAAGCCTGCATGCTGCCCTTTAACACAACAGCAAGCCTGCATGCTGCCCTTTAACACAAGAGCAAGCCTGCGTGCTGATCAGCCTGGCCTGACGCGCCAGCCGCCATTTGAACGTCCAGATTTAGGTGGGACGCTCTGCTGGTTCTAGAACATTCCAGATGGTGGTCAGATGCGCCCGGCTGTCTGAGGGAAGATAAGATGGCCACAGCGCTGCACAGACTGTGCCCTTGTCTGTGATGATGCGGTTTCTTTTCCTTTCAGCTCGACATGAAAGACAAGGCCTTGGTACCTCAAAAGCTTATAATCAGTTACATGTGTGGAGATCATGAGAAAACAAACAGAAATCACTGAGGAGATCACATACACTGTTTATGCTCCATGGACATATCATGCATTGGAATAGTTATACAGTTAACCTTTATTGCACAATGAGGCTTAATATTGTGATACGATTAGCAACCTCGCACTGATTGCTAACGATTAACCCTTAATCTGGAGTTGGATTATTTTATCATGTAATTATTTAATTAATTCTATTTACATTCTGCATACAACATTATACAGCAAGCATTTGTTATCGCCGTGATAATTGCAAGTTCTGATTATTGATTGTAATGGTTTGATTATTTCCGGGAGATGCAGAAGTATGAAGAAGTCCAGCAGTGTGTGATCTCCCAGGCAGTGTGGACGGGTCTTTCACTACAACACTGTCTCACCCCAGGAGTATCCATCCCCCCAGCGATCCCCTGCTTAAAATAGAGCCCAGCCAGAATGGACCAGAGCAGACTGACAGCTGAGAGAGAGAGAGAGAGAGAGAGAGAGAGAGACAGAGAGACAAAGAGAGAGAGATTAATTTAAATGCTTCCTTTTTAAACCCATTGAATGTTTAAGTTTTACTAACCTTTCCTATTTAAATCCTGCCTTCTATCACGTTACCATTTCCTATCCCTCAGCTGGCTGGCCCCTCTGTTACGCTAAAACTGAGGTGCATTCTTCTCAGCAGAGGGAGCAACAGATCTGAGAAACAGGTATCAGCAATAATGACCTCACTTGGGGACACTCTAAACTCAATACTAGATTAAAGTGAACAGCCTAACCTACAGACTCTGGTCCGATGTCAAATGGCTTTTTAAATGCTCAGCGTGGAACAAGTGTATATAACTTCACCACATACTACCGGTTCCAAGACATGTGCCTAGATAGGTTTCTAAAACTGTTCAAATATAGGAAGCCATGCACTTTTTAAAATGGAGGTTCCTAAATGGTTCTTCATTAAACTTTTAAAAGATTCACTCACAAAAAATGGTTCATTACTCAAGAGTCTTTTTGGTATAATAAAGAGTGTATATTTTAAAGAGTGTGTGTTTATTGTTTGAGATTGTATGTAAGAGAGCTCTAACTGTTTTGGTTCTGGGATGCACTAAAGAGTGGTGTTAAGATACAAGTTCACAAATGAGACTGTGTGTGTCTCCCGCTTTCAAACTGTTCTAGAATATCCTCCTCCTTTCTCGCTGTTCTAGAATGTTCTCTGCTTGTTAACACTGTTCTAGAACGTTCTCTACCTGTTAACACTGCTCTAGAACCTTCTCCCCATTCACACTATTCTAGAATGTTCTCCCCAGTCAGACTATTGTAGAATTATTTTACTCAGTCACACTTTCGTAGAATTTTCCCCTCCTTTCACAATGTTCTAGAATGTTATTCCCAATCACGCTTTTGTAGAATTTTTTCCCTCCTCTCCTACTGTTCTAGAATGTTCTCCTAACTCAAGAAGTGCTATGACATTCTTCTCCTTTCACACTGTTTTAGAAAGTTCTCCCCATTTATAATGTGCTGCAGTATTCTCCTCCTTTCAGTCAGTTCTAGAAAAAAAATCTCTCCCCACTCATTGAAATCTTCTCCTTCTTCATTCATAATATTCTGGAAGGTTCTTCCCATTTTTAGAGTTCTATAAGGTTTACCAGTTCTTTTTCTAAACGTTCTAAAGCAATTGCCAACATTAGAATGATGGCGTTTGTCGTTTTTTGTTGGCTTCTTGTGTTCTGGCGTTTACAGATGCACTTGGATCACACAGTAAGAAACATCTGTGAGATAAGCCAGCGAATGATGCTAACAGGGAATCAGAAAAGACCTGCCGGACTACCCAGTGTTTTAGACGTGTTAGAATGTGTGTGTGAAATAAAGCTCTTTCAGTTTCTCTGGAAAGATCCTATAAGCACCAGGCGGGCCCTCCAGAGGCAGCTACTGGAGAGCAAAGCAAGCTTTTAGGAGTCTGAAGGTGGACTCACATGGGTGACTCCTGTGCCCTCACCCCCCATAACTCCCACACTGCTGCCAAGTGTTCAGCCATGCAAAACTGATCATTCCACAGCCAACGGTGGGAGAGGGGACGCGGCACTATAGGCTTAGTCGTACCCCCTCCCGCCCCCCCCTTCTCAGCTTTAGCCAATTGGTTCTGACAGTTTTCAGTGGATGGTGGAAGGAGAACTTTTAATAAGTAGTGCAATGCATACTGATTCAAATCAGACTTCTGCCAAATCAAAGGATGGGGGTGGACCACCATCCACCACAACTCTCGCAACACCACTATACAGTATTGCCACATGTTGCATCACATACCTTTTGTTTATGTTTACGTCGCTGTTGGTTGTGGGCGGAGCTATAGAAATACTAAAAGAGGGGCAAAATACATTGACTTGACTTGAAGTAAATGTGTACATCATTTCCACAGAAAAAAAAATGATGCACTGTGGTTCCCAGCCTAAGTAAACTGGAACACAATATTGTATTGAGGTAGTATATTTTACTGATGTGATAGTGACGTGCATATTTGAAAAGACAAATTCCCTAAATCCCTTTATTTTCAGCAAAAGTGTTTTCTGATATTTTCGTGTCTTCATGTAAAACATGCATTAAAACCTGCATTATTTTTTAAACATACCAGTAAACAAGGGATTATTGGAGAATTGTTAAATGCTCCCTATGTATTCACCTACCCTCTCTTGCCCACTCTCTCTCTCTCTCTCTCTGTCTCGACCACCCTCTCTCTGTAGAGTAGCGATGCGTGTCTCGGAGAGAGCCGGTGAATAGTAATGAACTAAGCTGCTGTGTCTATTTGACAGAGGAAGAGAGAGGAGGGGGAGGAGGAGAGGAGACTGTGTGTGTGTGTGTGTGTGTCTGTGTGTGTGTGTGTGTGTGTGTGTGTACTGTTGCAGAGAGAGCTGTGAGGATAAAGCACAGAGCAGTGGAGGGATGCAGAAGAGAATGGAGGCAGCAAAATAATCCCTCTGTCTTTACATTCCTTGACGGTCCTCATTTCATTCCTTTCCTCCGTCCTGTTCGCTCCTTGTCAACAGGCAGAGAGTTCTGAAGATGGCATACAATGGAACACTCTCCAACTCTGACTCCTCTTCACCATCTCTTTCTCTCTCTGTCATTTTTTTTTTCAGCACTGCTGCTGGGTCTCCTGGAGGGCCTGGTTGGATTTCTGCTAAGAAATGAAGGCCTGAAGAAAGGAACCGAAAGAAGTATGCAGGAGGGAAACAGAAAATGGTTCAGAGGACGGAAAAGCACCTGCTGTCCCTGTAGCACCGGTTCGCAGAAAAAGACTCCTGAGGGCGAGAAAGAAAGCCTGGATGCATTCTGGTGGACTGACTTCAAAACTGAACATAAAGTGCTTTCCAATATTAAACAAATCACTGTTGGCTGGCTAACTTGACCGAAAAAAACAACTGAAAATGGAGAACTTTGACCCTAGGAGTCCACCAGGTGAGGGCAATTTCTGAACCTGACAGCATGTACATACTTACAATGGAACTAAATCCATCCTACATGAAATTTTAGGTCAATTGTTTTCCATGAGGATGTGGTTGTACGTGTTCTTTTCTGAGGATACCAAAATAGTTTTATATGAAAGAGTAGCTCTGGAGAAAAATGAGCAAAATGAACTACTGCGCTATAAAAACTGAGCTTCTGATTGCTGTGCAGCTCAGATATCAGCTGGAGTTCCAATCTTGAGAAGAAGGGTGGGAGGACCAAAAAGGACCCCCCCTCCCTCTGTATTCTTTCAATCCAAGAAGCAGAGGCATGCAGCCAAGGTAAAGAACAAGGACTCATTGAAGAAAATAAGAAAGAGGCTTGGGTAATGCTGGGGCCCATTCGCATTCTCCTTTTCCTTTCTTCCACTCTTAAGGAAGGTTTAAACTTTTTTTTCTTACTTGCCACTCACAAAGACATGCTGCACATACTTGCCAACCCCGAGAACTCAGAAATAGGGAGATTTTCCAAACTCAAGACAGAGGGCCGGAGAATCTACATACAAAAAAAGAGCTTCAGAGGCTTCTTTCATTCTTCTATTCTGGTGGCTCTCTTTGCAGCCTATACAACTGCCACATAATAACCCAAAAGCAAAAGGAAAATAACTGTATTACTAAAAAGATGTAACTTGTTTTGACCTCAAAGGTGTTCAAACGACATCTCAGTGATCAAAGCAACAGCTCTTATCTGAACAGACTGATAGAGCTCCAACTGAACTTAACTAAGAACATCAACTGGTTTCCTCTATTGACCAAATTTTAATTAACTGGCTTGCTTTAGCAAAATGGAATAGAAATTTGAAAATGATCTAAAATAAGAGAAATAAGAGAATGAAGAACAAATTCAAACCCATGAGAACACTAGGAGATGGCGATGAAAACTAATACTCGTCCTGGAGAATGGGCTGGAAAGTGTGTTATCTTATGTTGTAAGGTAAAAATATGTGCATATTAAATTTTTTCAAAGTTGTCTTATCTGACCAGATTTCCTAAAATGAATTTCTGTTTCTCTCCTCCACACCCCCGCACCTCTTATACCCACCAGACTATGTTGACTACCACTCTGTCTCTCTCTCTCTCTCCCTCTCTATACTCTTCTCTCTCACACACTTGCTTATACACAGAAGATGTGGAAATACAGGTAAGTGTGTTTATTTTATGCTTTCTACATTTTGGCAGCATGTACTTGCATAGCATACGACAATTACAGTAACTGGTAGAGAAGGTTTTGATATTTTTTTTCACAGCCTTCTATAATATATATTGATTTCATAACTACATTGCATATATTACACTGTAAGCAATACGAAATATCACATTGAAAGGTTCCTACACTCAGAAAATGATCCTTTACCCAAACTTAATTGAATTTTGGAAAGGATTTTCACACATTTAAATGGCTCTCTTTCAAAATAAGGCAGTTTTGTTGATCCAACTTTGGCTAAATTTAACCTGCTGTCAGTCTTCACACTCAACGGTTCACTGAACTTAAAGAAGGCATTAGGCTAACACTCTTATCCAGAGCGACTTACAATCATTAGTTACAGGGACACTCCCCTTGAAGACACTGAGGGTTAAGTGTCTTGCTGAAGGACACAATGGTAGAAAGTGGGGTTTGGACTTACAACTTTGTGGTCATTGTGTTCACAGGCAAGTGTTTTACCCACTAGGCTGCTACCACCCACAATTTGATTTGCCAAGGTGAACTTCTATTACTTGTGTCATTCCAACTTATCAAACTAGAACTGGTTTAATAGTTGTCAAGTTAAGTCTAGTAGGTTGTTGTTATTTCAGCCATATACACAGTGCACACTGAAACAAAACAACGTTTCTCCAGGACCATGGGGCAACACAAGAACAAAAATAGAACACCACATGATTAAATGGAGTGGAGACAGAACAAAATACAGAGAGTACAAAAAGAGCAAGAAAAACACAAGAGCAACAAAACAACAGGACAAGACAACACTTAGTGAAGTCAACAAAAGCAGCTATGGTACAAGTTTGAATGAATGCAGTACCATGACAGATACTGTGTTATAGCAGCAAAGCCGTTCAGTTTGCAAAAATACAAACACAAAGGAAAATGGCGATAAATACTAGTTGTGCAAATTATAATGGCAGGGCAGAGAATGTGCAGTATATAATAAATAAAGGGGTATTTACAGTGGCAGTTGGGGTGTAATTGTTTCAGGCAGAATAGTTGTGTGTATGCATTGTTTTAGAAGACATTTATTTCATAGGTATGTGTGTTTGTGTGTGTGTGTGTGTGTGTAGGGGGGTACTATTCAGTTCAGACTGAGGATTCTGATGGCCTAAGGGAAGAAACTGTTTCCTGTTCTGGTTGTGGAGGCCAGCATGCTACAGAACCTTTAGCCAGACAGAAGGAGGGAGAAGAGGGTGTGGGAGGGGTGTGTGGGTTTATTGATAATGCTGGTGGCTTTGCAGATGCAGCGTGTGGTGTAAATGTCTGTGACAGAGGGGAGAGAGATCCCGATGATCTTCTCATCGGACTTCACTATCGTCTGTAGGATCTTGCAATCCGAAACAGAACAATTTCTGTACCATGCCATGATACAACTACACAGGTTACTCTTTATAGTCCCTCTTTAGATGGTGGTGCACAGATGCTGCTGGGACGCTTTTGGTGATGGAGATGGTCCATGTGAGGTTCTCTGTGATGTGAACCCCAAGGAACTCCATTGGATGATCTTCATTGAGGAGCCGTTGATGCTGAGCAGAGAGTGATCACATTGTTCCCTCCTGAAGTCAACAACCATCTCAACAACCATTTTGTTTTGTCCACAACCAGACAGGTTTTTGGCTCTGCACTAGTCTCTTAGCTGTTATACCTTCTTTCTGTAATCCACCTCATTGTTCCTGCTGATCAAAGCACAGTGGTCATGTCATCAGCAAACTTGATGATGTGGTTTGAACGTTACTGAGTCTGAGTGCACAGCACTGGGGAATCTCTGTGCTCAGCGGGGTGGTGCTGATTTCGCAGTCAAGAAGTCCAGGATCCAGTCGCAGAGGAAGATGTTCAGGCCCAGCAGTCTCAACCTCCCAATCAGATGCTAAGGAATGATTGTGTTGAATGCTGAACTGAAGTCTATTAACAGCATTCTCACATTAGTGTCCTTTTTGTCAAGGTGGGTGAGGACCAGGTGAAGGGTGGTGGTGATGGCATCATCCGTTGAGTGATTAGGATGATATGCAAACTGCAGGGGGTCTAGTAAGGTGGGCAGCTATGATTTTATGAGCCTCATGACAAGTCTCTCCAAGCACTCCATGATGATGGGTGTGAGTGTGATGGGATTATAGTCATTGAGGCAGGACACTGGCAAATTCTTTACGGGGATGATGTTGGTGGCTTTGAAGCACACTGGAATGACAGTGGTGCTCAGAGAAATATTGAAGATGTCTGAGAACATCTCCCAGCTGTTCTACTCATCCTCTAGGCACACAACCAGGAATGTTGTCTGGTCTGGCACCCTTACATACATTGACTCTAAGCACATCAGCCATGGTCAGACAGAGCATCTGGCTTTTTTTGTGGGGGTGGCCATGTCATTCAGCATCGAACCATGCATAGAAGTGATGCAGCACATTTGGAAGGGAGGCCTCACTGTCACAGGCAGGTGGAGTTGCAACCTCCTTAAATATGTCTCAGTCAGTGTGCTCAAACATTCTTGAAGAGCAGACATGGCACCTGGTGGCCATGTTTTCATCTGCTTTCGAACAGGCTATGCACATCTGATAAGCAGTCTGTATGCTGGGATCAGCATAACAGAGATGTGGTCTGAGTAGCCAAGGTGTGGACAGGGCTCAGTGCAGTATGCACCAGAAGTGTTTGTGTAAACACAGTCCAGCTCATCCACCACCCTCTTTGCAAAGTCCACATGCTGGTGGAATTCAGGGAGAAATGAGATGAGATTTGCATGGTTGAAATCTCCAGTGCCAAAAAACGTGCATGTGGGTGTGAGTTTTAGAGCTCACTGATGGCTCCCTAAAGTTCGCTTAAAATCCAGCAGCAGTGAACAGTAACTAGAAGCCAGCACAGTGTTCATACACCAGTCAGTGTTGAGTTAAACACACAAGCCCTTTCCTCAAGTTTTTTCAGTCAGAGCTGGACTTCAGTCCAAGTGGAATGTTAGCATGTCGCTGTTGCTGAGCCATGCCTCCAAAAAAAGAAAAACACAGCAGTCTCTGAGCTCAAACTGGGTAGTTTGTTGGAGTCGGATGCAGTCCAGATTATCATCCAGGGAGCAAACACTGGCGAGTAGAATGGACGGGATAGCTGGCATTAAGCTTAGCATGGATGCCTGCCCGCTTGGCGCACTTCCGTTTCCTCATGCTCAGCTTGCAATGTCCCCTCACCGAAAGGCGCAGAACTTTTCGAGCAGTCCATCCTTGAGGTAAGTTTCTTGTAAATATTTGAAATGAAGCAGGGTCTGGCAGTGTACCGTGTATACCATGAGAACACTTGATGATGGCAATGAAAGCTAGAACTCTACCCAGAGAATGGGCTGGAAAGCGTGTTGTTGTCACGTGTGGTTCGTACCACGGGAAGAAGGGTGTGCAACTGCGGATTTCCATGTTGACTTACTTTATTCAGATAAACAAAGAAGGCACGAGGGCCAAAACTCAAATAAGCTCTAAACATACACGACAGGTACAAACCAAAGTAAATGTGAGGGTGAAACAACCACAAACCAGGCACAGGGGACACTTAAATACAAAAGCAGACACAGACAGGAACCAATGGAAACGGAACATTACTTATTGCTAAACCCCGGGGAACACACCCAGGTGTCCAAAATAAAGGTTCATAGGGCAGCCTCTAGCGGCCGCTGACCGGGACGTTACAGTTGTCTCATTTGTTATGTCCATCAGCAAGACAAAAACAATTTAAACCAACAGTGCATCTTTTTTGAGTATGTTGGTTTGAAATAATCAAAAACATTCCCCTAACTTAAAATAATGCAGGATATATACTCATGTATGGCAGACTAAATTTATTTGTGTTTGTGTTTTGTCTGGAATCCCAAGAATCTGGGGGGGGAAAAAAAGGATGATTGCTTTTGACTGAACTGACTCTTAATTATGTTATTTAATGTTAGTGTTTAAAGTAAATTAAAAAATCATTACTTTTCTTAATTTCAGCTTTCTTTTTTTCTTAACACATGCAAGAGCCAGCTCTATTATTTTGAATGGAAATGGTTCTTGGCTTTGATATATATATTTCTAATAAAGACGTGAAACTTTACATCATGTAGAAGTCTTGCAAAAGATCTTTACATTTTTCTCATTTACAAAAATTGTCCTTTAAAGAACCATCCACTGGTAGGTTCTTTAGGGAACCAAAAGTGTTTCTTCTGTGGTGTAGCTCCGAAGAACTCTTTCTGACACCCTTACTTTTTGTATGCCTTTCACTACCTGACAAAAGATGTATATATGTGATCATGTCAATATACCAGAACGAGCTGTGAGCAAAAGAGAAATCCACACTAGGCCTATACCTATAAATGATTGCACATTCCTATAAAATTGTCAAAGCTAACATTTGAACCTGTCAGTGATTCTGTATGTAAGCTGAACTCTTTAAGCCAACCCGTGGACCAAATTCCTCATACAAATAAGAGATCTGTGCTGTTTGGGGGGGAAAATCTACTTCTGCACAATCTCTGTCTAGGTGGCCGCTACACATATGTGATTAATTTAATAATCCGTAAATAGTCAAAAGTAATACAGCTGCTCTTTTGATTTATTCCTAGCAACGCTTGAGTGAGCCCCCAGTCACAGGGGGTCAGAGGTATAATCCTGGTGGCATTACTGGGTGTCTGAAGTGGTATTTTTAAGCATAGTAGAATATTTTATTTCAATCTTAGATTTTCTACTATGCTATTCACTTCAGTAATAATAGGCTGCTTGAGGAGTTTCTGTTGGGTTATGGAGATCATACAGGTACATGTAAACATTGCCGATCTTATTAGATGCTGACCCAATCTTTATTGCAAATGTTTGACTGTGAACAATTTCAACTGCATAGGAAGGTTTCATGTTTAATGCAAGAGCATACCCTGACATCTGCTCTTCATTCAGGGCCAGATCCTGAGTCACGTGTTTTAAGTTCCACTTAAGTCGTTATGCTTCCACACAGATATTCAAAGTAGTGATGTATCCCATCTCATTTGAGTGCTCCTAGTGAAATGTATGACTTCAGACTGTTCATGACAATGACTGGCCTGAGCACAATGTGGGGTGTATATATCAATACTAACCAGGCCTTTTTTGATACAAAGGAAAAATCAACACTGAATCCAGCAATAAATAACTTGCTGAAATAAAGAGGGACAAGTGTTCTTCTACCAATTACCTAATCATAGGTGGCTGTAATGGATGGATCATATCCAGGAATTATGGTTTTCTCCAACATAGGCTTTTGGAGTTTCGTTTGCAGATAATATCCAGGTCAAAGGCTGGCTAATGTGTGGTTACGATGAATGATTAACAGGATAGGCTAGTTGGAAAGACTTTGGGGTCCAGGCACAGGGAGATATGAATGAAGATATGAAAGAAGATATGAAGATATGAAAGAATAAGCCATAACAGTAAAATACAAAACAACTATACAAATGTTATCTAGAAAAACAAATAAAACACCAACCATCATCTATTCCAGAGTTTGTTAGCTAGCTAATTGCCAGTAGGCCTGTGTACCTGTCTTACAAATAGGTTAACAAATAGTCATAATACTTCTGTACGAAAAGGAATAGTCTTATCATTTATACTCTTGTTCTACAGTTCTATTTGTAATACCCTATATTTTGTATTCCTTCAGCAAACACAAGGCTAGGAATTTGGCAAAACAGACATAGCACGTAACACAGAGACAAAAAAATACAGTGTGTTTGCCTCATACCTCCCAGGGCAGTGTTTTGGGGCGCAGCCATTGCCCATGATTCTGAACATTTTCCTCTAAGCCTCATTGACTTTCAGTAGGGAAGGCGTCTCTTAAAGGAACCTACATGAAAAGAGAGTCCAGCATCATTTATGAACAAAAAGTCATGGATCAAAGGTTTTAGTTTCTTATAAAACAGGCTGTTTTCACAGTTCAGCTATATAAGCTTGTTCGGTCTTGATTGAGAACACTTTAATTTACCCATTACTTCTTCAGATAAGCCCATCTTTGTCCATTGTAATCTACATTTTTACATAACGCACATGGGTCTCCATGGCTTATTTCTTTGACTGACCGAAATAGAGAAATGAGGCCAGACTGGCACTGCTGAGCTCATTAAAGTGGTTTGTATACAGATATTGAATCCATGTAACAGTTTTAGGCTATTACAGCAAGACAATGAGAAGAACCAGTCTGACACTGAGTGCAAGAGACCAAGAGTGGAATAAGAATGGAAAGGTTAAATATTAGAAGAAGTTACAACGGCTGATTAACTGATTTTACTTCAGAATCTGATGATGTTTTACCCTCAAGCTCCCTTACAAAGAATTTACCCTGAGAATGCTCTTCACGATTAGAATTGTGAAGGACAACACAACACAACTTGTAACTTTATTACTGTATCCACTAACTAAACGCTAACATCCATGTTAAGTCCTTGTTCAGCTTTGATCAGCTTGATTTTAATCTTACAATATGTTAAAACATTTTTGGAACACTGTAACAGTATAGGCAACCCTGTATTCGGTGCTTGTATATCCTCACTGAGGCAACAGCAGTTTTCTTATAATGAAAATTGAACATTTTAACATCTATGAAGAGATCTGAGGACACTCCTTCATAGAAAAATAATTCTCTCTGGATCCTTAAGTCTTACTCTTGTCTTTAAAAGCTTGATTGTGTGGTCCATGAGTAATTCTGGTGTGAATCTAGAGATGAGATTTGGATCACTGTAGGGCTGGAAGAACCAACAAACATCCATGTTTAGCCTCCTGGCAGAAGCAGCCAGATTTGGATCTGATCTCCTGGCATCTCCACTTCCATGATGCCATGTCTCCTAACAAGGTCCTTAGGGTCTTTGGACTTGCAGTATCTATGCAAAACACACCCACCACCATACACCCAAAAATGGTACTTTGGTAAAGGCAAAGGTTCTATATAACTGTGAAGACTCAAAGAATCATGGTTCTTTGCCTGGTTAAATGGTTCTTTTCTGTGATCGAAAACGAGTTGCTAATGATTCTTTACAGAAATGTTTTAAAATAACAGCAAAAGAAATATTTTTCTTAGGCCCTCTTTTAGACAGACTCATCACAGCTCCAGTTTGAAACTACTACCCCATATTTACATCCCAGTGGCTCAGATGTGACCCAGATGTGCGTAAAAAGTAATATATGAATGATAGTACACATTCTATTAGTATTCCAGGGGCTCCAGTCATTTCCAGACATTTCTTTATTTTTTATATGGATTTGTTTTTTGTTTTGTTTGAATACTTTTGGGTTTAGGTTCAGAGTAATTTCAGTGAAAGATTAAGCAGAAAAAAATAAAGATCTCCCCTATCCCCCCAGCTTTACCAAAAGGTGCCAATATTTCTGAAGGGCAATGTATATGTGAAGAAAGGACACAAGATAATGCCTCATAAAGCCATGATACATGAAAATATTCAGAATATAATGGAACACAAAGCGTGTTTGATGCCATTCAGCTCTGAATAAGATTACTAGTGAGCTTAATCAAATATTAATTAGCTCAGATAGGCATGGGGGCCTGATGACACAAACAGGCACGTTCTCATCAGCTTCATACACACACTGCATGAAGATGAATTGGCCATGGCAGTCAATCCATTTTCATTTCCACAAAGACAAAGACCTGACAGAATAAGTCGATACCTGAATGCATGTGGGGTGCAGGGACTGAACTGTGAATCATTTTAGCAAGGATTTTAGAGGATCAGAACTTAGCAACCAATATACCAACATATAGCAGCAGTTTCACCAGTCACTGATGCTTCAACAAACTGCAAAGCAGAAAATAAGCGAACAAGCATTAGGAATAGTTTGGTGGAAAAATCTGATTCAGTCAATTCAGCCAATTGTAATTGGCTTGTAATTGTTTTAAATGATTATTTTATTCTGTTTATTCAATTGCTTTGTATGCTAGTAGTTGTTTGTAAGTCTTTTATTCTATCTGGGTTGTGATGTTGCCACTTGGCCAGGACTCCCTTGTAAAAGAGATCTGCGATCTCAGTGGGACCTTTCCTGGTTAAACAATGGTAAAATAAAATTAAAAAAGCACCGGAGCTAAGAGGCTAGAAGCACTAGAAGTCAATAGCCACCCAAATCGTTTCCATAAATACATCTTCAAAACCTCTCTCAACCTTCTCAAACCACACCCACACTATATAGACAAAAGTATTGGGACACACCTCTTAATTATTGAATTCAGGTGTTTCGGTCATACCCATTGCCACAGGTGTATAAAATCAAGCATACCAAGACATTTTGGACAAAGCCATGCTTCCAACTTTGTGGACACAGTCTGGGGAAGAACCTTTTCTATTCCAGCATGACTGTCTCCCAGTGCACAAAGCAAGGTCCATAAAAACATGGTTGGATGAGTTCGGTGTGGAAGAACTTGACTGGCCCACACAGAGCTCTTACAAATTCCCACAAATTCCCCACAGAAACACTCCAAAATCTTGTGGAAAGTCTTCCAAGAAGAGGGGAAGCTGTTATAGCTCCAAAAGGGGGACTAACTCCGTATTAAAGTCTGTGTATTTGAATGCAATGTCATTAAAGTCCCTGTGGGTATAATGGTCAGTCGTCCTGATACTTTTGTCCATTTTGTGCAGCTCTTCATTAAGGCGACACAGACTTGTGGATGTGGTTTAGGACAAAGTAAGACTTACTGTGAGCTAAAAACAAAATTTCACAGTGTAGCTAAATGCTGTGGTTGCCGTTAGAGACAACAGGGTCTGCATTCACCAACCACCTCAGGATTAGGACTACTGATGTAGAATCAGTTTTGCAACAGTTATCATCTAAGATCAGTCCTTCTACTAAATGCTTAGTGAATACTAGACAGTATTTTTGAGGAAACAATTTGGGTTGACTATTGGGTCCCTAGAGCCTCATTGCTCTAGTGTTAAACTAAAGAACCAGTTTGGATGACAAATAAGTCTTTTCTGATTGACCGCATCTGGGGTGAATGGAAAATGAGATTTTTCACCAGACCATTCCTTCAACTTGAATTGCTAGTGCATTGAGAACCTTTGCTTCGTAGAAGCTTTATAGTTTTGTTTTAAAGCTAAACGGACTTGCAAATGGCGTTTCTGTTTAATTGATGACGTTCTGAGGATGGAAGGAGCAGAAGCTAGAGGAAAATCCTCTTGGACAACAATATAAGGAACATGTTTATGTTGATAACAGCAAACAGCAAAGGATATCTTTTAAATAATACAACAGTAAATGTGCAAATAGACTCTGACCCAGTTTTAAAGGCTGTAAAGACAAGTCAGTGAAATGCTATTCGCTTGCGTTCCTTTTGCATGCCAAGTGAAGTCTGAAGCCACATTCGGCTGTGTAAACAAATCGGAGCATGATGCACGACAAAGGAGCGGGCTTCTGTCAAATTACTGTGAGCTCGCTTTTAACAGTTCAAACAGAGATTGTTTTAATTATCGAAATCTAGCAAGCTCCCCAGACAGCAGCCTTGATCAGTGAGGTAATTCTCCAAGCCTTTTGTCGGAAGGGGAAAGTCAAGAGGACTCCTGGCATCAAATTGAAAATGAATGTTTGTGTAATCCCCGCAGCATTCGTCAGGCCATGGCAACTACAAAAACCCTTTTGATTAGCACTGTACCTTTCATTCCTCAGCATGGTTACCACAGTGCATCAAAAGGCTGTTTTGAATGGCCTCTGGGAGCCAGTGACTTTCAGTCAGATCTCACTACTGAAGGAGTAAGAGGAGCTCGGAGGTGGCTTGGTGTGATAAAAAAAAAAAAAAAAAAAGAAAGAAAGAAAGAAAGAAAAAAAAGAAAACCCAGCGAACCCTCTCAGAGGAGTTATTTTAAAAAAGAATAATGAGATACAAACACTTTAATCCTCCCAGGCCAGGAAAAAAAAGCTGAATAATACTGCTGCTTTTGTTTAATTATTCATGCTGATGTGAGTTTTTTAATCTTCTGCGCTGCCTGCAACTTGGCCCAAGTGCTTTAAATATTTTTGGCTGTGATAAAGCACCACAATAAGAGGCTCAATGCAGGGCGACTTATTGCCATTTTGTTTTATTGTTAGCATTTAATGAAATGCCGCAGAAATCACTCCTGTGTTTTATGGCTTTCTATTCCTATGTGATTTCTCTAGAATGTCATGTAGGGTTCAAAGCCATTAGGTACAGAGTGGCAAATCAGCAAGGGGAAAACTGTGCACGAATGAATTATTCATAGCCTTCAGCATCACAATTATTTGCTTTAGTGGGTCACAAACCCACTCGAGCATCTGCCTGTTTTCCTTTGCTGGAGTTCTAGTTTGTTTCATTTGTTTCATTATTCGCAGGATTTTAAACGGCCCGGCTCAGAGAAGACCTTACCGAGGGCTATAGTCCCTCAGACTTGTTTTTTTTTATATATCACATTTATTTCCATTCTGACGTTTATGCCCGCAATCTGAACGGCACGCTCTGCGGTCTGCAGCCCCGCATCTGAATGTTGATGAACGAATGGGAAGGACGAGGCACGTTTACTCGCTCTTTGCATCATGGTTTCCTAGGAGAAATGGACACGGCCATTCAAAAAACAAAGGAAAAATAAATAAATAAACAGGAAAGCGGGAGAAAGGATGCAGACAGGCCATGCATGCTGATGAGTGACAGCGTGGTCCTCTAATCTGGGCGAAAGGCGAAGCGCCACATTTGGAGAATGCGGATTAGAAAGATTCAGGGCTCATACGCTCGGGATGAACCGCAGCGGAGGAAGATGGGGCATCTGCGCCCGCACTTGCCAGTGACACGAGGGAGAAGGGGTGCAGTTGTGATGCTGGGCACGTTTCCTGCTGGCAGATCCTTCTGGACTGTAGGAGCCTATTAAAGTGTCTTGTAGTACAGGATAATCCTTTTGCCCGGAGCCGGGCACAGAAATGCATCAGGAAGATATAAGCCTGATGAATAACCAAAACAGTTCGGTCCGTGTGGATTTCGCAGCCTGGAGTGTGTGAAGAATGAGAATGAAAAGCGATTCTTTGTCCTGTCTCAACGACTTATTTGCACTGTTGGGAAGCTTTGGTCAGGTCTGGACACAGACAAATTAAGCTAGGACTGTCTTCACCCCAGGCCAGATTCAAATCAAACAGCTTTTAGGTCCAGAGCTGTAGGTACATCAGGATGTTTTAGATAAGATTTTCTGATGTTTGTGGCTTTTTAATAAATCATATATTGCAATTCTGTTGTTTTAAAAAGCAGTTGCAAGTCTAGAACCATTATTATTTACTCAAATGTCCTGCAGTGAAGTTCTCATTTACACTTGAATTTGTTGACAGACTTAGACCTATAAATAAAAAGATTATACTCTTATAGGGCTAGGCAACATATTTTATCACATCTTGACAAACTGTTACCATATGCTTTTCTGAGCATAACATGGATATCACCTCTACAGAACACTGACTATTTATATGTTTCATTAAAAAGAATATAATTAATCCTGTTTAACTGGACAATATGAAACGCTGAATAGAAATCATTGTACTCATAGGCTTTGGTCACACTTTGGGTCAAATCAGGCTTATTTCTTAATTCTGATTTTTATACTTGTGTTTTTTGAGTTTACAAGTGTTACACGTGACCAGTCTGGTTAATATGGTCAGACTGTAGTCGCATTTGCCTGCATATCCATATCGGTTGCCACAGTAACAACGCAGGGCGGGAGGGGCAGGAAAACTTCAAGAACTGGTAGGCCTAATGAGCTTAATGTTTACTGATCCTTAATGACTATATGTAGCAGAATTATCAGGCTGTATTTCGCAACAGTACTGCACTTTTTAGCAACCAGAATATAAACAGAACATGACATAGAAGAAAGATCTGGTCAGCAGAAAAGATAACCTTTAAAACTCATAGGTTCTACCATTAATGTTCAGAGACTGATCTCTACTGAAAGTCACTGAAAATCTACTGCATGCAAAGTTAAAAATGTTACCGAAGTGCCTGTTAAAAGCTTCAACTCTCCATATTTACCCTACAACACGATGTGCTCCACTGACTTATCGCATCACTCTGATGTCTAGAACCAATCCGAGTGACAACGAAACCATATGAGATCCCATCTGACTGGTCAAACTGAGTCGTTTGTCCAGAAAGGTTTGAAACCATCTTTAAATGTGAGTTAAATCTGATTAGAAAAAGTCAGGCTGAATGTTTGTTGCTGTTCAGAATGCTGAAAAGCTGTCCTGTTCAAATCAGAAATGCTGAAAAATCGGATTTAAGCTGCAGGAGTGAACAAGACCATTGGTTTTGATAGACTTTCTTTTAAATGTGGCACTCTCTGGAGTTTTGTCTGTTCCAACATATCAAACCTCATAAAAAAAATAATATTGTGATGTGAAGGCCCCCACCGTGCTGCCAAAACAACTCTATCCCGTTGAAGCATGGACTCCACAAGACATCTGAAGGTGTGCAATGATATCAGGCACAAAGACGTTAGCAGCAGATACTTTCAATTCTGTAAGTTGCGAGGTGGGGCCTCCATGGATCGGACTAGTTTGTCCAGCACATCCCACTCCCACTGATGCTAATTTAGATTGACATCAGGGGTATTTGGATGCCAAGTCAACACCTTGAACCCTTTGTCGTGTTCCTCAGACATGCTCCTGAACAGTTTTTTATGCGTGTTAGGCTGAAAGAGGCCACTGCCATTAGGGACACCGTTGCCTGAAGGGGTGCACCTAGTCTTCAGCAATGTTTAGGTAGGTAGTACATGTCAAAGCAGCATCCGCATGAATGCCAGGACCCAGGGTTTCCCAGTCAGTTATTGCCCAGAGCATCATACTGCCTCCACCAGCTTATCTTCTTCCTATACTGCATCCTGGTGACACTTCTTCGCCAAGTAAGTGATGCACTCAGCCGCCACAAGATGTAAAAGAAAAGATGATTTATCAGACCAGGCTCCCTTTTCCATCGCTCCAGGCTCCAGTTCTCACTCTCATGTGGTGGACAGCGTCAGCATGGGCTCTCTGAACAGTCTGCAGGGATGCAGTCCTTTCTGCAGCAAGCTGACAACTTTCCATCATAACCAGCATTAACTTTTTCAGCAATTTGTAGTACAGTAACTCTTCAGTGGGAGCAGACCAGATGAACAAGCCTTACCTCCCAAAACACATCAGTGAGTCTTGACATGCCCTTGACCATTTTGGAGATGCTCTGACCCAGTTGTCAAGCCATCAATTTGGCCCTTGTCAAAGTCACTCAAACCCTTATGTTAACTGTTCACTTGCTGCCTAATATTTCCCACTCCTTGACAGGTGCCACACGAAAATCAATGTTATTTATTTCACCTGTCAGTGGTTTTAATGTTATGGATGACCGGTGTATTTGTGCCATATTGTCCATCTCTACTTATGTCATACTAGGCATTAGATTACTTACCCTATAGGAAAATAATCCTACAACATGATATGACTTGTATGATAAACACAGCACTTTTCTGCTAACCCCTTATGTTGTTAATCATCCAAGACCTGTTTAGTGCCTGAAGTTTGCTTCTTTATTTTAATAGTGGAGCTATAAGGCCGATATAGCTAACATGCAATGGAAGCGGATATGACACTGTGCACTTGCCTCAAATCAGGGTATTAAGCGTCATGAAATAGATTTGCTCAAATGGTTTCTGGCTCTGCAGTCTCAGTCTTTGGAACTCTAAGTAACAAGCTCCTTGTTGGCAGAGTCAGGTGTGCAGAGAAGGGAAAACCTATAAGTTTTTAGCAACCTATAAGTTTCTATTAACAAGTCCAAACAGTGCCAGAAACAATAGGCACAGTGCAAGAGATCCAGTCATGCAAACAGTATAAGCTTTAGTTTAGAAGTAGACATTTTGTTCAAATTAACCCATGCAAATTCTAAGAAATGTAGCTTGGTGTATGGAAGTCATGGGATTTTGAGCTATGAATTTAGCTTAGCTTACTACATGGGCTGGCCATAATGATATATATATAATAAAGCGCAACTTTGTTGGCTCTTACTCATAAAAGAGAGTCCCGCCCCCATTTAATATATATAAATATAAAAATATATTTATTTAATTTTTTTAATATACTTTATATTATTTTTTATATATTAAATATTTTATGTATTTATTTATTATTTTATATTATTTTATTTTATATATTATTTTATATATGCATAAAATAAAGCACAATTTTGTTGGCTCTTACTCATATAAGAGAGTTCCTCCCCCCTTTTAATATATATATATATATATACATATATATATATAATTTTTTTTTATATATATATATATATATATATATATTTACGAATAAAGCACAACTTTGTCGGCTCTGACTCATTAGAAGAGAGTCCCTTCGCCCATTTAAAGCTAAAAGTACCTATTTTTTCTTCTTAAAAATTATGATTTAGCGCCTTTCCTTTGTGGTCAATATTAAAATCTATGCATGTTTGCCATGTCATTTGGGTAAGATGATTTAAAATAATAATAATAAAAATAATAAATTATTTTTCAGCCGTTTTCAATACGTAATATGTAAATCAGTGTTTGGTCTCATTTGCATTGTCACGCCCATCAAGAGAAGCTTTAAAGCCAAGAATGGCGCCCAAAAAATAAATCCCTCCTCTGTTCGTTGTGCTGCTCTGTCTCTGCAGGCCTTTTGCAGTTTGCAAGCAATAAGGGAATAAAGTCACATACTCTGTGGTGAGTTAACTGTGAACGACTTAATGTTTAATTCAAAATGTTATACTGAATCAAAAAAAATCTAAATTTTTATGTTTTTCCAATAATTTGTCAACAGTAGCAACTTTTTGTTGTCTGAGAGGTTGGACTACAGGCTTACCTTTTTCTCTTTAGAGACATTACCATCAAAAATTATTGATATTTCAGTGCAATAAAAAACGTTAGAATTTATCTTGCTTGAATTTCCCATTCCACCTTAAATTATGCAGCAGGTCTCTTGCATCACATGCACCAGAATGTAACTGGTAAATTAGAATAATAAGGTAAATCCAGCCTGAATCCATTGTCAAACGACTTTTGCTCAGCCAGTCCAGTTAATGTAAACTGTATTTCCATGAGCATCCAAAGACCCCTTCTAATCTGTAAATGCAGCCACTTGAAGGATCAGTCATTACTTTCCCAAGTGTTTAAATACTCAAACTACCCACCAATCAAAAACTGGTTCACAGAGATCACACAAGCTGTGTGGGATGGAGCAGGAAAACTCCAAGAACTGGTAGGCCTAATGAGCTTAATGTTTACTGGTCCTTAATGACTGTATCTAGCAGAATGATCAGGCTGTATTTCACAACAGTACTGCACTTTTTAGCTACCTGAGCATGAACAGAACATGACATAGTAGGAAAAGATAACCTTTAAAACTCATTGGTTCTACCATTAATATTCAGAGACTGATCTCTACTGAAAGTCACTGAAAATCTACAGCATGCAAAGTTAAAAATGTTACCTAAGTGTCTGTTAGAAGCTTCAGTTCTGCATATTCAACCTACAACATGATGTGCTGACTTTCTTGACACATTCTGATGTCAAGAACCAATCCGAGTGACAACGAAACCATCTGAAATCCCATCTGACTGGTCAAACAGAGTCATTTGTCTGGAAAGGTTTGAAACCATCCTTAAATGTGGCTTAAATCTGATTTGAAAAAGTCTTTTTTTTTTTTTTTTTTTTTTTTGCGGTTCAGGCGACAGAAAAGCTGTCCTGCTCAAATCAGAAATGCTGAAAAATCAGATTTAAGATGTCTGCATGAACAAGACCATAGGTTTTAATAGACTTTATTTTGAATGTGGCACTCTCTGGACCTTTCAATATATTAAACCTCATAAAAAAAATTAAAAAAAATCTGCTATCTGACTCATGCCAGTGTGCCTGAATGCAATTAAACCCTCACAGCAATGTTCCAGCATTTAGGGTAAAGCCTTCCCAGAACAGTGGTGTCTGTTACTGCAACAATCAAACATCCAAAATGTTGGATGAACAGTTGTCTACAAAGTTTTGGAGATATCATGGAGCTAGTTTGCTCTTGCAGTCTGTCCTGTGTGCTGCCACCTGTTGTCTATACCATAACGTGGCTGTTTGCAATCTGAGAGGCTTCTGTGTCACGGTGCAGCTCCAAGTGTTGGACACTGGGAGCCTTAGAGAGTAAGAAGTTCACTTCTCCTTGGCTTCCTCCGCAGGGGAGCGAGAGTGTATTTAACCTTTGTTTTTTTACGCTAAAAGGTGACATGCCGGTCTTTCTGGAGGATCCCACTCAGTTTTCCAAACAGCAGCTGAAGTCAGCACTAATATCACATAATGTGGAGTTGCCTCCAGGAGAGAATAAGAAGGAGGTTTACATGGATCTTTATATGAAGCATGTGAGGGATAAAACCAACGCTGATTTCTCTAGTGATGAGGAAGACCAGGCTCAGAATGGCACTGTGAGTTAATGAGACCTTGTAACCCATGCAGTGGTGTGTGATAAATTTTCAGGTTTGAATTGTTCATGTGACAAAATGAGTCGCTTAAGTGGTTTCTGTACTGGTCGGACTTTTAACTGCTAGTTGTGTTTTTGGTGAATTGGCTGAATGTATGACTGAAGTGCAAACTGAAATAACATTTAATCACTCATGTTTGGTATTGCCTGGAAAATTGTGAACTTGCAACTTTCTTGCATCAGTGACATGCATGAAGTTAGCTTTGACTTGTGGCTGCTACTAAGTCACAGGTTTAACTAGTTTTCATGGTTCTGAAACCTGACTCCAGAGAACTGTAGAACATTGCTGCAGCTGTCTTTTGCACATATGCGCACACATTGCACCAGAGTGCAACGCCAGGAGATGACTTACTACGTGTGTGTGTGAGGCAGGGGGACCCTCACACACATGACTGGGGAATTTGGGTCATACTCCAGAAACCCCCACTCGGGTGTCAGATTTAAACTTTGTGACCTGCTTTGTGATTCTGCCACTCTGAAAACCAGCATTTCTAATAGAGGTGTAGCCTGTAAATACTTTAGCATTTGAAACTATCCTTGCTTTTTTTTTTTTTTTTTTTTTTTTTTTTCAAAGGTTTTTTGTCCCCTTCATACTCCTTGACACCCT
>JBBPCZ010000142.1:23296553-23308953 GCA_037974445.1 Brycinus macrolepidotus | reverse complement strand
TGATGGTGGACGAGAAGGCCTGGCTCGCAATCTCCGTTCCAGTTCATCCCAAAGGTGTTGGATGGGGTTGAGGTCAGAGCTCGGCCTGGGCCGGTCAAGTTCTTCCACACCAAACTCATCTAACCATGTCTTTATGGAGCTTGCTTTGTGCACTGGTTACAGTCATGCTGGAATAGAAAAGGTTCTTCCCCAAACTGTGTCCACAAAGTTGGTAGCACAATGTTGTCCAAATGTCTTGGTCTGCTGAAGCATTAAGATTGCCCTTCACTGGAAGTAAGGGACCTAGCCCAAATCCTCAAGAACATACTTTTGTCTATATAGTGCAGGTAGTTAGGTAGGTAGGGGGGTAAGCACACACAGATAGATAGACAGATAGACAGTTGGATGGATGGACAGACAATACACAAACATTACAAGTAATTCTAGCACTTTACACTGATTTATCAATGAGAGTGCTGGAAGATTGGCATGATTCTTACATTATATAATATCTCTTACCTTCAATAGGTTCTCCATTAACTAGCCACTGTATCTGAGGTCTGGGGATTCCATCAGCTTGACAGACTATCTCCCCACTGTCATCTCGAGACAGAACCAGACTTTCTGGCTTCTCAACCCAAAATGGAACAGCTGCAAAATGGAGAAAGAGAGAGAAACTCAGAAACTCATAGCAAAATGCTCTAGTCTCAGCCTATGGTTAAGATGGAGCAATTCATTTTTTTCTTTTCCAATACAGATATCCCTAAGTAGTCTCAGCCTATAGTACAGATGGCACAATACAATTTTTCTATTTCCAGTACTGATACCTATACTGATACTTCGTGTATGGGCTTAAAGTGATCCATTATTTTTTCTTCTAAACTGCTTAGCATTTTTTAAAATTTGTATTTTAAACGAAACATTTCACCTAAGATCACCTATGTATTTGAATGCAATGTCATTAAAGTCCTTATTGGTGTACAGGTCAGGTGTCCCAATACTTTTGTCCATATCGTGTATATTGAACAACATGAGATTACACAATGTGAGTGTGTGCTATATCAAATTCAGCATTTTCTGCTGCCATCAACCCAATAGCAGACTGACATGAGACAGATACTGCCATCTCAAGTCCATAGTGTAGTTGAGTGTAAATCACATTTAATAATCAGTGATACTGAATGTGAGAATTATATAAATTTACATTTTACTCTAACAGTGATGATGTGGTCCAGGCTGCCCATCCTGTTGGTGGCTGTGCAGATATATTCTCCTCCATCATCCATAGCAATTTTCTTAATTCGTAACGTCTTATTGAAATTCTCCAGCTTCATGCTTGCCTTGGACAACGGTTCCCAGTCTTTAGTCCATTTGATGGAGGGAGCTGGACTAAGACAGCAGAGAAATCACTGAGGATCACTGCAGGGTTACTGTGGCTTCTGTATCAGCCAGGACAACTGGTGCCATTTGATAATTCACATAAAGTAACTCCATTTCTACAAATGTAATATGACAAAACTTCAACCAAGGATCTCAGGATCTGTCAAGGTTTCAAAAATAGCTTGTACAAGACTCACACTCCAGAAGCAAAACACTCCAAGACCAGCTCCTCCCCCAGCATGCCGTTCCGAGTGCTGGCTGTTCCTCTGGGCTTCATGAACTTGGGAGCGATCTGAGCTGCCATACGGACTGAACAATGACCAAAACACTCATCAGCACATCACTGAAACTTTCATAATGCAAAGCAAAAGGTGGTGTTAGTTAGTGGGTCAGTACCAGCTTGGAGAAGGAATATTCAATGCTGGACAGTTGTCAGTTGAGGGCAGAATCAGAACCTGTATTACATTAGACAGTTAAAAGAAGAAAATCACATGTCTTCTGCATAAAGGAAATAGCATAGAGATATTAAAACAATCTATAGGGAAAGGAAAAATCCTTTAATGCACATTAACCCTCAAATATCCTGTGGGCATGTGGGGCCCCTACTGCACAGTTTTCTTTTCTTTTTTTTATTCAGTGACTCCATTTTCAATAGTTCTCAACTTGTATGACATTCAGAGATCTTGCGTTTCACTTCTTCAGTGTCATCATATTGGACCCAGAAGTCAACAAGGATGACACAGCATATCCTTGTTTTCAAGCTTACTTATCCTGTAGCTTCTAGTGCTCCCTATAGGCCCCTATAAAAAGCACACTGTTACCTGGAAAAAACGTGTAGATAGACTTCAGTTTTTTTTAGACCTTTATAAGATTTGTTCTCATCTACTGTGTTTCAAGAGATTTAACTAGTTGGTGTCTTAATATTTAAGAAAACAAAAGAATTAGTTTCTGTTGTTTTTTTATTTTGATCATTAAAAAGTGTTATGCTGCTTCCCAGAGATGTAGATCTACAGGTTCCATATATGTGTGACACTCACATAATGCAGTCAGAAATGGAAATGGGTGCAAAATAAGCCCAGGAATGACTTAGGACCCTAAGGGTTAATGTAACAAGATTTTTCTTTGGACTATTTTGGACTATTTGGCACTTTACATTGCTCATAAAATGCAAGGCAATAAGCTTTTTGATTTCATATTGATGACATGTAAACTGGCATGTTACTAATCGGCAATAGGAACGTCATTCACTCCACAAAAAGCCTTGGACCATCCTGTTAGGATGCCAGTCGCCTCACTCATCACACAGAGCTGCTGTACGCCAGAGCTGACAAGCAGATGGATGCAACAGCCACACAAAAGCCAGGCAGGAAAAAGTTGAATCAGTGCTTTCGAGCTGCTCTCACCCGTGTGCACCTGAAGGATGAGAGGAGGTTTCTGCTGGATGGTGTTGGAATAGGGGAATCGGGCTGTGCAGACATAGTTTGTGAGAGCGTCCTCAGCTACAATACTGGAGAATAACAGGTCTCCATTCTCCGCCATTGATACTCTACGGTCCTGTCGGATCGGTACCATTGCTAGGGAGACAGAACGAAAGAGATGAAAAAGGAGTTCAATGCACTTTGTCTGACCTTTTTAGAGCCTGTTTGAAATGACTTGGCACTGTTCTGAACTTGACTGTTCCATTGTTCTTTCACAGTGGAGGCAGTTGGTGCTCACAGCTGTTCATCCAGTAGGTCTGGGGTTTGGGAGGGCCAACTGGAGGATTACAAGGCAGAATAAGAGGAAGACCCACAAACACGGACACTGGCTCCAAATACTCCTTCAACCAGGAACGGGCCTCTGTTCACAACACAGCAGAGATAGAAAGGAGAACAAAAAAAGACAAAGACATCTTAGATTCTCTTCCCAACTCATTTGCACTCTTAAAATGTACAAAAAATGTTGATTAGAGTGATACCATAGAATTCCTACTTTTGCTTCCCTTTAATTGTCTTTAAATAAAAACATTTTAAAAATCTTTTTTAAAGTTCAGAGAACCTCCACATATTTTAAAAGCTCTATACCGATAACCAAATGTCCATGTGTAACCAGAACTATATGTCCAAGGCAAGAAACTTTTTGGGAAGCTTTAATATTTTAAAGAGTATATTGGTCAGGGGTGTTGTACATTGATCTGTATTGTTGGGACTTACTGGAAACACGCAAATGAATGTGACTGGACACTGCCGAGCCAAACTCATTAGTAGCAGTGCACTGGTACACGCCCTCATAATCTTCAGGCCGACCCCAGAAAAAAATCTCCAGTGTGCCAGAACGTCTCTTCATGGAGACCTGAGGGTCCCGCGCCACGTTCAGATAGACTCCATTACGCGTCCATGTAAAGCTACAGCAGCAGGTAGAAGTACAGAAGAGTTAGCATACATCTTTACTAAATATCTATGAAACAGTCTAAATAATGAGCAATTTCTGACTTGAGGCTTATAATATGCTCTTTTTTTCTCCATTTTTGACATTTGAAAAGGCCTTTTTTTACACTGTGCATTTCATGAGAAATAAACCAACATAAATGATGAAAAACCTTTTAAGTAACACTTATGTGTAAGAACTTTCCTTAAGTACATGATTAATTTGAAAATATAAGATTTTCTTACAAGAGCGAAAGCAGTGAAAAAAATTCTTAATGTAACATCTGTAAACTGAAGGACAGAAAAATAGAGCAGGACACTATTATGTCTCATACATTGGAGGAGGGTTTCCAGTAGCCTCACACTCCACTGTGATGGGATCAGTTGGCTGCACAATGTGGTCTTGGACACTCTGCTTAGTTATCATGGGCGGCTGTCTCACTGTGGTAGGGTTTATAGGCACACAAAATTAGGTCATCATTTAATGTCATGACATTTAAGTCACAGTTACTTTAACAAGAGGAAGCTCTGTGTGTGTAATTTGTAAGGGATTTGACTGGCTGATTCACACAAATAATGTGTCTGTATAAATTCTCCAAATTACTATAAAGAGCCCATACTTAAAACACATATTAGCATAACATTTGTAACCCCTAAAACAACACATCACACAGCCATGTCTATCTGATTAATTATAAAAAGTAATTCACTTCAGAATTTTTCTTTGGGAGCCTGTAAAAATTATTTAAATTCATACTAGTTTAGAATCATGGATCAAGGCAGTTATCATTTAAGTAACATGTATTCTTGTAATCAGAATCAGAATGAGAAAACTTTATTGATCCTGGAGGAAACTGCTTATGTAATGATTGCAAAGACACACACAGACAAGAACAATATAAAAAATAAAAAAGTCTAAATTAAATCTAAATAAAAATCTGTAGAAAAACCTCAGTATGAAAATACACTATGCTATATACAGAAATGCTGGGTATAAATACTATAGATAAGTAACCATGTATTATTATAAGTAATATTGACATAAGTAGTGATATTCACTTACCATGTGAAATATCACTACTTATGTCAATATTACTTTTATACTCCTAACTACCAACTGTGTTATTAGTAATTCACGTAACTGTAAGTTACTTATCTAAAGTATTTATACCCAGCATTTGTGTATATATCATAGTGTATTTCATATTGAGTATTTTCTGCTGATTTTATTGGATTTATTTAGGCTTTATATTTTATATTGTTCTTGTCTCTGTGTCTCTGTGTGATTGTGCAGTCATGACATAAGAAATTTACTTCTGGGATCAATAAAGTTTTCTGATTCTGATTCTGACGTTACAGGTAAACTAATCCAGTTTTTAAAAAGGGCTAAGGAATATCACAGACTAGCATGCAGAGAAAGAAAAGTAAACAAGATCTTTGCAGACTAATGGCTCACCATCGGGAGGGATTTCTACTGTAGACACTTGTCTCCATATCTGCAGCAGGACAATGAAACTGAGAATCTCCCACCATCTTTCAGACCTCATCTCTGTTTGGGACAGCTATCGCGTATACCACCAACTCACTGCCTAGCAGCTCTGCCACGAAAGAACAACACATTCTTAATCTCAAACCAACAGACAAACTGACAAAAAAGAACTTCATATTTCTATACAGACTAAATTATTTCTCAATAACCCTTTAACAGCCTATATCAAATGTGGACATTGGTGGACAGTCTGTCCAGCTATGCAGCTTGGAGAATAACAGACAAAATCATCAATGTTGGCCACTGGTGGTGAACTGCCAGCGTTTTTCTACATGTGACTTATGGCCTACAAAATACTCAGAAAGCTACAACACTATAAAACTATCCAGCACGACTTCTCTGGTGAGATCATGCTCGTAGGATGAGATTCCCACTATTTGGCATCCTCGACCCTTAGTCAAGGAATGAGCCTCCCACGTCATTTAGAATGGCTCGGTTCCCCTCTTCCTTCTGGCACAGCTTAAAAACTAATCTCTCCAAACAATAGTCACATTGAGTTACTAGCACTTGTTAAGAACTTCAAGACAGTTTTCCAAAGACACATTGCACATATTGTTACTGCTCAGTTAGTCTAGGTTGCTTGGCAAAGCTCTTGTCTTTACAGTGAGGAGGCAGAACTTGACATCTATTTCCTACACATGACCTTGAGAGTCATGAGAGGCGCTGACAAATAAAATGTATTATTATTATTATTAAATCACTGTGGACATTTTTGGGAAATCAAAAACTGTACATGAAAACTAGAAATGTGAAACACTGGAAAAAAATGCAGACTGACTGCACAGCCTAAGCAATTCCTAGTTATAGTATTCCTAGCTTACTATGGTGGTGCTATTTGGTTATTGTCCCAAATGGTTGCTAAGGTGTTGCTAACCAGTTTCTCATGGTAGCTGGTGGTTGCTAGGGTGTTGCTAGGTTTTTGCTATGGTGTTCCAGGTGGGTGCTAGGGTGTTGCTAGATGGATGCTGTGGTATTCCACATTGCTGATAGTCGTATTGTGTGCCATTCATTTCTATGGGAAAAAGCAATTGCTACATGGAAACATAGAGACTGCTAAAAAGCCTGGAGCTGGAGTGGTTTTCTCAAAAACTGCATAAATTGTTGCCCAACAAAAATCCAGCTGAAAAATAAGGAGAAGAAAAATGCACAAACTGTGACACACATACTCATAATTTCATTTGTGATTTGAGTTTATATCACTCAAACTATCAAGCTCAAGTGTGAACTCACCAACTACTCCTTGATTCAAAAGAACACAACAGTAAAACACACAGAAGACTCAAAGTGAACTGAAAAACAAGGTAGTTCTAGATCTTCTAGGTTTTATGCATTCTAGATACTATATTCTACATAAAAGCCCAAGGGGTTGCTAATCCTGATTAATGTTGTAGCAAAATCTAACATTTTAGCAAAATCTTGTAAAGCAAGCAAGTAGGTGAGGAGGCCTACCAGGTTAGACAGAAGCATTCAGAACTCAGAGCACCAGAGCCATCTATGCCCCTATCTCAGCATAATACTGAAGGAAGAAGACAAATAATTGTTTGTATATTTATAACAATGATAAGATGTTATAAGGCATATTTAAATTTGTCAGGCACATACCAAAGTGTCCTCTGGTGTAATCAGTGATTAGATCAATAATCACTTCTCCTCATTTCATGGTAGTTCCGTCACAGAGTCCCATCTCCACCGTAACCAACATTACACTGAAAATAAGGTCTAAAACAATGACTATCCCAACAGATGATTCCTTCACTGTAAGCCACTCCAACTAACGCTCTCTGTTTGCAATTGTCTCCTGACTCTTACCCACCCTATTCATGCCCCATGAATGACATGCCACCCCCCCACTCTCTCTCTCTCTCTCTCTCTCTCACGTGAATCTCTGACTGACTGACAATAGGAATGCTGATTTACATGTAGTTTGCGTCCTTTTTATTTGACTACCATAGCAGATTAAAAAGGCCAGTTCTTCTAATAATTCTGTCATCCAACACCTCTCATGGTATTACCTGAGGGAGATAACTAACGTTTGAAAACTTTTGAGAGTGGAGACACGCATAAGTAATTCACCAGCAGCAAAGAACAAAGATCGAAACTTTTTAATGGTTCTATAATAAATATTTTCCGTTTGTACTTATTTTCAAAATAGTAAATCACTCCTGGCTACAAAACAGCAAGTAGCAAAAAAAAATTAAAAAAAATTAGCATTCTTTTTGATCATGACATCAATGTGTGGGCCTCATTGTTTGGTTTTGAAAAATGGAGCAGGCTCAGTGAATGAAATGTTTGTTTCTGTTGAAAAATTAAAATGCAGAAAAAGCCCCATGACTCCTCCAAAAAAGTCAGTGTCCTTTGCTATAGATGAAGAGATTTTATGGTATTTAATACTACGTACTCGAATGTGTATAAACTGAGGATAGTTTATGTATTTGATGAAATCTAAGTAGGCAGACCCAGACATTTGAGGGTTTAAATAGTTTATGTTAGTGTAGCCTTGGAGGCAAAACACAGGAGACATAGTGTGGGAGAAAAACGTATCTCAAGCCTAGGGACACATTCCTAACCCACACTTGCTCATTTGTGGACAAAGAGAGAGCAAAGCACTGTGCTTTCACACACAGGATTACTGTACATGAACCTCCCGTAAACGCTGCCTGAGGGCAATGTGAAAAACTTTCCCTCCTTTATGATAGTACAAATCAGAGCTATGAGGAAGTATGAAAATTTCCCATCATGATATTAGTGACTAAAGTAAACATTATTCTCAATAATATTGCAATATTAATCTATAATCAAAATACTGTAATTTAAATAAATGACATCATCATCAGCAATACTACTGTTAACTGTTCATATTCTGACTATTACACCTGTGTAAACATATGCTGTTTCATGCTTTGCAAAGAGTAGGCTATTTTTATTCGCCCTATTTTTATTAGCATCAGACATGCTTATTGGAACTATTAAAAATATGAAATTACATAATGGGTTTTACACTACAGTATATCAACAAAACCAGCAATTAACCTGTTCATCCCAATTCGGAGCTAACCATCACTAAAATCATCATGCCCTGATGACCAATCTATTACTTCAAGAATAAGACGACAAGAAACATCAGTGTTAGAACAGAACACGTAAAGGTCTTGGGCTGCTTGGCTATGGACCTGAAGCAGGGGAGTGATCTAACCCTGCTGATGGTTCCTGGCCCTACAGTATCCTGGGCAGCAGGCATGACATCAGTGGCTGGGCAGTGCCATGCACCAGACTGCACAGCATCAAGCGCTCAATGAGCCATTTCCTCTGAGTGCAGGACAACAAGGCCTCTATCCTCTCAGCCCCAGCCGCATCTGCCCCGGCAGGCTCTCAGCATGTGTGGTATTAGGCTAGTCAAAGAAGCACTTAGTCTACCCTTGTAAACATGACCCTTTTTAACTGATAGCACTGCTGTTCAAAAGCAAAGCCCAATAAGCAAAGTTTTAGCCAAAAACGTTGTGACAAAAGAAAACAGAATATGTACATTGCAGTTACATTACTTTTTACTACAAAGAGGATTTTGAGTTTTTTTCCTCACTATTGGTTTCACTGCTGGCATTACTACTCCTTTTTGCCTCTTTAAGGTTGTTTGAGAGTCTTTAAATCACTTTGTTTACTACAAAGCACTACAAAGTAGGCATGAATATCACCAATTAGACTTACTCTGCTCAATTCCACAGTGAAACTCCGCCATGCAGAGATGTCTTCATAGGACTGATAATGACTTAAATTGACTTCACTGAATTTAATCTCGAAGTTGTGTCAGTAGTACAGCTGAGTATCAGAAATCCGCATATCAGTGGTTCTGACTGATTTATTTCAATCTTGTTGAATACTGAAACACTCACTTTCATTCAGTACCAAATTTCAACAGTCAGTCATTTTAGCATCAGCACATCAAAGCAAGCTTATTTCAAACTCTAGACTGCTGATTTGTTGTCTAAATTCTGTTCTGTATGCCTGTTATTATTGTCAGTGTTCATCTGATTAATTGCTGTGTTGAGTATATACTCCCTTTTCCAGTACCTTTCAATCATTCCTGATTTCAGCCACACTCACATTCGGTTTGTAATTTAAAAGAAGTTATCAAAAAGTATCGTTTGGGAATCAGTGTCAAACTTGATCCATTATTATCGATGCAGGTATCAAATAAATTCTGAACAGTACTCAGCCCTTGTCAGTAGCTTGAACAAATTTATATGACCTCCTTTGCCTGTAGGTATAAGAGAAGGACATAAGGACATTCACTTTTGTAAGTAGTGCTGAGGATGTCAGTACATGTCTACAGTCTCTGTCAATGAATCAATTATGCTGCTCGAGACAGGATCAGTCCTCCTCCTACGTTTCACACAAAGCAGCTGACTCACAAAAACATCTCTCGCAAAGTCAGAAAAGTACATGACATCAGCACACACAGCGATGTATGACGACAACCATGCTTTTGTATACATGTACACATTGTGACATAACCAGGCTTATCTCAGTCAGTGCAGTGGACTTGAAAGCTTTTAAACCATGCCTATTTCTGTTCTGCATGTTTTTGTTTCCTTAAATAATACAATGCTAAATTATCAGAATGTTCTTTCCTTACCAGAGCTAATGCTTCAATATCCATTGGTTGATTTGACTTATATCCCACATTCAAGCCTGAGTTGCAGGAAAGTCTGCAGAGCCACCATAGTCGGAGGTTGAGCGGGAGCAGAACTTACACACTTGGAGGCAGAGCAGCTCTACACGCACACACGCACACACGCACCCATGCACATGCACACACACACACACACACACACAAACACAATAGGGTGCACACGTACTACCAATTATTATTAGAATATAATGTATAAAGTCACATATATTGTATGTTCAGACATTACTTCCATTACTTCAGACAGTACACAACCAGTGCTGGCACATTGCACACACAATAGAACAGGAGACTCTAGAGCGGCCGTACATGAGCCTATGGTCACCGGACTATATTTATTATACTTTGCCCTCTATTGTTAATTCCTCTGTCCAGAAAAATGGCTCACTATGCCCTCATTGTCATTCCTTTTTTCCTCAGTGGACAGGCACTCAGCAGTAAGGCGGTAGCAATTGCCCAGGACGACGAGCTCATGCATGGCAAAGCGAAGTACATGAAGTACTCCCACATGAAGTACTTCTGCATGGAGAAATTCTGCACTGTGTGTTTCTTTTTGATCTCCAGCCTTTAATTCAACATTGTATCACCAAGAGTGTATAGTCTGGTAAAGGTCACATGCAATTTGGTCATCAGTTGATCTGCAAGGGAGATTAAGAGAAAGAAGATTAATTGGGAATATAGCTGCTTTGGACGTGAATGTGATTCAGCATATCCCTGAGAACATCATTGACCAGAGGCTGGAACACAGCAGGTGCATTGCTCAAACTCGTAGTGACCAGAGGTGGTGAAGGCTGTCTTTCATTCGTCCCTCTCATGGATATGAACCAGGTGGTTGGGAAGCATTCCAGAGATCCAGCTTAGTGAACACAAATGCCCCCTGGAGCAGAGTACAAGAGAGGAAGAGGGCAGCAGTTCTTGGTGGTAATGTTTTTGAGGCCCTTGTAGTCAATACAAGGACAGAGGGAGGCGTCTTTCTAGACAAAGAAGACCACACAGGGGTGAGGAGATTAAGGGTGGATTATACATGCAGCCAGGGGCTCGAATGTTATTTACTCATGGCTTCGGTTTTGGGTCAGGACAGGTTAGAGGCATCGCCTAGAAGGAGATGTGCCATTCTGATGTGCCCTTATCATTCGCAGTCATAAGGGCAATGTGGGGGTAAGGACATGGTCTTGGACTTGCTCAGTCCATGTACTTGTTAGGCATGACAGGTCTGGGAACTTCTAATACCCCAGCATTCGTCTACATAGCATAGTAGTGTACTTCGTATAGAGTATTTTTTGCAGTTTTTATTGGATTTATTTAGTCTTTATATTTTATATTGTTCTTGTCTCTGTGTCTGTGCAGTCAAAACATAAGCAATTTCCTCCGGGATCATAGAAGTTTTCAGATTCTGATTTGAATCTCTGGAAACTGCTGGAAACAGAGGGGTCTGAGCATGATGGAGGTAAAGAGAGTGAGAGAATGACTCATATCAAGAATTTTCCTGCTACACAAGTCAGAGTGTGGATTATGTTTGGCTAGCTAAGGGTAACCCAAGACGATGGGACCTTGAATAAAATCAATGATATACAGCACTATCTGTTCATGACGGTTGCCAGAAAGACAGAGACTCACTAGAGTGATGACGTGCCAACCACTGCCCATTGAGTGTGTGGGGCATTAATGATGATTTGACCAGTGGGCAGCCCCCAAGGAGCAGCCAAGTTTTCCTCAGCACCTGAACAAGACTGAGGTTTTGAGTCAGTAGTCGTTCCACTCCAGAGTGGCAGGGAGAAGAGTGTGTTGTTTCGAGGAGGTTTTGACATGAGTCACAATCACCAGTACCCCTTATCCTACTGGTGAGCGCCAACTTTTGGTGGACACGAGATGAAAAAGAGGACCGGGTGACCATAATACAAGCAGGAATGTGTGGTCATCCTTCACTGTCTCTCAGCTGGGCTTAGGCAAGCACGGCTGACCTGCATATGCTCAGGTTGAGAAATTGGGAAACAGCCAAAAGTGAGAGGCATTGGACTGCTGGTTGATTGATTCGATTATCAGTAGATGCTGTCAGAAAACCTCCTGGGCCTCTACTTTGATGGAGCTGTTGTAGCCATGCCTGGGTCTTGATTTCCAAATCTACCAAGGTTTCACTGGTGCTGGGAAGATCCTGGGTGATTAGCTCATTCTTGATGCCTTCAGAGAGGCTGTTTAGCAATGTAGTTGTAATAACAACAACAATAATACATTTTATTTGAAAAGCGCCTTTCAAAACACTCAAGGACACTGTACACAACATAATGATAAAAAGAACAAGCATAAGAGCAGACAATTTACAGAATCAACATAAAACAATCCAAAATAATATGGCAGAGTGAAGAAGATTATGTTGAATAAGCTACTTTGAACAGGTGAGTTTTG
>JBBPCZ010000142.1:23263320-23279283 GCA_037974445.1 Brycinus macrolepidotus | reverse complement strand
TCTACAGAATGAATGGGCACAAATTCCTACAGAAACTCCAAAATCTTGTGGAAAGCCTTCCAAGAAGAGTGGAAGCTATTATAGCTGCAAGGGACGGATCAACTCTCTATTAAAGCCTCCGTTGGTGTGCTGGTCAGCCGTCCCAATACGTTTGTCCATGTGGTGTAACTCCTTCGTATGTGCACTTATTCGTATGTGCTTATACATAAAGTAAAGGTCTTTTTGTGCTGCGCTCAGACATCCTTTCTCTGTGTTGTTTATGTTCCCACAGAATTATGTCTATGTCCCATTTGTATGGGCGCAGACAAGACGAGGAGGAGGAGGATGGAGTCGAGATCGAGAAGTTTGAGGTGTCTGAGTGGGACTTGGCCAATGAGTTTAATCCAGAAAGACGTCGGCACAGACAGACCAAAGAGGAGGCTACTTATGGCATATGGGCTGAACATGATTCTGATGATGAGAGACCGAGCTTTGGAGGCAAAAGGTATCATTTGTTAGTCAACTGTATCAGGCATCTTTTCTGTTTAGATATGGTACGGGCGCTAGCACATACAGCAACAGTCTGAACAGTCAACGTATGGAACTAAGTGTAGGTTCATTTTCCTTAGGCAATAGATAAGTACGTTATATATTTTGAATTCTTCTCTGGTAGATTGTACAGCTGGTTTTCACATGTCTATATGAATGTTGCTGGAGTCGTTTACAGACTGAGTATCAGAATTGTAACTGGGTGGATGTAAAGTGATATATGTAAAACCTTATAGAGGAAAAGACTACACAGCCCCTGTGAACTTTGTGAGTGCTGGCCTGCGGAAGACTGCAGCTGAGGAGAAACAGCAGCAGGGCTCGGATGACTCGGACCAGGATGAAGAAGTGCCTCTTCCACCCCGTGGTGCTGCACCCAAAAAGCTTCAGACGGTACTTGGCAATACATATACACACTTCTCTACTGTTTTTCTTTTGTCTTGTGGATATTCAGCCCTTCACTACAAACTTCCATGAGTCAGTGGAAGTATGTTTTAGCTGTCACCTTTATAGCTGCTTCATGATGTTATCCTCTAGGTAGTAATGACAATTTTTCTTGTGGTTATACATGGGTCAACTTGGTCATTTCTGGGATTTTTTTTTAAAATTAATACTACATTGAATGATGAGCTTCTTGGGCAGATATTTGTAGATTTGAGAAAAAATAATGTATGTGTTATGTGTAGAGATGTATTTAGATTATCATTTAAATAGTGTCATTTGAAGGAACACTATTTCTGCACAGTTTCATACTAAGATGATCTAAGTTGATTTCCAAATGAGTGGCATAAGTAGTAGGTACATGTCTTTTTTTCTGCATGTCTAAATGGAGTAATTTCAATAGTTCTGTATAACTTTCCACAACTTTTGCACCTTCCAGGGTGGGCACTTTAAGAGTTCCCAGAAAACATTTGCAGGAAATATCCGGCCAGGCCAAGACATCGGTGGCTGGGAGAAACATACGAGAGGCATTGGTCAGAAGCTTCTACAGAAGATGGGCTACGTACTGGGGAAAGGCCTTGGCAAAAATGCACAGGGTAGTGTATTTTTCTGTTTCAGTGCAGGTCCAGGTACAGTGAAGACTAATCTTGGGTGTACTGAATGTGTCCTGATGTTTGGATGTCTTTGCAGGTATTGTAAACCCAATTGAGGCTAAAGTACGGAAGGGCAAGGGAGCAGTGGGGGCTTATGGCAATGAGAGAACTCAGCAGTCCCTGCAGGACTTTCCTGTTGTAGACTCAGAGGAGGAAGAGGAGAAGGTGAGATCTGAGATGTTTTTAGATTCTCAGTTGTTCTTACGACTAAAACCATCTTTCTGTCCTTGAAGGTGTTTTCACACTATAGTTGTATTTGGACTTGAAGAGCCAGAGGGAGCCAGTGTGCAATGCAGGGAACTGATCTCTATTCTGCCTGAGAATGGTGGTTTGGTGCACTTCGTATCATGTGTAAAAACTATCTGCTCTTGACCCTGTTTGTTTAGTAACGTAGCTGGTTTGTCATGTCTTGTTATAAGTTCTTCTTCTTTATTTATTATTGGGTTGTCCAAATATTTCTATTCACTGCACACATTTTATCCCAGTTAACTGCAGTTGTATTTACAAAATGCATGTCCTTTCTCATGAACCCAGGTATACTAACTGTTCCTTATGATTTGAGGATTGATATTGTTGTAACATTTTAAAATAATAAACAAATTATCCTATCATCTTTTTATCAAATCTGTGCACACAAGATGAAGTCCACTGAATATAATGAAGTCCACTGAATTTCTCTTGTGTGAGAATAAGTCTGCAATAAATAGCCGCTCACAACTGAGCCCAAAATCAACCTGGGTGCGTACTTCAACATTCAGACCAAGTGTGACTCTCCACATTGATCCCCAATCTCTTCAAATTTGACCAAAGATGAGATACTAATTTTTTAATTCTCTCTCTCTGTGCCCCCAGGAGTTTCAGAGAGAATTGGGTCAATGGCGTAGGGAGCCTGGAGCCGGCAAGAAAAAGCCCAAATATTCTTACAAAACTGTGGAGGAGCTAAAGGCTCATGGAAAACTCACCAGTAAGGGCATGAGCAAACCAGCTGGAGAACTCGCCCAGGTCAAGGTAAGACAGTAGAAGACTGTAACTTTGAACAGCGTTAAATTGCACCTCATTATAATCAGCACAACATGTTCTTTTGTAGCAACTGTTGCTGACAAAATGCCATTTGACCTAATGAAAAGCTGCAGCACACTACTCAGGTTTTTTCAAAATGCAGAAATCAAAAGTGTACACTCTTTAATGTGCACATAAACAACACCTTTGCTGTGTACGTACAGTACTGTGTTAGTTGTAGAAGTCGGAAATGAAAAGCTAGTGATATTACTTCCTGTTTATTTTCCCCCAAGCTGTCTATACTGACCATCCAAAAGAATATTATGTTGTCTTCAGCAAAAGCATGGGTGTCTTTGAAAGAATTTGCCTCTATATATCTCTGTCTCTCTTGCTTTCTCTGTAGGTGATAGATATGACAGGCAGGGAGCAGAAGGTGTACTACAGTTACACTCAGATGAGTCAGAAGCACAGTGTTCCAGAGGAGGCTCCACTGAGTGCAGTTACACGAGAGCAGAAGAGCACATGTTACGCTTTGCCTGAACTTGAACACAACCTAAAACTGCTCATTGAACTTACAGAGCAGGACATCTTACAGGTATTTCACATTTGTCTTTAAATATGACAAAATATTACTGGAATTTTCCATTTCCTTACAGAACACTTTTTACCTATCAGCCCCTCAATTTATTGCTCCTGGATTCTTTTATTTTTGCATAGTTGGCACACTAAATGGTTGTAGATACTCATACAAAATGTAATATAAAACAGGGAGAACATAAGTGATAATTTCATGTACTGAAGTTCAAAGTTTTCAACAAATACACAGATCAGCCATAACATAAAACTACCGGCCTAATATTGTGTACGCCCCCTCATACCACTAAAACACCTTACTAGTCAAATCATAGACTCCATAAGACCTCTGAAGGAGTGCTGTGGTATATATACCATGCTGTCATATATGACACCAAGACGTTAGCAGTAGATCTGTTTAGTCCTGTAACTTGCATGCATGGATCAGACCAGTTTGTCCAGCACATCTCACAGATGCTTGAGCAGATCTGGAGAATCTGAAACTTCTTCAAACCATTCCTGAACAATTTCTGCAGTGGGGCAGGCCACATTATTCTGCTAAAAAAAGGTCACTGCCTTTAGGGAATACCATTGCCAGGAAGGAGCGTACTTGATCTGTAGCAATGTTTAGGTAGGCAGTACATGTCAATGTAAAATCCCCATGAATGCCAGGATCCCAGGTTTCCCAGCAGAACATTGCCCAGAGAATCACACTGCCTTCACTGACTTGCCTTCTTCCCATAGTGCATCCTGGTACCATCTCTTCGCCATGTAAGTCACGTACACGCACCATAATGATGTAAAAAAAACAAAAAAAAAACATGATTCATCAGATCAGACCACCTTCTTCCATTACTCAGTGGTGCAGCTCTGTTTACTTATCCATTGTAGGTGCTTTTGGTGGTCAACAGGGTAAGCAAGGGCACTCTGACTTGTCTGTTTTTATGCAGCTCCACATGCAGTGAGCATAAACTTTTTTTTTTTTAAAGCAATTTGTGCTAGAGTTGCTCTTATGTGGAAATGGACTAGGCGGGCTAGTCTTTGCTTTCCACCCACGTTAGTGAGCCTTGGGTGCCCATGATCCTGTCGCCGGTTCACCAGTTATTCTTGGACCTTGGTACTTACAACTGCATGCCAGGAACAAGACCTGCCGCTTTAGAGAGGCTCTGAACCAGTCGTCTAGCCATCACAATTTGGCCCATGTCGAAGCTGCTCAGATCCTTTGCTTGCCCATATGTCTTGCTCTGAACACATCAACTTCAAGAACGGACTGTTCAGTTGCTGCCTAATATTTCCCAACCATTGACAGGTGCCACTATAATGAGGTAGTCAAGTTATTCACTCTATCTGACAAAGGTTTAATGTTGTAGCTGATCAGTGCTTCATAATTGGTTGTGCAACCTTATCAGCAACAATTGCAACCAAACTTGAGATCAGTGTTTTCGCAGCACTGTAGTGGCCCTTCTTTGCAGAATTGTGTTAATTCAGCCATGTTGGGGGATCTCAAGCATGGTTTCAAGTTAGGACTTTTGCAAAGTCATTCCATGACTTTATAATAATCAGTTATAATTGATTCTAAGATTCCAAAATCATTGCAGTCGATACATCACCTTCAGGCTGTAATCACAGAGGCCCTTTAACAAAGACATTTTTGACATTATTTAATATTTGTAACTGAAACACTAAAATATTTGTATTATACAGTTTTAACCTAACACTGACCCATATGGATCTCTTTGTGTGTTGCTGTGCGTGTGTACATAGAGCGCTCGGCGCCTGCAGCACGAACAGGACACAGTGGTATCTCTGACGCATGAGAGCACAGCTTTGCAGACCAGGCTGAGTGAGGAGGCAGAGGCTGTGGAGCGGCTGGAACGTGTGCTGGAGTTGGTGGAGCGGCTAGAGGCAGCTGGAGAGGGAGGTGGACCCAAGCTCAGCCTCCAGGAGTGTGCAGACGCCTTCCAGGAACTGCAGACAAACTTTTACCAAGAGTACAAGAGCATGGGGCTTACTGACCTTGCTGTGTCTGTAGTGCACCCACTGCTGACTGAAAAACTTAAAAACTGGGATCCACTCAAGGTAAAAAGAAAATGAATACAGATCATTTGTTAGGGTAGAGAACATTTCCATACATAATTCTTGTTATTAATATGTACTGCATTTCGCTGTAGGACTGTTCATATGGTTTAGAAGAAGTAGGTCAGTGGAGGGCCATTCTAGAGGGTACACATATTCAACATGCTGCACCTGACTCTAGCAGCATGGATCCCTACCACAGGTAAACCATACTTACATTTTTTTTCTGTTTGTTGTTTTATATGTTAAAGGGGCCATATTCTATGCTTTCATTTAAACATAATTTTTTGTTACTATGCATTTTAATGATAAAGAACTTATAGGCACCCAAGAAAATTGTTTAGTTTTCTAAAAATTATTTTTTTCAAAAAAAAAAAATTATCTGGGAAGTGTTTATTCTCTTAGGAAAAAAACCCCATTATAACTGGAATACAAGAGACCTACTGTGATTAATGTTAACAATGTTATGTAAGTTAACCCTTGCCAAACCTGTAGCTGTGAAATCCCATTATTATTTGTAGTTACCATTCAGTTCCTGGTTTGGCTAATCAGAGCTTTATTAAGTTGAATTAGGTATTATGGTGGTAGAACTGATCAAAATCTAGGAGTTTGGTATAGAAAAGAATCAACCCCTTTAAAATACTCACATTTTAATGCTTTGCAGCCTTAAATAAAGGCACAAAATCCACCCCCTCCTAAAATATTTGTAAACTCAGGTTTAACTAATCACTTTCTCCATTGCAAACCAAGGGGATCACAGTAAAGTCTATGATAAAGAAGTGAAACATGTTTAGTACCACTAGGAGCTTCCCCAGATCAAGCTGTCCCTCCAAACTGGATGGGAGAGCAAGGAGGAAACTGGTCAGAGAAACTACCAAGAGGCCTGTGGAAACTTTGAAGTAGTCACAGGAGTGGTCAGTGTGTGTGTGTGTGAGACAATAATATCACAAGTGCTCCACAAATGTGGCTTGTATGGAAGGGTTGCAAGAAAAAAGCCACTAGTCAAGAAAGTTTCTCTGCAGCAGGGACTGGGGCACTTGTCAGGATAGAAGGAAAAACCTGCTGCCCTCTGCCAGAAAGTTGTCAGTGGAAAGAGGGTCTACCTTCCAACATGACAAAGACCCAAAGCACACAGCAAAATTGACCACACAGTGGTAGAATGAGCCCAGACTTAAATCCTGTTGAAAATCTGTGGAATGACTTGGAGATTGGTCATCGCTCAGTTTGACTGAGCTTGAACAGTTCTGGAAAGCAGAGTGGGCAAATATTGCACAGTCTAAATATGCAAAGTTGGTAGAGAAGAATCCCAACAGACTCAAGGCAGTAATTAAAGCAAAATGTGCTCTACAAAGTACTCACACAGGGGGATGTTCCTTTATCCATCTCAGTGATTTTGATTTTTTTTAATATATATTTTTCTGAACTGTTGCTATCATATTTCGTTCAGATGTTGTTATACATTGCATTGAGTAAATACAGTTGAAATATTGTTTTTTGTGCGTTTCGCTCCAAAGCAACGAAATGTGATTCTTTTCTATACACACTGTAGATTGTAATTTGGTGTGGCACTGATTTAGGTATTTAAGGATTAAATTCTTACACCATACAATGCAGATTAAATAAACAACTATATATCTCTGTTCAGGTTGATATGGGAGGTGTGGGTTCCAGTGCTGAGAGGCTGTGTGGCTCAGTGGCAGCCCAGGAACGTAGGGCCAATGGTGGACTGTGTGGACTGCTGGGCTCCTGTGCTGCCGCTCTGGATTCTGGACTACATGCTGGAGCAACTTATCTTTCCACGGCTACAGAAAGAGGTCACTTTTCACACTATAAAAAGAGTCATAGAGGAATACGCACATCCATAGAACATTCACTTTGGTCCCCTAAAGTACACTCTGACAGCTGTTGAGTAATATGATATATCTATGTCTAATTCCTCAGGTGGATAACTGGAACCCACTGACAGACACTGTGCCCATCCATTCGTGGATCCACCCGTGGTTGCCACTAATGCAGGCGCGCCTAGAGCCATTGTATGCGCCTATCCGCAGCAAACTGGCCCATGCGTTGCAGCGCTGGCACCCCAGTGATGCCTCTGCTAGACTCATCCTGCAGCCCTGGAAAGAGGTTTTCACCCCTGGAGCCTGGGAGGCTTTCATGGTCAAAAACATTGTTCCTAAGCTAGGTGTGTGTGTGTCTACCCATAAAGGTTCTCTGCTGCATTCTGTCTATTCACTGTTGGGTATGAGCTATTTCCTATTTTATTTTACATTGTAATTTTTCTGTTTTATAGCTCTGTGTCTTGGGGAGCTGGTGGTGAACCCACATCAGCAGCTGGTTGAACCATTCACATGGGTAATGGACTGGGAAGGCATGCTCTCTCTCTCTACCATGGTGGGATTACTAGACAAGCACTTCTTCAACAAATGGCTACAGGTGGGTGTAAGCTTGTATGTTCTCAAGTAAAGTTGACATTAAACAGGTTTTAGAGGATTTTGTGCACAAAATGTTTGTTTTAAATGGCAGTAGCTGATGGGAGATGGAAATACTGTAATATTTTACTAATATTGGCTGGTTTGGATACTTGGAAATGATTTGATGTGAAAAGCAATACAATCACAAATTTTTTTGTTGTGTGACAGGATTTTCTTTTGTACCTCTACATCAAATCAACAAAACACAGTTATTGTCATTGACAGCAGACAGTGCCAGCATCTTATTTCTTATTGTGAAATACTGTTTTCTTATATTTACCACATGAATGCTTTGTGTGTATGAGCTCTGCAGAGTAAACCCATATTCATTTCATTTATGACTGTGTCTGATGTTGCAGGTGTTGTGCTCTTGGCTGAGTAACAATCCTAACTACGAGGAGATCACAAAGTGGTATTTGGGATGGAAGAGCATGCTCTCAGAGGCACTGCTCAGCCATCCAGTCATTAAGGAGAAGCTCAATGAAGCTCTTGACATCATGAACAGAGCTGTGGCCTCTGGGATAGGTTAGTCACACACACACACTCACTTGAAATGAATGCCATGTGCTGTTCAAAATCATGTATCTCTATCTACACAAGCCAAACATTGCAAGCAGTGTTTTTTGTCCTTAATTAAGTCAGCCTACCAGCAGTCAACACAGTACTTCTGGTTTAACCAAATAACCCCCCCTCTCCCAAATTATCTACATACTCTTAGTCTGACGTCCTGGGGAAAAGCATACATGGTCTTGATTACTGGTAAATGCAGCTATTTACAGTGATGTAACTATAGCACTTGATTTGGTTCATCAAGCTTTCAAGAGCATCTGAATGGACAATCAGGTGGATATGAGCTGCAATAGAATTCTGTAGCCTAATAACCAGGAGCAAAACAAATTGTATCAGTTAGTCGTTGACTGTCAGTTTCGACTTATTTTTGAATATTAGTGTTGCTTCTGAATTTGACCTGTAGTGTCTGGTGTCACACTTGAAAGGGCAACTTCAGCATCCCAAACACTAATTTGCCTAAATCATCCTGCCCTCTTCTTCATAGGTGGCTACATGCAGCCTGGTGCAAGGGAGAACATTGCATACCTGACCCAAACGGAGAGGAGGAAGGACTTTCAGTATGAGGCACCAGCACAGCAGCAGGAGCGGCGTGAGGTAGACAACAGTGTCCCACGACCTCCAGGCACTGTCCCCGTCCCTTCATCAATACCTACCAACTTCAAAGATCTGATCCAGGCCAAGGCAGAGGAGAATGGTATTGTCTTCATGCCCCTGGTGGGCAAGCGGCACATGGGCAAACAGTTGTACACGTTTGGTAGGATCATGATCTACATTGAACGAGGAGTTGTCTTCGTCCAGGGTAAAAAGACTTGGGTTCCTACATCACTACAGAGTCTCATTGATATGGCCAAGTAAGGGACTACAGACGAAGAGAAAATCTCTCAACCTTCTTGAGGAAAAGAAAGATTTTGGAACACAGTTTCTTTTGTAATTTAGTCAATTTGTTGAATTGGATTTCTGTGACTATACAGCATGTTATTTTGTAAACTTTTCTGTCCCTGAGTGAGAAATTTTGAAATAAATGTGAAATAAATCTGGGATTCCAGAGTATATAAAAGTTCCAAACAACTACTAAACAACCCTCTTTATTATCATCAAAAAAAATCTGTTAATGTACAGTACCTGCCAACAACATTAAAAAAAAAAAAAAAAAAATACAAAAATGTATATAGTCAATGTACAAGATCTGATCAGAGTGATAGGGAAAGAAATTTCAGTTGGAAAAACAGAACATCCACTGTGAACACCCTTCTGTAGTCCTTCTAGAGCTCTTTTAAACATGAGATGCAACACCACATTTAAGTCAAATCCAGCCACTGCTTCATTGCTGAGGTGAGGGAAGTGCTTAGGGTCAGATACAGAAAGAAGAGTAATAATAATCCAAAATCCTCCTTTATTCCTCTTCTGCTTAAGATGACTCATCCAGTATGACATGACACATCGAAGATGATGGCCAACAGATGTTTTGGACAGTCACTGAGGTTAAAACTCTTTCTGGAGATCTACAAAAATAAAAATAAAAAATACAGGTTGCTTAGATCATGAAGCTGAGTACACCTATTTCTAGGTTCTTCTTCCAAATGCAATATCTCATGAGTCAGTACAATAAAAGGTAAATCTGAGGGACTGATTCTGAACATACCACTTTTCTTCAGCATCTCTCCCTTCCTTGAGCGAGCCATTAGATCCAAAAACTGATCAAATAGCTTTATATACTTGGCAAGGCTAGTTCGCTTGTAGTCTGTGGAGGAAAAGGTTTAAGTGTGTAAAGGTTTGCAAAAACCCAATATAAAGCATGCCCTGTGCTGATTATGGTTACATGCTGAAGCCCAAAATTGGGTTTTGCAATCGTATATGCTCACCTCGAATTTTACGCCGTTCACCAGCTTCTGTTTCATTCTCTTTATCCTTAATGTCATCCTCCTCTTCCTCACCAGCTCTAGGTTTGTCCAGTTCTTCACATATAAGGCTGTAAGCATTGAGAGAAAGTGAAACCAGATATGAAAGACTTATGACAAGTACACACCTTTCTGAACATTATCATTTTTACAAAATACAAACATATCAAATTTGGACCACATTTGGTAGGTCCTAACCACTGCATACTGGGACCCCGCACCAAGCGTTTTGTGGATGCTCTGTCCCAGTCGTCTAACCATCACCACTTAGCTTTTGTCAAAGTGGCTCTGATCCTTACATTTGCTCATTTTTCTGGCATCCAACACATCAACTTCAAGAACTGACCCTTCACTTGCTGCCTTATATCGCACCCATTGACAGGTGTCACTGTCAGTGGTATTAATGTTATGACTGATTGGTGTGATAGATTTGGCTATAATTTAGGCATCCAGAGAGCTAAACTATTGTATGCTTTGTTTGCAGACATAGTAGCACAGTAAAACAGTGGGTAATTGCACCCCTAGTGATGCAATTATTCCCCTTTGATTATCCATTTTAATATCCCAAAAGAGGTATTTCCAGGTGTTTTCACTGTCAAAGCATAGTGTGTTTTGGAAAAAAAACAAACAAAAAAAAACAGATGAGTACTTTATATAGATGCACTTACCTTATTGTAGGCACCTCAAAAGGGTCAAATTTGTCCAGATTTCTTACATCAATTGGTACGGAAATTCGGCCTAGAGATGAATTCATACAACACAATGGCAGCTGAGAAATTTACATGCACTTATCGTCAGAGTTTCAAAAAATTGTCTCAGAGGTTATGTATTTGTAAAACATTTTTGAACTTACCCGTTTTAGGATGGACGCTGAAAGGGCTCTTCAGTAAATGGTTGACTCCTTTGCTGACATTGACATCCAGACGGGGGTAACAGTACTGCAGCATGATCTCCTTATCAAAGTACTGACCGCCCTTCTTACTAGTTGCCTGTTCCATAAAAAACAGGAATTACATAATCTACCTTCTTTCCAAATGATCAAAATATACATGTCAATATACCAGATGTGCGTTATCTGTGAAATAAGCATTTAATCTATTAATAAACAAATAGATCCTGATATTCTGACATCTCTTACAAAAAATGTTGCACGTTTTCTTCAGTTCATGCATCAAGGAGCACTATTAATGATTTTCTTCTTTAAATTTACCCTTTTCTGATGCACCAAAGCCCTCAGTTTTTCCCAGCGCTTCACTGGGATCTTCTCAGTCTGATACTGAATCAGCAGTTCCTTCCTGACATGTTCATTCAGAGTTAAAGAAAGAGCATCACACCAAACTCTGCAAGAGCTCTTTAAACGTAGCTATCAGTTTATATTGAGTGTTTCCATGTCTAACAAACAGATTAATACAAAAAAAAAAGTACAAATACTGATAACGAACAGCCCCAGGTAAACATGAGAGCTAATAATTTTTCACCAAAAATGTTTGTGACCACTAGTGACAAAAGTACAGTCTGTACTCAAAAGTTCAAGTGCCCCAATCAAGTCAAATGGTTTGTTGATTTTCTAAGAGAAAATAAACGCACATCTTCTGCAAAGAACATACTTTTGCACGTTTTAATAGACATTTACTGTTCAACTTTGGCGTACAACTGTATATGTTGTAAAACTGCTTGCTGCAGTGTTTTTTTTTTTTTTATTTGGAACTGTTCAGTTCTAAACACTTATTGGGAACCATGAAATGACGCATGGTTCTGTAATTTGTACATTTCTCAGCTATAGAAGTCTGTAGAGTTCCCCGCTTCGCTCTTCTCTGTCCAGTTCTGTTCCTGTACATGTGCAGATGTACCCAAACAAAACACATCACATTAAAGACATGGATGCACTAAATAACTATACAACTGAGCTGAAATCTATGAATATATGGTGCATGTTTATCATTATGGAAGGTTTTTCCATCCTCCACACATTGTAATCTTGTAATCCTGTGAAACGCTTGTATGGTGCAACGTTATCCATCCTGAGAGTTTACATACACTTCAACCTCTTAGGTCACACTTCGCTATTGTCTACTTACTGTGCTGTCTCAGATTCACATCCCATTAACACTACTGTTACTCTACTATATTGTCTATTTAATCTACTGTTCTGTCAACCTAGTTGTCTATTTAATGTTTGTCTATTGTGTACTGTCTCTGACGTAACTTGCACACTGTTGAATGTTGTATACTGCTATATGTTGCACTGTGGTCCATGGAGAAACGTCTCATCACACTAGTATGTACGTGTACATAGCTGCTGATGACCATAAAGTAACCTTGAACCTTGAAATCTAGATGTCTATCAGATTTCCTGAAATCAGCTTTAATCCGATATGAGAAATTGTAATATGGTGTTACCATGACCATTTAAATAATCAGGTAACTGTCAATAATTTGATATGAAGCAGTTTCAAACAATATACGCATTTTCCAGGATACAAGTACCACATCTGAACCTATTACACTTTAGACTCAACAGAGCTGAAATAGAAACTGCACATAAAGGATATCCTCAGGCAGGAGACTGAGCACCTTGTCCAAACTCTCCTTACCACCCAGTAGATCCTGCCCCACAATGGCATACTGAGGGAAGTAGTGCTCCACAACACTGAGGGAATGGCTGTGAAACAGAGGGCAACCCATTAGAGCCAGAAACACCAATTATCAGCGCAAGAGAACACTGAACACTTCCTGCAGTCAAGGCTGATTTAAACATGCTTTCGCATGTAGTGGAACATATAATAAGGAAATCAGTCTTTTTGGGGTCTACAGAGTGCATATAAAAGGCTACAGTGACCCATGTTGCACAGGCTGTTATGGCATGTCATGTCTATTGCTAAAAAAAAATCAACAGCTATTAAGTTTTACTAAGCATAAAAAGAATCAGCATAAAACAATGTACTGGAGCTCTACGAATCAAGCTGATAAAATTCAAACACATAAAACGTAGAGGTAAATTTAATGAAACAATTTAATCATGATCATTTAGGCAGAATATGGTGCTACTTTGCGAGAATTCATATGAAGGTCAATGAAAGGTTAGGTAGTACTTCACCTGATGAAGGGATGAATGGGGTCAGACAGTACAACTTTCTTCACAGTCTCCTCGCCACCCTAAACGTACAGACAAGACTCATGATTTCATGCAAAAGGTGACGCAAGAGGACATGTGGGCATCAGTAAGCAAACATGGCTTATTTGTGTTGCATGCACTTGCTTTCATTAGAAAATGAGAAAAATACTAAGTAATGGAGCCAAAAATGTAGTACATTTGTAATCAAATGACTTATAAAACAGATATTTCCAGTGCTAAAATCTGATTGGCGAAACCATATCTTTGGTTACAGAAAAATACTTGTGACAGCTGAATTGTGCATTAATGAACCACTGTGTTACTCATGGAATAATCTTGACCATTATGTTGTATGGCAAACATTGACTACTGTTAAACTACACTGCTTCCTGCAAGAATAGTTTATTGCAATTACTAATAACAAATTGTTTGAACACTGCTTTGTGCTTCATACAGTGTCTAAAAACACCCCCTTTCCATTACAAAATCATTGTAACACATGACCTCTCATGGTGATTCATTAATGGTTAGGATGATTATGACTGATACAGTTCTTATGCTGAACTGTAGAAGTGAAGTTTACCTTGACTAAACTGAGGTACTCGGCCACAGCCGAACGAGCTGCCACTGACAGCTTCCTGGCAGCTTCATCGCACACCCAGCAGTGCACGCCCCTCCTTCCCGAGTACACCCAGAGACGGTGCTGGAAGCCAAAGTCCTCTAATCCACAAAAACAAAATAAGAATCATGTAGAGTTACTCTTTCACACAGAGAGACATCACATAGTAATGTAAAGTGTAAGTAAAGTGGGGGTCTTCCAATCACAGGGGCAACTCCCTAATCACTAGGCCACCAGTAAAGTACTCCATCTCCATTTCTGCTTTACTGACTGACAGTACTATCCGAGAATTCAAGGATTTGTAATAAAGTGTAGGAACAGAGCCTTAGAAATGGACTAATTGAGTAAAGACAATATTCCTGCACACACTGTGCACACCGTAACTCTTACCTCTCAGTGCTCGATCTAGAATTCGAATTGCAATGGTCATCAAAGTCCAGCATTTCGAGCAAATATCTGCAGCACTGGAAAATAAAAATAACACTGCTGTCATAAAAAATTGTATATGAGGTACCTGTAGTAACAAGGTTCTTACGACAGCAATGATAATTTAAACACACACAAATGCACAATAAATGAGCTAGAGAAATACCTGCAGCAGCTTCTGACATCATCATAGTCCGTCATATCAATATCAAACACCAGTTCCTTCTCCAGCGCCTGGAATGTTCCTGACTTCACTGTGTTGTGCTGACTGGGCTGTCCGTCACAGAAACAGACACGATATGATGCTTGAAAACCAGACTTTTTACACTATGAGTCAGAATTACAGCTTTAAAGTAAATAGTAAAGTAATAGTGATTGTGGTAGACTTTGATAAATGATCACCCTGTGGCTGTAAACTGCTCCAATGTCGATCTTGTACGGGTTCATTTTCTGCATCTCCTTCTCCAGTTCGTTCTGTGTGCTGAAGGACTGGTACCTAACGTAAATGTCATCTTTGAGGGTGAACGAGAACTCACGGTTCTGGAAGTAGTTCTTGGTGACTGGTGAGCACAACATTAAAAATAGTTAATAGACAATTGGTACTTACACATAACTGGTACTTAATGTGACTGCCTACCTAACATGCAACTAACTAATTGGTATAACTACTGGTACAACATACATATATATATATAAATATTAGAGGCCTTGAAAATTGACTCAAAAAAGATGGCCAAATTGGGTGGGTCTCTACTGCTACTGGGTGTCACCTTTTTTGAAGAATGCATTGATTTAATTACACAACAACAACAACAACAAAACTGATTCAATGCACAAAGCAAAACAGATGACACCCCTTATCCCCCATGTCTTTTTATTATATTTTGAAGTACGTTACACAAACATATATCTAATATATTTTTAAAATAACTTTTTAATTGTAATGCATACGTAACTCAAAATATTTTTAGTTCTTCCTACATTTTAAATTCCTCTCTGGTCCCATTACTATATTTTACAATAGTGTCATGTTGACACTGATAAGACAGTTGCTAGCCCGTGTTTTACCTTATATTGCAAAAACGATGCGTCAATTATGCAATTATGTCAATTATTCGAAAGAGGGCATGCTTAGTTCCGAATAGAAGTCCTGTTCATGTTTGCATGGCTGTTTTTGAGTTTTATTGCTGGAGCTGACATGCTGAACTTGAATGACCCAGCCTTACATATAACAAGAGAAAGATAACAATAAGAACAAGAAATGATGAAGTACAGTCCATTCAGTGCTGTACAGGTGTGGAGTGGGTTTTTTTGTTTGTTTGTTTGTGTGTTTGTACGTCCACGGTGTGAATCAGGGTTATACTGCAAACTGGACTGAAGTATAAAGGTAAGACATGTCTCTTATCTGTAAGAGACACTGTTATACATGTTTTATTTTGGGCAGCTGGTGGCCTAGTGGTTAGGGCGTTCGCCCTGCGATCAGAAAGTCGAGGGTTCGAATCCCAAGACTGCTAAGATAAGATAAGATAAGATAAAATAAACCTTTATTAGTCCCACAAGTGGGAAATTTGCATTGTCACGGCAGAAAGTGGAC
>JBBPCZ010000142.1:23243615-23262119 GCA_037974445.1 Brycinus macrolepidotus | reverse complement strand
GTGCTGTGTTCCTGGCTGCCCGCTGCTTCACTTGGTGAATGGGTTAAATACAGAGAAAGAATTTCACACTGTTCACAATGTGTGCTGTGGTGTATTCACGTATGACAGAATGGTCACTTCACTTTTGCTTACAACAATATCTTTGGCAATTTGACACCAGACAGTGGTGTTTCCCCTCACACTTTGTGCGTAAACAGAATGGTTTACTCAAAGTCAACACCTGGCTCAGACTTCTACAGTCATTCTGGGTTTCAGAGCAGCGCGCTGTTCGGTTGGGTGGAAGCCGACAAATTATTTATCATTATTTCTCTGATGCCTGATCTGTTTTCTGGGCACACATCAACAGTTACTTAGTATTGCCATTCTGGTTGTAATTGCAGTGCAATAGTCCAGTATTATGGTAAGTGTAAGTGTAAAGTGTTGATTTGTCATAACTGAACACACCACAGTGTGAACAGCACAAAATTCTCTGAATTTAACCCCTTCATCCAAGTAAAGCAGTGGGCAGTTAGGAACACAGCCCCCGGGGAGCAGTGTGTGAGGACGGTACCTTGCTCAAGGGTACCTCAGTGATGCCACTGACAGTCCTGTGATTCGAACCCATGACCTTCTGACCACAGGGATAACTCCCTAACCACCGAGCCACCGGGTATTCCTGCTGTTTTTGACTGCTGACAGACCGAAGATAAGCTTAAGAGGGCTTTAAAAAGCTAAACAAGTAACAGACAAATAATGGATTTGGCTTTTCACAAGCATAGCGACAGATTGCGCACGGTCTAAAATAAAATGACAACAGTGACACCTGCCTCTGAGCTACACCAGGAGAGGAGCAACTTCATTCAGAGTTCTTTAGTAGTAAAGCACAAGTGGAAAAATGAAACTACTGTGAAACCAAAAGAGACTTGTTTCAGTGTCACAGTGTATTATTTCCAGAGAGTTATCTAGGTAGCCTGCTTCTCTTAACCACCCCCCCACCAGTCTAAAGCCCAGTTGAGATCAGTCTCAATGGAGATCTGAAAGGTTCTCACCTCCTCCGTAGCTCAGCCAGCGGTGGTACTGGGAGAAAGGGAAGAGCCGTCGGTAGTAGAGAGGCAGCAGGTCCGGCAGACAAGCTGCATCATAGTCGGAGGAGGACATTCTTCACTCCTGGATCAACTCTACAGACTCCACAGACCAAAACTCTCCAGACCTTCATCCAAGTCCAGCGCGGGAAACCCGGGGAAATGACGAACAGAGTTACTCGTGAGTTCTCGTTGCTCTCTACTTTTCTGTCCTTTACTGCCCTCTAAAGTCTTGGTGTGTTACACTATATTGACAAAAGTATTGGGACGCCTGACCATTACACCAGCAGGGACGTTAATGCCATTGCATTCGAATACATAGACTTTAATATGGAGCTGGTCCCCCTTTGAAGTTATAACAGCTTCCACTCTTCTTGGAAGGTTTTTCACAAGATTTTGGAGTTTCTGTGGGAATTTGGGCCCATTCATTCTGTAGAGCATTTATGAGGTCAGGCACTGATGTTAGATGAAAAGGTCTGGCTCATAATCTCTCCTATCCAGTTCATCCCAAAGGTGTTGGATGGGTTTGAGGTCAGGGCTCTGTGCGGGCCAGTCAGGTTCTTCCACACCAAACTCATCCAGCCATGTCTTTATGCAGGGTTGCCAACTTTCATGCATTCAGCCTCAATCTCACGCTCTCACTCTCAAAAAAGAAATCTCACGCCAAATCTGACATTCTTCTGTGCTGTAATTTTTTTCACTCATGTGCACTCATTTCCGAATGACTATAAACAAGCTCTAGTCTCACATAGCCTCTAAACTCCTAATTAGACCACTGCAGTGTCTAATGCATTTCTCTGACTGATGATTCGCTGAAAACTGCTATTTTTAACTGGTGTATTTAGTCAAATGATTGGATGGGTGTACTAATAAAATGGGAAAAAATAAGAATAGTAGAAGCTCTAACCATCACTGACCATTACTAACCAAACCCTGCACTGCACTTTCTCCTTCTAAAATGAACCTTCCCCTTCATCTACATCATCATTCAAGAGTACATTAAAAACATTGGACCAGTAAGCTGTTATCTGTGTCTTTGCAATTCTATATCTTAATCAGAATCAGAATCAGAATTGGAAAACTCTTGGAGGAAATTGTTTATGTTATGACTGCGAGACAGAGAGACAAGAATTCAATAAAAATCTGTAGAAAAATACCTCAGTATGAAATACACTATGCTAAATACACAAATGCTGGGTATAAATAATATAGATAAGTACCTTACAGTTAAGTGAATTCCTAATGACACAAATGGTAGTTAGGAGTATGTTATTGCACCTAGTAGAGATCAGTAGTATATAATATTGACATTAGTATGGATATTTCACATGGTAAGACTATTGCACATAAGATATTGCACATAATGAAATGATTCAGCACCCATCTAGACAACTTCACACGATAATGCACATGGTAAGACTACTGCACATAATGAGATATTTCACAAAATGCTAATGTTTCAGCACCCAATAAGAACATTGCACAATATAGCACACGGTAGACTTTTGCACATCATAGTAAAATAATGCACATAGTGATAGACATAATGAGAGTTATTTAAACCAGGGAAGAAATTGCCCAACAAAGTAGCAACAAAGTACCCACTAGAGGTCCTAGTTTCCCCAAGTAGTGGTCCCCGCCTGCCCCGCTGCATGGCCTTTACTTGCCTCTTCTACTCACCTGCAGTGCAGTGGTTGTGAGCACAGTAGAGTAGCTTTAGCAGTGGGGATGTTTGTGGCTCCCTGTTACTAAGTCTCATTTTCTGTGTGTGTGTGTGTGTGTGTGTGTGTGTGAGTAGAGAGATGAGTCATGCGTTTCCATAGGGATGATCATACACTGCAAACACCGCCTCCCTCCCACTCTTCTTTACTGATGGGGAAGCCTCTGTGCAAACACTGACAAGCCAGACTTAATCAAAGAGGCAAGCACATTATTTCTATTTTAAAAATACATTGAAGTCCTGGATACTAGTCTGTTCACTTCTCTACATTCAACTATTAAGGTACCACACTAATTTTTCATCCAGTGATTCATTCCATAGCATCTATAATCCCAGATTTAAGGTTATCACAAATCTTGTTGGTTGTGCAGTACATGTAGTCAATACAGTTGTTACTGCTGGGCAACATTATGATGCAGTTAATGTAGTGTTTATTGTTGTATTAATTATTTTAATGCTGGAGTGATTTGTAATGATCATAATTCCAATGACATAGTAGCTTTAGGTACAATATAATATGCTCAGTGCAATGCTGTGTGCTCTATAAAATATAAAGTGTATGCAGTAATGAAAAATGAGAGTAGTTAAAATTAATTTGCTGTGCAGGTCTGTTGCTCTGGACGTGAATATATATTGATCAATGTGGTTATTATCAATATCTTTTGCAAAATCTATTGGAATACAAGTTTTAAGGTGTTGAACACACTAATGATGCAGTGGTGTAATACACAGTCTAAAGGTCATCTGTATCTAGAGGGACGGAGGATGAACCTTTACAGAGTGGTGCTTAGTGTTCCATTTCCCTGAACACTCTGCTCCTAGTGGCTCTCATCCAATAAGAGCCCTCCCTCACACCCCCAAAGAGGACCTCAGTGAGAACACTTAGGATGGAGAACGACAAGCACATTTTCACCACTCGTTAAAGATCCATCTCTAATAGGAGCTTTTAACAATTAACCAGTTCGATTTAGTACTTACAGAAGACATGAAGTGGATGGACGAAATGCTGTACACTATGTGCAATTAAAAAATGTAATTTACTTGATTCAAATCAGGATCAGAAAACTTTATTGATCCAGGAGGAAATTGCTTATGTTACGACTGCACAGACACACAGAGACACAGAGACAAGAACAAAATATAAAGTCTAAATAAATCCAATAAAACCTCTGCAGAAAATACTCAATATGAAATACACTATGATGTACACAAATGCTTGGTATTAATACTATAGATAAGTAACTTACAGTTAAGTGAATTTCTAGCCACACAGATGGTAGTTACTAGTATATTATTGCATGTAGTAGAGATCAGTAGTATATAAGTAATATTGACATAAATAGTGACATTCACCTGGTAAGACTATTGCACATAATAAGATACCCGATCGCGTATATTACAAATAAAATACTCACAAATAAAGTACTCTAAATGTCAAAAGTATGCATAACGGCAAGAGTTTCCTGGAATGGTGTAAAGCCCACTGCCATAAATCTCAGGATCAGTTCTCAGTTCTCTACAGAAACAGTTTTGTCATCTATTTGATCTACTTTACAGCAATTGTGTTCATATAATTTGTTTGATTAATATTGAGTTAAATACATTTTACAATATAAATTCAAGCACAAACTCACCTTAACTAGCAACACATTTACAGTATCTCCAAGCTGCTGAAAAAGAGTTAGGTCCACCAATGGTCTGCGAATCTGGATGCGGAAGTGTGAACAGTGTGCATTTATTCTGCATTTAACCCATTCACCAATTGAAGCAGTAGGCTGCCACCAACGAGGGGCACCCGGGAAGCAGTGTGTGGGGACGGTACCTTACTCAAGCGTACCTCAGTGGTGCCACTAGCAATCATGGGATTCAAACCCACGGCCTTGTGTAGCACTTTGTTTCCATATAAATATTTCAATGGCAACACCAGTGTTTTTTGCATGACCTGTTATCTCTATTTTTAGTTGTATTCTTATTATTCATTGAAACAACTTGATCTAGCCTGAGACAAATCATTCTGTGTTCTCACTTTGGCCAGTGTGTGGAAAATATTACATCTTGCAAATGAGGGGGCAAATATTCAAAGCCCCAGACTCTGTTTGCTGGCAGAACTGAAGGTAGCATGTTTAGCGCCAGCTTGTTTACTTGTTCAGCCTTTCTGAAAATAGTGCAGTAGTGTCAGGGCCTCTGACAATGGGTGTTTTTGTAGAGCAGGACAAAGATGCAGTTAGGAGACTTGAATGTTCTCCGAGTGTCATGGGCCAGAGTGGCAGTGGCTTGTGTCTCCCCCCAGGAGACCCCTCACTCTGGCCCATGAGCCTCCATTGTTCAGCTTTCCTGCTCCTGCAGTGGCATCCTCGAGCGGGGGCGGAACTGTCTCTTCCTCAGTGGAAAATCCCCGAGCAAGGCTTTTCCTTTACAAGCCCTTTCTGTAGGACAAGGCAACGAAGCTTCTTTCAAAAACAGCTGCCAGAGCTTGTTCCCTCCACTTCCTGCAGCAACAGCGAGCTCAGGCTGCATCCAAAAGCACAAACTACTACACCATACATTCTATTCTCATGAGTGTACTTGTAATTGTGCCATACTATTTTTGATACAATATATATTAAAATTAAATGCAGTTTTGTGTTTGCTGTTTCTAGTCCAACTGAACTGTCCGTGTTCGTCCACAAGCATCTTCCTCTTCTTCTTCTTCTTCTTCTTCTTCTTCTTCTGTTGTTTAATGTTGGTTGGCACACAACTTTTAGGTGCATGTAATAGTAACGTGTGACACCTATCTTCTTGTTAGCATATTTTAGTATATTGGAATATGGTAGGTTCAAGCTATTTCACAACGTTTGTAAAAAGCTCATCTGTAGCACCCCACGAATTGTGAATTATTTGGTAACTACTATGAAACTATGCAGATTGTTCAGTTTTGAGAGTGAGAAATCAAAAGAAGTCAGTAGTAAAAGGGAGTCTTAGATAATTCACTTACATAGTTAGGGTGCAATGTGATTATCAAGGTGAAAGTGAAGGTGTTTTGTAGTCAGAAATTTTGTAATTCTGCGGTGGTAGATAAGTGTTTGCTCTGAAACGCTTTCATCTCCACATAGAGACTGGACCAGTCCTCACTGTCTGTGTGTGTGTGTGTGTGTGTGAGAGAGAGAGAGAGAGAGAGAGAGAGAGAGAGAGAGAGAGAAAGAGAGAAAGAGAGAAAGAGAGACTGTGTACAAACCAGAGAGGTATTCATTAAATATTTAATTTGGCACGCTCTTCTCTTTTGAATCCACAAAAGTAAATCTGTATTCAATTCATACTTCATACAGCTACACACACACACACACACACACACTTAGAGACACTTAGACTGTTGCTATGACTACATTCCTCCTGCCATAAGGGCATTGTCTGACACTGAGAGAAGAGAGAGAATACGCGTGTTTTTATGTTTCTCTCTCTCTCTCTCTCTCTCTCTCTCTCTCTCTCTCTCTCTCTCTCTCAGTCTCTGCAGGATAGTTGTGATCTCGGTAAGGGTTCTCTGACCTTGAGACAGGTTTGTTAGAGTATTCCTCTCCCTGATCGCTCTGTTGATTAAAACAGGCAGCTTCACAAAGGTCTGACTAGTCCAAATATTACATTTATTACCCTGGCATATTCAGACATTACGCATCCTACTGACATGCTTTTTCACCCAATAGAAAAGAAGTCTCAGTCTTAGGTGGAATGTAACCTTAGTCTCAACACTACATTCCTGAAAATAAAGGTGCCAAAAGGGTTTATGTGGGGCGAAGCCATCAAAAAATCATGTTTATTTCCTCCTAGAACCAGTAGATGGTTTGCTTTAATGAAGCACTCCAGCATTTTTCTACCTTAACCCTTGTCTGCTACATCCACATCTGTTGATTGCCATCAACAATCATTTCCCTGTGCTTGGAAAATCATGGAAAATCTCAGAAAATCTCAAAACACACTTATTATTCAAGCCAATGGGAAGCACAAATAGAGTATATTCACTATGCCATGCACTGACAGAATATATGCACCATTAGGGGCATGCCAAGACCAAATTTAGTAGGGAATGTGACCCGTTAAAATGTTGCCATGCCCCACTATGATTACAAGACAAAGTAAGCTATAAAATTTGTAGTTTAACCTTGATTGCTTGGAGGAAACCCACACAAACACCGGGAGAACATGCAAACAGTAAGGACACTCAGCTGCTCTACCTGAAATCAAATCCGGGACCTTTGTGTTGTAAGGAAACAGTTCTTCCCACCGCACCACCATGCTGCTCAATATTTCATTTTATTACCAAATAAAACAGTCATTTTGCAATCAGTAACTTTTTATTTTGCAATCTGGTTACCATGAAATGATGCAAAAACAAAAACAGGATTGGCTTTGTCCTAAATGAATTTTTTCACATGCATGTGTGTGAATGTTTTAAAATGAAAGCACAAGTAACAAGACCAAGGACAGACAAAGGCACTTGTGAAAGGAAATAAGACATAAAAGTGAAAAAACGGGATAGTCTTTCTGTTTATTCTGTTTATACTGTAACAACTGTACCCCCAAAAGGGGTTGTACCCCTACTTTTAAAGTTTGACGCAGAAAAAACAGCAGAAACACCACGGTCTACATTAATATTTATTTACTTTGTCACTTTCATACTATTTATATGGTAATGGTTTTGTGAACACAGCATGAGTTTCATTAATTTATTGCTGCACCTTCTGCACTGCATGTATTTTAGTTGGTTTTTTTTGCTTTTAGTACTACTGTTTTGCACAAATAATGACATTCCTTTTGTTCGTTTTCTTTTCCTGCCTTTTCCTACAGATGGAATGCCACGCTGTGTCTCCTTTTTTAAGAACGATTACACTATTCACAGTATATGAGTCAGCCGAAATCTCCTGAGAGATGGAAGCAAAATTAGTAATACATAATAATGTCCAATATTGATCTCTTAGATCATTTCTCTACCATGAAGAAGAATAATGAAAAATGTTCAATAGCACCATGAGACGCTTTCTGCTGAGCTACACAGTTTCTTAAAGAGAAAATGCATGTGCTTTTTTTGAGTCAGTTTGTTTCACTAAATGCCATTTATCAGCCCTCAACACCAACCATTCCCTTAAAACTCCTCAAAAATGTAGTTTTCTTTATAGTAATTATGCACTTTACTTCACATTGGAATGCACTGGTCACGCACTGTCTGCACTGAGGATACTATGGCTAAGCTTTTGAAAGTGTTGTGGTTTATATTTTCCCAATGCAAAGCAGTGATCAGGCTAGCAGAGGCATAGAAATCCATTTTCGGTTGATTGTCAGCACTTAAGATAATGGAAAAACTGAAACATTTTTTGAAAGATTGCCAGGGATTTTATAAATGGATGTTAGCTGAATGCTTTTCCAACTTTCAATATGTAACCCTTTAACATTTAAGGTTTATATGTGTGTTCTGAGTCCACGCTTCACTACTATAGCTACATAACTTGCATATTAGTTTTACAGTAGTGACTGCTTATAGTATAATATGTCTTAAGATCAATTACTGCATAATAAGCTTGGGGTAGAAGGGGTTACACAAAATACATCCTGTACTGCATTAAATGTAGTCATCGGAGACAACCGTCACCCATTTGTGACTGAGGATGCTGCGGCATTGGCAGTGCACCATGACCCAATTAGTTATTTACCATCCTGTGCAAATCAAGAGTGCCTCAGTCTCAGCTGTTTTCCATATGCTAGAACGTAAACTGTCTAAACCCCATTAGGAGAACATAAGCAACACTGCAAGTGTTTATGAGCCGAAAAACCTCTGGATGGTTGAGCTACGTGTGACAGTTTGTCGAGAAACTCAATTAGGATTAGTTTATTAATTGATATTTGGGGTGTAAAGTTTTTTTTTTTTTTTAACAAAATAAAAAAATGTCTAATCAAGCGCTTGATTTTGACCTTCAAAAGAAAAGAAGAGATAATGGTTATAAATGTATACTTTTTTTCTCCATTCATCTAACAAACTAATGTGGTTTTAGTGACAGCAATCAATAAACAAATGCCATTTTCACTTACATTTTTTATAACTTTTACATGCAGAACTCAGTACACCTTTAGTGGAGCAAAGTATTTGACTGCATACAAATGCTTGTCTGTATGTTTACTACAACTCATATTATTTCTGCAGAGAATGCACAAAAAAAAACTATAGTAACTCCAGTTGTGTTGTAATGTAAAATGTGTGTATTAGCTATACATACACATGCATACAGACTGATAAAAGTATTTAAAAATCACTCCAAAGATGTGCAGATACTGTTAAATAGATGGTATTCAGAGGACAAAGCAACTGTCACGGTCTTCAGCTGAAATAAGGAACATTTCTGTTATTTATTTATTTATTTTAGATCCTGAATTAAAGTGTTGAGAAATACATGTAACCAATTGTTAAAAAGAAAAAAAAGAGTAAAACCACAATGTAATAAGACAATAGGGAAAGCATCTACTTGCTGTTGTCTAGAGTGCATGAGAGACCGGATAAGACTTTTTTCTCTTATACTGTAATAACTGTAGTCAACATGCCTAGTTTATCCAATACCAAAACATAGTTGTCTATGCTTCTTTATCAACAATAAACCTTAGAGTCACATAATAGGTTCCCTGAACGTTTCCTCCAGTATAACACACACCTCTAACCTCTCAATCCACCCCCCAACTGCTGCATCTCCAGCTGAGACCTTGATGCCATGTAGTCATAGACAGCTAATTAAACAGCCAAACATGAGCATCCATCATCAACGTACCCCCGAGGCATCTTCATCAACATGCCCCCGCAGTATGTGTGTGCGCGTGTGCGTATGTGTGTGTGTGTGTGTGTGTATGTGTGTGTGTGTTTGTGCGTGTATTGGGGGAAGGGTGTGTCTTTAGTGTGGGGGAGCTCAGGGGTGTCCCAGTGGCATAGCATGGACCTAAAGTTAGGGAAAAAGGAGGAGAGAAATTGTCATTAGAAATCTACAGCACGCACCCTGTTTAACATTCCTACACTTTAAATAAAAATAAATGCCTATTTTAATTTTTCCTTTTAAGTCAAACAGAGTAGAGTCAGAACGCACACACATGTAACGTAATGATGTTAGATGTTTATCCAGGCTATAACGGAATAAACTGTATTATCTGGTATCAGTCAGGTTCTGTGTGCTGTGTTTCTGTATCAGACTAAATGTATGTGAATAATAGAGATGTTATGCAGAATTTGCAAATTGTGTTTGAGTTCCGGTTTGCTAATTTGTATTGTTTATGGTGATTATGTGCATTCACCTTTCCTGGGGATGCAAAGCCCTATTAACTGTGTGTGTGTGTGTGTGTGTGGGTGTGTGTGTGTATGTTTGTGTCCTTGTGAGTCTGTGTGTGTGTGTGTGTGTTTGTGTCTGCGTGTGTCTGCGTGTGTGTGTGTGTGTGTGTGTGTCTGTGTGTGTTTGTGTCCTTGTGTGTGTGTGTGTGTGTGTGTGTGCATGTGTGTGTGTGTCTCCATGTGTATGTGTGTGCTTGTGCGTGTGTGCATGTGTGTTTGTCTGTGTGTGTGTGTCTGTGTGTGTGGGTGTGTGTCCTTGTGTGTGTGTCTGTGTGTGTGTGTCTGCAGAGCTTTCTGCATGGCTGAACAGCCTGTAAACATACTGATTGAATAGGGACAGCCGTGCTGATTTCATTAAAACAGATCTGGATTGAGGCTGTATCTGATTTAGTGTCTGTTTTTTTTACTGCTGTTTCTGTGTGTTTGATTAAGACTATCATGTTTTATACAGGGTTTGGGACAGAGCTTAATCCCACTATACACATTCAGTTTTAAATAAAGAAATATGTAACTTTCAAAAAAAAAAAAAAAAAAACCCTTCACAAATTTTGTCAGTCCTGATGTCATTTACCTTGAAAATGCAAAAAACAAACATACACACACATGAAGTGACAGGGGGACATAACTCATCAGTGAGCAGAAAGCATAAGTCTTCTCTGTCATTCCTTATCCACCTTTTTCACTCTCACTCTAAGCTACAGGGTGAGTCGTTGTGGCATGTCTGAGTCCAAGCGTATTACTAGCTTTAGAGAAATGTGGAGAGAAGGAGAGAGGGAGAGAGAGAGGGACAGAGGGGGGGGAGGGGGAGAGAGAGAGAGAGAGAGAGAGAGAGAGAAAGAGAGAGAGATGGGGGTGCTTTTCAGAGAAAGACAGCTCTTAGCAGTTTAAAGTCTTTAAATCCTATTTCTCTCTCTCTCTCTCTCTCTCTCTCTCTCTTCATTACCATTTACCAAGATCATAATTCTGCCAAACATGATCCTGTTCTCTCCTGCTGATGCATCAGATTCATGCAGTATTTTCTTTTTTTTGCTGTGTGTATGTGCAGTGAAAAAAAACACTATGAGTCCCAGAGTGTATGCTGGGTGTGAATGTTGCAGCCTTGCTTTTAAATAAAAAGCTTGGGAACCTCATTCACCTTTACTTCAGGTCCACCGTCGGTCAGCTCTAAATCAGCTCTGTAATAATGTGAGCTACGGGTGGTTTGCACGTGTTACCACGACATAAGAAGATTAAAAAGAAGGGATTTAATAGAGTTTCGGTAATAACTTCATACCAGGAACTGCTTCGACCATAAAATGAGCAGCAGCCTGACGTTTATTTATGTGAGGATAAGTCAGTGTTATAGTCAAACTGAATGAATCGCTTTATTTAGTACTTGGTTTTATAAAAGACTTTGGCACCAGTAAATGTCTTCAAAACATCAGCAGCCTTTATGTGCATTCTAACAGGACTGGCCTGCAGGAAAATGTTGAAATCAGCATCCAAAAGTTTGAAGTGGTTTCAACTATATAAAACCAAGCTGATTGCAGGTAAATGTCAAAACGATTCTTTTATGTGACGCCTGTGCAGCTTTCACAGATTTCAAATAATTAGCTAGAAGCAAGAAAGCTGCAAAAAGTGGGTTAATAAGTGGGCTTTGAAGAGAATTGTCAAAAGATTGGTCTAGAATGGTAAACAGAGCTGTACATGGAAGGCAATTATAGTAAAGTTTAAATCCATTATTTCAAAAGTGGTGATCAAATCGTGCGGGCGATAACTTGACCAAAATTACTGTTAACAGGTAATGACAGTTTATTGTTCAGAATTTAATAACTACTTGTTTCCTAAATTCTTGAAATTTAAATAAACCATCTGAAAGTATCTCTTCTAGTGTGTAATTTAAAAAATCAAAAATTTAAAATCTATAATTTAAAAACTCAAATTGTATTTGAATTAACTATTGAGTGACAGTGGACTGTTCAAGTTATTGTACTGCACTCATAGGGCAAATAAGCAAGCTGCTCTGTGTGTGCAGGCTTTCACCACAAATCTTAGTAATACACTGGAAACCAGGGGACCATTTTAAAGCACTCTAGGGAGCAATTGGGGTGAGTAGAAATGTCATACTGAAAGAGTAAGATGTAGAGGCAGAGGCTCGAAGCGCACTAGAGCTATCAGTCTGCGAAACCACAGCGTGCACAGTGCTCTCAGGCACCATGCCAGCGGAGGAGGGTGGTGCTCCGCAGCAGCATCAGAATAAATCTAGAATCATTGCAAACACCCAATAAACCCACATTTACAGAGCAAAGCTGTTTTTTAATTAAATCAATTAAATCAAGCACCACAGTTTATCAGAGGAGAGACAACAAGAACCAAAGCAGAAATAAAACCAACACATTTTAGGCTACATTTCACACAGAAGTATACAACAGGTAGCAACTTATTTCTTTTCAGATATTTCATGGAGGGCTGTACAAAGCTTATCATACAAAACCAAGATATGTACATCCAGACCAAGTATCCAAAGGGGAAAAGAAAAAAAATACAAGGTGCAATGTAAAATTTGAGCCCAACCGATATACCAATATTATCACCAATACAAATTTTAAGTAGTTAATAGCTCAGATAACTGTTTATACAGACCAGTATAGTCTTAAAAACCGGCTGATTTTATAGATCAGTTGGGCCCTTATGTAAAATATATAATAACTTCAGTGTAGGACTACACGTAGTGTTGTTAACAAGAACGTCTAAGGAAGAGACTGATGGCCTATGAAGTCATTTCATAAGTTGTTGTCATTAAACTCAGCATCATAGACTCAGCAGTAGGACGATGTGTAATGCTACAATGAGGGAACCTGTCCTTTTCTTCCCGGCAGCCTTGAGATGTGCAGTCCCCCTCGGCTGTTGCTAGGCAACACCATCAAATTCCAGCACAGTGCGTGTAGGGTGATGCACAAGGCTGTGTGCATATCAAACTTACAAAGTCTACAGCTTCAGAGGCTACCTTTCTCCACCCACTGGGAGACAAAAGACAGGAAAACAGGCAGGCGGAGTTGAACACAACGTGAGAGAATAACTAAGTAAAGAACCAAACAATCAAAATTACAGCCCGTCCAGAGATGAAAAAAAAAAAAAAGTCTATGACAGGACCAGCCTGTTAGGTTTGTACACTGAAGCCCACTTGTGAGATCAAGAAAGCAGGCCTTCACTTACCCCAAGCCATTCTATTCCCACAATATCTGATGATACTGTTGACAGAAGCTGAGCCGGGGGCCCATTTGTTTTGTTGAATTGATAGAAAAATCAATATATGGTTTACAAGTGGGTTTCTGAGGGAAACGTCAAAGAGAGCTACTATCAGTATGTTGTTTTCTGGGAGGAGGTCAGTGTGTTGCGATGTGTCTAAAGCTACTCTGCTTGGTTTTATGATGTCTATTGTGGAAAAATCTTGTATGTCCAAAAAAATGTACTAGTTGGATCTTTAAACAAAAAAAGTATAAATAAGTACAGGTTGTATGTGTTGTCCTGAATTTCACAATATCTCACAAAGCCAACTGAGGTGCTTTGAGCTTTCCAGTAATTGCTACGTGACCAAAAGCCCAAAACTAAAGAGTGACTTATCTCTGAGTTATGCAATCCGCTGTGGTGGGATTTAAGAGAGAGGGATCACCCGAATAAGGTTCAGAGACAGATTAAAACTCTCTCCCTCGCGGTGAACTCAAAAGAACCATCCAATCAGAGCCGATTATAGGAATTACTGTTGTTCTGACAAGAGAAGAGTATAATCACATTCTAATAAAACAGTCCCAATCAGCCAATTACAGGCATGTAAGTAGAGCAAGTTGCTTAACAATTTAAAATCAAAGAGAAGGTCATCATAAAGAAAGGAAGATTAAAAAAGTAGGCGCATTCAGAGTGGCTGTGTTTTATCTAACCTCTCATCAGACTGGGCTGGGCTTAAATGGCCTCCTGTCTCCTCGGCTAATCCCCCGTCTCCTCTGTCCTGTCCGGACAGGCTTTAACTGCAGTAGTTGTGGGGTCAGGCACCATCCAATCTGAGCAACTGATAGCTCGTTTCTGTTATTCCAGGAACCGGCTTGGCTGTCCCCTCGCTAAAGGATTCACTGGCTAAGATTTATAGACACAAACGGGATGAAGCAAGGAAATGTGTGTATGACTGTGTGTGAGAGAGAGAACTAGAACAAGAGTCAGCATTTTAAACACATTCTGACTCCCTAAATATGACTGCATGCTCTGTCTAGCGTCAGATTTATAGCCGCTTCTTCCTTTTTCAAGAGGAAATATACCTTCCCTGGTTCCTCTCCTTGCCCCTTAGCATCCTCTAACCAAACAGCATCATGCTTTGGCCTGCCTCTCATTCTCAGTCCACGGAAATCACTGAACCCAGTTTCCTGAGAACACGTCATTATTTTGTATTCACTATTCAGTAAAAGAATATTGCTACTTATATGCTATAAGCAGGCTAACACTTCAGTACATGTAAACTGTATTATAACTGGCTACCTCACCCACATATCTCATGCAAACCTGCAAGCTTTTTTAAGTGGCTTTGGCAACAGTAGGCTACACATTGACATGCTGGTGTTTTTATATTACAGTGAATAGTTATAGTACTCATGTAAATGAGTGATATCAATTAAATGCACAGTGTTAGCACGGCAGCATGTATGTAGCAATGCTCATATTTCAGTTTCTACTTAATTACTTTGTAATTCAGAGGTTGTGGTGATTGGGGAAAGAAGTAGGACAAAGCATACTGGCCTTAGAACAGTGTTTACCACAAGGTGTGACCAGGTGATTTTTGAAAACGTCACTGATTTTTCTCCTCGACAAAAATGGCTTAGAGAAGGAGTCCTTATTTGAGCATGTCACCGACCACAAATTGACGTAAGACCTCAGAGGTCTATTAAACACACTAAAGTGCACACCATGTATAGGAAGCCTTCTTTTTTTTTTTTTTTAAGTTCAAATGCATTCACCGTTCAAATCTCATTTCTGTACATATACACAACAATAAATTATAAAATCACAAATAAACAAACCATGTTCCTTAAATATAAAATACAAAAGGAGTTCATGTGACGCTATCTGTCAGCAGGCAAACATGACAATGCTAGGAGGTGTGTTAGAAAATGGTTCAGTCCAGAATGCCATACAGTACACCTTCATCGCAGCCCGCCATTCAATAAGAGGAAGAGGGAGGACATCGAGTGAAAGGCCTAACGTGAATGTGGTAGAGAAAGGGAGGAGTTGGCAAAGGTCACAACCTCTACTTTCCCCAAAACTGCCCTTCTATTGGTCTGTTATGAAGAGTCACATGATGGAGCAGCTCTTGGTCCTCTCTTTGCTGAGGGAGGAGCTCAGAAGCTCAGCCTTGCTAGGCAGGTGCAGCAGGCGTTTGGACAGTCGCCGGCCGGGGCTGGGTTTGTCCGACTGCTGTAGCTTGTTGAGGCAAGCAAGTGCCGCAGAACGAAACACGCTGTGGACGCTTTTCTCTGATGTGAACGCTGAACATTCCAGATACGCCTCCGCTCCCACCTGCTTTGCTAATGAAGACCCCTACAGATAGACAGAATCATAATGAGTTAATCTCTTTGAGTCTATTTTTCAGTTATTCATGATAGCAATAGCTCAGCAAATGATTAAATTGACTTGGTTCTCTCCAAGACAATAGGTGATAACAGACAGATGCAGTTTACTGACCTGTTCTTGAGAAATGGGCACCATTTTCTGATTGGACAGCTCCATCAGTGTGCACACGTCAGTGCGCAGGTCTGTCTTACAGCCAATCAGGAGGATGCGTGTACTGGGACAAAAATCCATTATCTCTGTCTTCCACTGCAGAACAAGTGCAGAACGAGGTAATAGTAAGAACTATTATAGTAACAATAATAGTAATTAATAATAACATATATAAAAAACATGTCTATGACCACTTACAGGTGCTTTAAACTTTTAACTCCTTTACCTTTTTAAGTGAGCTGTCGACAGTGTCTGGTCTACTAATGTCAAAACAAAGCAGTACAGCATCGGAGTCACTATAGCAGAGTGGCCTGACATTATCGTAGTACGGAGAACCTGCAGGAGTAACACCACAATGCTCATTAATCACAAAATTATATGATATATGATAGTTGCTTTTGTTATTTGGATTATTGCTGAAAATTTTGCACAGTAATGAAAATACAGTGTATTTTCTGTCAACTGACCACTGCAAACGTCACAAACACATACTTTAAATATTCCTGTGTACACATGAATAAGCATCTTGCATATATTTCAAGAAAAAAAATGAATATATAATATTTTTTGTCACAGTGTAATACATCCAGTTAATGATGTTCCTTAAAGCTTCAAAAAAAGGGATTGGGGGGTTCTTGGTCAAATTAATATCAGTAAGTAACCATCATAACCTGAAGAAACATTGTACTTCTTCACAAACCTATAGCCAATAGCCTAGCATATAGAAAACAAAATGGTTTTGCCAGTAAGACTGAGATTGTAACTGAAGACCTTCAGTCCGTAAATCCATTTATATAACATAATTTTGGTTAAACAGGTAGAATAACAGCTGACCTATAATGTTACATTATTTCTCTAATAAACGTTGTATTTATCCTAATATAGCTTGATATTATTAATATTACTATCACTCCCAGCAAAGTATATCATGAAAAAACAGAAAAATTGCTTGGTCTTTAATCTTTTTTTTAGTTAATTAATTATAATTGTACTGTAAATGGATATTAATCTCTTAACCCCTATGGGTGTGTTATGGGTTCACACTTCAATTACTTATTCTCGTAGATACATAACACACAATAGTTTTATAGCAGTTACTGGATCATAAATCAAGATTAGTAATTGAATGACAAGACTTGCGGGGCTACCAAAAAAATAAATAAATTAGACGAGACTAAGTAAGATGAAAAATATAAATGCATTGAAGTTAATTCTCCACTTGAAACATGGTATGCACATGAGACTTAAGCTTCAACCTAATCTCTATCGGCCTGTCTGTAGCATACTGTTGATTACTATGGATATTCATTTCCATGTCTTGGAAAAAATAAACAAAAATAATTGTTGACTACACTTATAGGTGTGGACACACTTATAATAGAAGACTATGGGCAGATGCTTTAGTCAAAAGTGGGTTCCATGTCAACAGAGAACAACAAAGAAACACATCACATTGTTATCTCTGGCAATCATTTTAAGTTACAAGTACGGCAGATAAAGATTAGGTTGAAAAAAAGTAAATATTGGTCTAGACCTGCATGACACTTCAATTATTGTACGTGAAGACAGATTTCAAACACTAAGCATTCCTCTAAAGATTTAAGACCAGATGAAAGCTCCCCCAAGCTGCCATGGAGTTGCTCATCCTACATGCACTTTGATATTGACAGCGTATGAAGAGATGTTTAGGACTGAGTGAAACAGATAAGCAAATTCAATTAAGACTTCGTGATTAGTTGCAATTAGCGAGTGAGTGTGTGTCTGCATGTGTGTGTGTTTTTATGATTGGCAGCCTGCAAATGATTCTCCAGTTCTTCATCTCTTAACGAAGTCATTGCACAATTAATGAAGCTCTCCCAGCTTAATGATAGCTGAGTACTGAGTACTGACAGATTTTGCACACTTTGAACAGACACAAATATAAAATAAGCCTTTGTGTATTAGTAAGGGTCAGTTCAAAGCACTGTTCAATACTGATGCCGAAGATAATCTGGCAGATTTCTTGATTTTTTTGTGTGTCCTAAGTGAGATAGACTTGTAAGTGTGGACCTTATCTGTGTGTGTGTGTATGTGTGTGAGTGTGTGTAGCAAAAAGTGCTCATGCACATAATAATCAAATAACTGCAGAAAATCTGATTTTGGCAATAATCCGTTCAACACGTTCACAAGCTCTTCAGTATTCTGTTAATGTGAGAACTCTAAGTCTACATGAGTCACTCACTAATCAGATTTCTTTCTAAATACACAATGTGCACCTTTATTGTTGCTTAGCAATTCGCCAATAAACTCAAAACGCAGCACATGATGAAAAACTCTAGCTTCTTTCCACAGTGTTCTTATTAACATGGGAGTTTCTATGTACTGGTAAATGTTTATTTGGAAGTGTATTGGGCTTCAAGTTGCACAAAATACATTTGTCAACATTTTATGATTTCTGACATGATTTCTTCAAATCCAATATTGTTAATAGCGCTAATTGCTGTTTACATGTCCTCTTGAATATTAAGATGACTGCAGCAATCAAAAAATGATCGTATATTGTTGTGCATGTAGGATTTACTCTAGAGTTCAAGAACTGAATAAGTCTATGCATACTCCACAAATGCTTTCTTTCATTGCAACTGTTGCTAGGTTTGATAAACTGTGCT
>JBBPCZ010000142.1:23189981-23202086 GCA_037974445.1 Brycinus macrolepidotus | reverse complement strand
GAGAGAGAGAGAGAGAGAGAGAGAGAGAGAGAGAGAGAGAGAGAGAGAGAGAGAGAGAGAGAGAGAGAGAGAGGCAGGAAGGGGAGTGTTGAAGGGCGAATGAAAAAATTCCTTTGGATTTATTTTCTGTTAGCATGAATTTCTTTGTCTCATGCACCCTCTGACTCATAAGCAACACTGTACTTGTGTGTTTCTGCTTGTGTGTGTGCTTCACGTGTTTCCATTTGTGCAGTGTTTGTGTAAAGGCTGCAGAAATGATCACCTAATGCAGCCGAGTTTGTCTAGAAAGTTTCCTCTGTCGTGTTGTACAAGTGAAGGCCTGTAGGTGGCTGAGGCACTGAGACCCACATGCAAAACTCAAATCCAACTCACATGTAGATGAGTTGAAAATACATCAGTCATTACATCATTTCAGTCATAGCCATTTTAATCATCAGAGCATATTGCAAAAGCTTGTCATGCAGTAGAGAAGCACTACAAGTACAAGAGAAGCCCTGTTATCTGTGCATGGTCAGACTCCATAGTGCAGTCCTGGGGACCCTCTGCCCTGAACAGTTTAATGCATTCTCTGCCCCCAACACACCTGATCCAGCTCGATCCAGCTCGATAACAGCCTGATGAGCTGGATCAAGTGTACGGTGGAGGAATAGAGTAAAATAGGTTGACAAAGTAATGATAATTGAATACTGTATTCAGTGTCCTAAATCTATTTAAAATCAGTACAAGACATGCAGCACTAGTATTTAGGAACGTGTTCTGTTACAGCAAGAATACATGTTACAAAAGTAACATTTGGAGTATATTCTGAATACATTTAGATTAGGCACATGGAAAAATGATCTGCAGCTGCAATACTTATTTCATTTTTATTGTCATTTGAACGGTGTTCTGATTTTTCTTCCATTAACAATTTGGCATAACCCAACAAACCAAATCTGGCAAATGGGACTATCAGGTGGGCAGAGACTTTCAATTAAATCAAGTACAAAGACAATGCTAAACTTATTACTTGTCCACTACGGAGGAGGCAGTTTAGCTCGATCACCCCTCAAAACAGTTTAGTAACACTGAGTTGGATAAATGGCTCTTGACATTGATTTATCAGTCTACTCAGACTTTAGCAGGAACTTCATGTTTAGAAAGAAGCCATTTGTTGAGTTCCTCTTTTCAGTTCACATAATGAGCATGTTTGCTGCATGTCTTGCGCTGATCTTAAAAGCTGATTGAAAGATTTGACTGTGTTTTTAAAATGACTTTTAGTAGATAAGCTAAAGACTAGAGCTGACTGATATAGTGCATAGCGATGCTTTTATTTTTCACTACACAACTTCACTGCACAAACATGTCAGACAAGAATTTGTTTAAAAAACTAACAAAGTAATTTTAATAATTACAGAACAATATTAGGGCATATTTACTGGAGAAGACTGTCAGAAAGTCAAGAAGCAATAGAAATAGAGAGAAAGGCAATAGAAATAGAGAGAGAAAATCCATGATGAGAGTATGGTGAATAATGTGTAGTGTCTGATTTTTAATTCACGACTATTCCCAACTAAGAAATTATGTGTGTATGCAATGCATAAAAGTGCAATTCTCTCTCTCTCTCTCTCTCTCTCTCTCTCTCTCTCTCTCTGTCTCTACTATTCTAAGCAGATCCTCCATTGCGTTGTTATCTAACACGTTCAACTGGAGCGGCTTACACAGTGCTTAGAAACTAATGGTCTTTACTGCTGTCCTGAAGTATTGAAATCTCACCTCACTCATCCACTCCTCTCTCAACTGAGCCTCAGCTCAATCTCACCTGCTAGGTTGCTCATGCTGGCAAGACACAAACTGAAACAAAAAATGCTCACAAAGATTATATATGAAAGCATTAGGCTAACAATAGCCTTTGAATATCAGATTATACAGATAATACAACAGATAATACACCACACTGCATGGAGTGTATATCTAGGATGTAATCTACAGTGTGAGTGAGTGTGTGTGTGTGTGTGTGTGTTTGTGTGTGTGTGTGTCTCATTCTGCCAGATTAGGCAGCAGTAAATGTCCTCACAATAACCTGTGTGTACTCTCCAGCTGTTGCCAAGTGCCACTCAAGGCTTCATTGGGTTCATTTCAACTTGGGAAGGGGAGGGAGAAAAGAGTGAAATGGGAAAGAGTGTGTATGTGTGCGTGTGTGTGTGTGTGTGTGTGTGCGCACGCTTCGGTTCTGTATAAGCATGTTTGGACTCGTCCAGATAATGCACTCCAATGCTCTCATTTTTTGTGTTCCATTTCCACAACACATTCTTAGCTAGAGAATTAATACCTAAAATAAATACCCCATTGTCATTTCAAACATGGCAGTAAAAAACTGAAGATGTGATAATTCAAGCTCCTTTTCATTTGCCGTATTTATCACAAAAACTGTGGGTTGTGGTCTTTTGTATTAGATGTTGATGTGTTTATTTCAGCATGTGCTGCCTGAAATGGCCTCTTACTGTGCAACATTAAGCTATGTGCGCTGGGCAGCTTTCAGTCAGAGATGAGATGTGTTTTCAGCTCTCTGTTCTGCCTATATTTTTTTTTTCCTTTTTTTTGTGAAGAGCTCATGTTTATTCATGTTTTTAAGAGCACTCCTGTTTGATTTAGTTAAACAGGCCAGTTCTGTTTTTGCTCTTTCACTGTGCCACTTTACAGACACATTCATATGGAAATGACCACCTACTTACCTGTTCTGCTTATGCTTCCGCAAAAGCTGTCCAGGTCACTCCCTCTTTCCCTAAGCGGTAAATCTCAGTGCTCATTGTAGTTTTGGGATGATGGACGTCCTCTATTCTCCCACTTTCTCTCTCTCTCTCTCTCTCTTTCTCTCTCTCTCTCTCTCTCTCTCTCTCTCTCTCTGGCCTTGTGGCAGGATGCCCTGTGTGTGCGTGTGTGTGGGTAGAACTCAAGTGTGTGCATGTGTGTGTGGGTCAATATTAGTGTAATCTCCTCAGCCCAGCTCCATCCTTACTACACTAAGCACAGGTAGGTAAATGTTCCTGGCCTTCTAATAGGATTTCAAAGTCTCTCTCTCTCTCTCTCTCTCTTTCTCTCCCTCACTCTCTCTCACTTGTATATACATATGTACATACATATATATATATACATACATACATACATGCACACACACACACATATATATATACATATATACATACATACATATATATATACATATGCATACATACATACATATATATACATATACATACATACATATGCAAACCCATACACAGGTACATATCTATATATTTCACTATAGTACTGGAAATATCAGTTTTTCACATAGCATAGCTGTGGTGGAATTTTTGACCCACTATTCCTTGCATAATTGCTTTAATTCAGCCAAATTGAAGGGCTTTCGAGCATGAACACCCTGCTTAAGGTCCTGTCACAGCATCTGAATGGGTTTTAAATAAGGACTTTGACTAGGCCACTCAAAAACCTCAGTTTTGTTTCTTTTGAGCTATTCGGAGGTGGACCTGCTCTTGTGCGTCAGACCATTGTCTTGCTGCATAATACAACTGCATGTGGACTGATGACTGGACAGTCTTCTGCAAGATTTTTTTTTGGTCGTGCAGAATTCATTTCTGGCAAATTGCCCAGTTCCTGAAGCAGCAAACCATCCCCAAACTGTCACACAACCAAGACCACGTTTGACTGTTTGTATGATGTTCCTGTTGTGCAATGCTGTGGGAGCTTTACACCAGATGAAATGGGACACTTGTCTTCTAAAAAGTTGTAATTTCCACAGAACAGTATTCCAAAAGGCTTAGAGAAATCATGGCGTGTTCTTTTTTTGACAAATGTGAGATGAGCCTTCATGTTCCAAGGCTTTTGGCTTGCAACTCTCAATGGATACCATTTTGGTCAAGGGTTTTTCTCATGATGGAATCATGAGCCGACCACATTAGATGAGAGAGAGAAATGTTTGAGTTTTTTTTTTTTTTGAGTCATCACTGCATTCTTGAATGGATTTTAGTTGACTGTCTGCTTCTAGAAAGATAGGCATGTTTTCTCCTTGTTGAAATAATGGCTCTCACTGTGGTTCACTGGAGTCCCAGAACTTTGTAACCCTTTCCAGTGATATATTTCAGTAATATTCTCATTTCTTCAGGAATTTCTTTTAGTCAGGACATATAACTGATCCCAAATATTAACTAAATTTGGTTAATTGGTTAATTTAGTAACTAAGGGCATTTTTTTTTCAACACCAGGCAACTGTTTGAAAAACTTAATTCTTTAATAATATAAATATGAATAAAAACTGTATTTTGTATTCATTCAGGGTGTCTTTGTCTTATATTAAAAATACATTTATTATATTATCTTTTGTTGGAAGATCCTAAACAATCTTTTATCAAAAATGGATGTCAAATACGCTAAAATGGAAGAAATGAGGAGGAAAGTACTTCTCCACAGCACTCTACATGGCATCATAGACTCCAGGAAAAGTACCAGGAGATTTTAAATGAAAATGTGCTGCCTCTGCCAGAAAGCTAAAACTGGGTCATGATGGTTTTCAGCAAGACAATAATCGAAAACGTGAGTCTTAAGTCACAAAGAAATGTGAGATTGATTTATTTATTACTCATCATACTTACTGACCACAAAGACATATATACATTAACATATAGTGCATGAAGTATGGTGTGGTATATTCTTGGAGAGAAAGAGGGGGGTGGGGGAGAGGCTGTATGTCTGTGTGTGTGTGTGTGTGAGAGAGAGAGAGAGAGAGAGAGTGACAGAGTGTGTGTGTGTGTGTGTGAGAGAGAGAGAGACAGAGAGAGAGAGTGTGTGTGTGAGAGAGAGAGAGAGACAGAGAGAGAGAGAGAGAGAGAGTGTGTGTGTGTGAGAGAGAGAGAGAGAGAGAGAGAGAGAGAGAGAGAAAGAGAGAGAGAGAGAGAGAGAGAGCACCAAACCTTAAGAATTTTTATCACTTAATTTTTAATATTCAATTAATTTGGCAAAAAAACAATACAGTAATGAAATAAAAGTCCAGCTTTGATTGTCAAATCCAAATTGTATACAAAATATATCAAAAAATATAATGACAGTAGAGTTGGGAACTGTTAGATATTAATCCATTAATCCATTATTTTAAGTTCTGAATTTTCCTAATCATTCCAAATGTAGCAGTTAGATATAACTGGGTTAAATGAGGAAAGATAAGATACTGGTCATGTGTTATCCTTGACTGGGCACACAGATGTGTTAAATATTATAAATAAATAATGCCTGGTGTTTTTAGCACATCTGGATTGAGAGTGCAGTTACCTACAGGGGGAGTGTTTGACTCACATTTCCCTGTATGTGCACAAATATATTTTGACAGGGAGTGTATTTGAACAGGGTACATATATTTATATAATGCAAACACAATGTAAATGAATAAAGAATCATAAAATAATAAACGCAGTGTGAATACGCATTCCATACAAAGAGGTGGAGGAGTGACAAAGCTGAGAATGATCAAATGTGCTTACTCAACAATATGTCATGTCAATTCAAGTCAAGTCAAGTAGGTTTTATTGTCATTTCGACCATACACACACAGTATACAGTGGCATGAGATATCGTGCCATGTACCATCCTCTATTCTAAAAGACTAGTAAATAAACACTGTGGAGCCAAAAACACAGCAGTCACCAGAGTTTCCCACAGACGTATAAAATGAAATTTCTGTTTGTACTGGAGGTCTCCCAGTCGAACTACAATTTTTTTCGTTATTTGATTGTATAATTAAAAATGTATCTGCACTGATTTCTGTTCCGCCAGTAGAACGGCCAATAGAGTGCCTGCAAAAAAGAGGCCATAAATACAGGCGCCAAAAAATTCCATAGATGAGCTGCTTTTGGTTCACAAAAAACTGAGGTTCTTTAATGTAGTGATTATGAAACTGGCCCTTTACAAAGTCTATATTTTGCTTTATCCCTGTTTAAACTCTTATTTTTTCATGAATACGCAACAGTACGAACTGTGTTTCTTCTCTGAGCTTTACCATCTGAGCCCACTAATGAGCTTTACTTCTTAATGAATAAAGAAAGCTAATTAGTAAAATCAGCTGATTTGGGCCACGGTTCTAGTAGATACCTGTAGGCATTTCAGGCTTGATGAATTCAGTGAAGTGCCCATGCTTAACCTATAGGGATGGGTGAGTGTAGTCCTGAGGGAACATGGCACGGTGCAGTTTTGTGCATGATTTAACTCTTCAGCTAATTATCAAGCCCTTAATATGTGAATAAATGGTGTTAGAACGGTGTTAGTGTGTTAGAAAAAGAAAAAGGCACTAAACTCTCTTCCAGTGACTCTTCCAGTCTCTTCCAACCACTTCCACTCTCTGGAAACTCACAGTACTCTTAGTGTTTGGAGAGCAACCACTTTATATAACTGTACGGAAAAAAAAGCTCCTGAATTATTTACACTAATTGCATTTCTTTTCTTCAAAAACATTTAATTCACTGCGCTGTGAGTATAGTTTCTCTTCTTCTGTTTCTCATTTTTTACAATCTGTCTCCGCTAACCCCCCACCCAAAGTTCATGGAGTATTCAAAACTTTAAAACACTGCTTAGGTAAAATAATAATAGTACTTAGGTGAAAAATGTAGTCTAACATATAATAAACCATGTTCAATGCAAAAGTTGTGGATCAAACGATAATTCAAGCAATCCTAGAGTCACTATAATTCCCAGTTTTATGTTAAAAAAAATTCAGTAATTGAGTAATAGTTCACTATAATATTGTAATTCAAAATATTTCTTTTTCTGTTTTCAAGCTAACATCTTCTTAATATTATTCTGACAGAGAGATCATGTTCCTATTGTCTGCTTCGAAAAAATGAGGCCTTGGCATATAGCCGGTGAATCAGACATAGAATACATGGGATTACACGAAAGGAAAATATCAGAATGTGTAACTGGATGAAATCAGATCCATCTCTCAGTGCATTTTCTCTTTCATCTTTTCCTCTCTTTATTAATTGTTTTGTTAATCCATATAAAACATCGCAGTTTTCATTTTAATATCTATATAGAATGGATGTGCCAGCAGGCCTTGTTGCCATGTGTTTCCATAATCCCCCCATGGTGTTTCTTCCATTTCTCCTCCACTGTCTCCTCCTCAGTTTCTTCCATTTTTATACGGTGCTGATGTGTTTTTTTTTTTCCCTTGCTGTCTTTCTCAGTGTATCTCCCTTTTTACTTTGGCTCTCCCTCTCTTTGTCGGCTCTCTAAGGGGTGTGTTACATAAGCCCTGTCTCAGCAGTTTAGCACGGATGACCCTCCGCCTTCTCACCACATTCAAACGTGTCCTTATGAGCAGAACGCAGAGGAAAGAACTGAGAGTGAATCAGTCTCGGCGTTACAAACGATTCATTTATTCACATGTAGTGAGTGATGAGTGGCAGTCGATCAACCTTGTGATTTAATATAAACGGATCTAAACTACTCCACAACATTCTCGTTTTTAAGGATTAAATGTCTGGCGTCATGACGATTTGATTTGTTTGCAGTTCTGTAGAAACTGTGTCATCTCACCCTTTACCATGATTTTTTTATTATATAAACACATTTTTTTATTTTTACATTTGAAAATAGAATTCAATTTTGGACAAAATGACTACATACAAATAGTTAATGCAATATAATGCAAATAGTTATTTGAGAATCATAAAAACTAAATGTCCCTAGATGGTTTTAGGTGTGGTTTTAGGGGAAAAAAATGAATTAGTATGGAACCTTTTCATGATGCAGTTCTTTAAATGTTTGAAATGTTCTTGCAAAAAAGCTCATTTAAAGCTTCTGTAGAGATCTAGAGGTGTTTTTTTCTATGACATTGCTCTGAAGACCTTTATTCATGAAAGTGTACTTAACTGAATATTGCTGTAATTGATGGCAAATGATTCTAATGTTCCAAAACCGATGCAGCTGAAACACAACCGTGAGATATCAATATAAACACTTCTATTATTTAGCTTTGCATCTACAGATAGGCTTTTGCATGAACGTGTGCCTTACACAGGCTCCACTTGCTCCTTCTCTCCCTCCCCCACACAGAGTAAAAAACACTGTTTGAGAGGAGCCCTGCATGCTGATGTGGCGGCTCTGCTGGGTGAGGGTAGGTAGAGCAGTTTTAGCATGACTGAAGAGCGTTTGCTGAGAGAAAGCCCAGGGCCGTTCCACGCCAGGTGCCACGACCGCACCTCATCTAGACGTCTAAGGTCCGCAGGGCAATCTTGTTGACTGGATAGCCTTCCCCTTAATTACACACATGCATACAAATGCAGCCGATTGGGCCTGACTGGGGGGACTCCAAGGGACCAAAGGGTCAGAGGTCAGGTCACTACTCCCATCTTTGTCACCCCATTCTCAACCCCCGCTTCGCCCCTCAAACATCCCGTCCCAGCAGAGAGACACCTGCCCTCCCTGGGGTGCGAGAGGCTATTACAATTGTAGCTATAACAGATGACAGCAACATCCATCTGCTCACGGTCTTAAGCCTTAAAAAAGTACTGATGAGCCTACACAAAGGCAATGCAAGATTTTTCCATGTTTCTTATTTCTTTATTAGAATTGCTTTTTTTTTTTTTATTATTCTTTACTTGTTTTTATACCATTTAAAAATCCCACCTGCCCTTTACGTTGTGCAAACATTTCATGATGAAAATGTCAATGGAAATGGTACGATGTATTTTGTTTGTTTCACATGTAAAGCTTCCAATTTAACAATACGATGTTTTGTTATCAAAATATTTTGGATGGCCAATTGCTTAACTTTCATGGCTTTTTCCTCCTACATTTATGAATAGGTTATAGATCATCATGCTCAAAACATATTTTTATACAAAGGCAAATTCACCAATGCCACTGTCCCAAAACTGTGACTTTGTGGCCATGGAGGTTTAATTTGCCCATGAATACGTTTCTATCTGATTTGCAAAAAGGCCTTATACATGAAAAAAGCACAGTAAAATGAAAGCCTTTTGAACCAGAATCCTCAAAACCTCCTTTTGCCTTTTGTACTTTTTAGACTGTTTGTTCCTTGCTAGTCATTGGATCATCTGGAGACTGGCGCTTTAAACGGACCAATTAGAGGTCAGGATCAGCTTCCATATGCTCCTACATAACAGCTGCGCACTAATAACTGAAAGGTATCTCTCAATTCTCCATCCCAGAGGAACAATAACAAGCTGAAGTATGAATGTAGTTCAAGGACAGTGTCTAAGCTTAAAATGGCTTTGTGGTGCTCTTAAGAGGATGTAAGTGTATTGTACATAAGCTGCATAATTGTTTATGTTGTTTTTTTTTTTTTAATCTGTGGCCCTCTTAAACTGGTGTAGTCTTTAATGTCACTGCACACGGTGGAACCCTCAGGGATTGTAGTAGGATTAAACAATAATCTGAAACACTTTGATTGGTCTCAGAAAAGAAATACATGATATACAGAAACTAGAGCTCAAATGCAAATGTGTGCATATGAGTGAATGTCCAAATAATACACTTTAAGAATTAAAATACACTATGCAAAATTTCCACTAGCAATTAGGAATTAGGGGATGCATTATTTTACTGCTTCATAGTAAAATTACAACATAACAAAAATAGTAGCAGAGAACGCAAAATTGTCTTAGCTAGCAAGATAATGTGACCAGACAAGCAGTATCATACATTAAAACAACACTACACTCAAAAAAAATTATTAGATCATCTGCATTAGAATGATTAATTTTATTCATCAGCTACTATGAATTCATTGAGAACTTAATTCAGTCTTAATTACAAAACCAAGCGTTTGGCTAATTAATAATAAAACTTTCCTAAATATTTACTTACACTTGCATTGAATTGAACTGAACTGAGGACTATGAGATCATGTCAGAAACATTTTTTTTAGCACTGAATATACACTTTATTATTACATGCAAGCTTTGGGAATTTCACTATCAGTTAAAACCTTAAAAAAAACCCTGTAAGATGCACTTTGAAAATATGGACTTTGGGAGCTTTTCTTTATAGACAAATACATTATTTTACACCCATTTATTACATGCGCCTCTGTCCTCAAATTCAACGTACAGTTTCTTTCGGACAGCACTTACCACTGCAGGAAAAAAAAAACACCCACAATTTCAGTATTGATTGTTTTTCTCCCTCCATAACTCTCTATCCCACCCTGACAGGTATTTGACCTTCTTTTTCTTTTCCCCTTTTTCATTTTCTACAGGAGAAATGGATGGAAATGGAGAGATGGCAAGATTAAGTGAAGATTTTTTTTTTCTGTGTCAATATTTTGGGGTTTTTTTTTTGGTTTTTTTTTGGTGGGGGGGTGAAGAGGTGTGAGGGAGAGAGGTTTTGGGTTCTTTCAGAAAAGGTTTGATTGGCACATCAGTTTATCTTTATTATCAAAGTCCATAATTGAAAATCGATCCTCTGCACCAGGCATTTTGGACTTGGAGCACCAGATGAAGAAGCAGTGAACTTCTCAAAAGAAGGTGCCAAAATAGAACCGCCAGAAAGGAGAGAGACAGAGAGAGAGAGAGAGAGAGAGAGAGAGAGAGGCTGGTGTTATAACAGACTCAAAAAAAATGAATCCTATGCTTCCAGATATGCTTGGGCACTAATGGATACCTATAGTTTTGTTGCTGTTGTTGTTGTTTAAGCAAAAAATTCCCAAGAACTCTTGTGTCTGAATGGTTAAAATATGTCTACGATAAGCATTTTAAAAAATCCAATTTTGCACATCACACTACCATCCATTCTGACTTTGCATTGATGTAATTTTTTGGGGGAGTATTTATGGTATACAGTGCAAAAGACAGCATCGTATTAAATAAATAAATAAACCAGGCTGCCAGATGGTTATGAGATTCATATGAATTCATAAGGGAGAGAGAGAGAGAGAGATTTTCCCTGAGGACAGAGAGAGGATTATATGCGTCCTGTGCAGAACTTTCATCTGCTCAGCTCGGGCCTAACAATGAACATTAAGGCCTGTGGCTGCTTCCATGTTTCTGCACATTTTCTGTCCCAGAAATCTCTTCCCCTTGCTCTGCATTCAACCATTCAGAAGACAAAACATCACAAACTGGGGTGGATTTAGTTCCAGTGGGGTTCCTTCCATGTGTTTTTTTTTTTTAGTATTTTTTTTTTTTATTGGTTAAAATCTTTAAACCAATGCAGTGAAACCATCCATTCAGCTGCATTCATTCATTCAGTCATTCCTTTATGTATGTATTTATTTTTTTATTTACTTATTTGTTTGTTTGTTTGTTTGTTCGTTTATTTATTTATTTATCCCATAGTCCCCTACACTGGGATTGGCCAGCCCTTCACAATCACAGTCAGCCTTAGCCAATCACAACGGAGGAGGGCGGGGCTCTGCGTAATTAAGGTGGGGGAGAAAAAAAATAAGGCGCGTGAAGCATATTGCAGTTCTCTTTTGACTTTCTGCTTATAATAAAAGGACAATATGAGGCTCCTCGAGCCCTGGTGGCCCTTCAAGTCCTCGTGCACACTGAACACCCCCCTCCTTTGCAAAAGCAAGCGTGTGAGCCCCGTGGACAGATGGCTCAGACCCGTCCTGGACAACTCGTTACCTTTCCGCGTGACGTGCAATATGTCGCCATCCGAGACGGCAGCTGTCCATCAGCTTCTGTCACTGAACGACGGCACGAACATAATGTGGTGATGATGAGAAGCATCCTTTGGGCCTGCACGAGCAGCCATTCTGCATCCCCTGTTTTCTCCCTGCGTCCTCATGCGGAGCCCATGCATTAGTGCTAAGAATCATTGGTCTGGAACTAACACTAATGGCCTTCAGGCAAATACACTATATGGACAAAGGTATTAAAGATGCCTTTGCATTCAAATACATAGACTTTAATATGGAGTTGGTCCCCCTTTGCAGCTATAACAGCTTCCACTCTTCTTCAAAGGCTTTACACAAGATTTTGGAGTTTCTGTGGGAATTTGTGCCCATTCATTCTGTAGAGTGTTTATGATCTCAGGCACTGATGTTGGACGAGAAGGCCTGGCTCGCAATCTCCGTTCCAGTTCATCCCAAAGGTGTTGGAGGGGGTT
>JBBPCZ010000142.1:23172992-23183968 GCA_037974445.1 Brycinus macrolepidotus | reverse complement strand
TGTGTGTGTGTGTGTGTGTGTGTATGTGTGTGTGTGTGTATGTGTGTGTGTGTGTGTGTGTGTGTGTGTGTGTGTGTGTAAGTGTGAGAGAGAAGAGAGCAAAAGAGAGAGACCCTAGCCTAAGTGACTGTTTATTTCTCCCTTTCTATGTAGTACCGAATCTATCCTGGTTTGTGTGTGTGAGTGTGTGTGTGTGTGTTTGTGTGTGTGTGTATGTATGTGTGTTTGTGTGTTTGAGAGAGAGAGAGAGATCCTAGTTTGAAGTGACTGTTTATTTCTCCCTTTCTATGTAGTACCGAATCTATCCTGGTTTGTGTGTGTGTGTGTGTGTTTGTGTGTATGTATGTGTGTTTGAGAGAGAGAGAGACCCTAGTTTGAAGTGACTGTTTATTTCTCCCTTTCTGTGTAGTACTGAATCTGTCCTGGTTTGTAAGTGTGTGTGTGTGTGTTAAAGAGAAATATCTTGAGTGTGTGAGATTTCTCTGAGCCCAGGGAGAGGCTGTGTGTCGGCCCATGGAGTCATGGAGACTGGCCTGTCACCCGGTTCACTGCCTCCACCTCTCTCTCAAACACACACACACACACACACACACACACACACACACACGCGCGAAGAGAAACCAGGGAAGATTCAGTGCTGTGTAGAGAGGGAGAAATAAATGGTAGTCACTTTAAGCCTGGAGCTTATTATTGTGATTATGATGACTAACCTTACAATATGTCCCCTGTTCGTGTCATGGCTGTTTCTTTTGTTTATTAATAAACGGACATCCAATAAAAAAAACAAAAAAACAAAACAACAACAACAAAAAACATGTTCAATATTGAGGAGGAGCTTAAGTGTTAAAAGTTAATAGGTAACCAGCGAAGAACGATAGAGTGAATCTGGAGGAGCTTTAGGAAAACACTCGAATGAGAAACTGAAGAGCGCCTTAAGTGTGCAAAGAAAGACTCAATCAATGGCATTTTGGTGCATTTCTAATACACAGCGCTGGGTAATGGAATTGAGAAATGTTATGGCGGAAGTGAAAGACAGCGGCTCCCTCCCGTAGCCAGGGGTGGAAAACACCCAAACAATTTTACCAAACAATTCTGCTATGTGTCGCTCAAATAGTGTTTTCTAGGGCTTTAGTTTCGCTCGTGATTGTGCCAATGCCTTGCCAAAGAGAATTTTGTAGTACTCTGGGCCTTCTTCAGAGGATTGGATTCTTAGTTTTTCTTTTTATGATATGGAATATCTGTGGAGCTCTCTCAAGAAAGCTCATGAATTCCAAATATTTTCTGACAGATTTTTAGAAGTGTGAAAGATCTGCTCTCCCTCCTCCTCCTTCTCTCTTCTCTCTTTCTCTCTCTCTCTCTCTCTCTCCCTCACACGCATACACTCGCCCTCACTCACTCTCTCTGTTTCTCGCTAATCCAGTAGAGATTGATCTTCAAAGTTGTGTCTTAGCAAACTTTCAAAATTCATGTGAGATGTGACTGAGAGAGAGAGAGAGAGAGAGAGAGAGCAGGAGGCCGACCTCATTGAGCTGGTGCTATTCATCAACATTAACGAAATTTGTTCTGAGTTGCCCCTTTTTATAGTTTATATCAGCTTACAAGTGAACCAAACTTGATCCTCTTTATTTTACAAAATGGCTCTTAACCGACCCGGTACGGCAATGTAATTAAAGTCTTAATCTCCAGCAACTGTCTGTGGTGAGGATGACTCAGAAAAGTAGCGCCAGATGACTGTCTCGAGAGTTCCTGTCGATTCAGCTGGTTGACTCAGTCTTGTCTCGCAGCCATTTCAGCATCCTCTGGCCATTCAGTGGAAACTGAATATAAGAAATATATAATAAGCGGAGGAAAGAAAGAGCACAACCAAATCAAGGTAAACAAGCAGAGAAGGTGAAGGTGAGGCAAATGAAATGAACTGAGAGAGAATAGAGGGAGACAGTCACAGAGCAGAATGAAAACAGAAGAAGATGGAGGTCAGACGCTTGGGAGGTAATAAAGATAGAGTAGACTGAAAAACGACTGAAAAATAAAAGTAGAGGAGAAGGAAGAGGAAGAGAGAGATAAAGAGAGGACTTTGGTAGAGATAGGAGGAGGTATGCACTATTACAAATTAAGATGCCAAAAAGGGATCTTCGGAGCAGGGCCATAGAAGAACCTCATTTGTGACTGAACCTTTATGAAAAATAAGAGAATTCACACATCCACCCTTAAAAAGGTGCCCCAAAGGGTTATTATAAGAACCTTCACATCATGAGGAGGTCCTTTAAACCTCACAGCAGTTCTTCATACTCACACAAATTGTTCTATTCATTGAAAGGTTCTTTAGAGAACTAAAAATGGTTCTTGTGTGACATCACACAAGCAAGCCTTTCCGGTAACCCTAATTTTAAGAGAGTAGTGCTGTATACATTTCAAAGTTTTTTCCTACAGTTGTATGTAGAAACTAGGGGTGGCACAATATCACTTTTTATGTGTGAGACTGGTACTGCAACATTAGTATCTTAGTATCTGCCAATACTAATACTAGTTTTTTTTTTCTCTGTTTGACAGTTAACAATTTGAAAATGAGTCAATAATACATTAGTCTGGATGCACTTTAAATTCAAAAAGGCTCCATACTTCATCTGTAGTGGTATAAGTTTCTTCACCCACATAGTGCACAATTTGACCTTTATAGAGTTCTGCATACAAGGCTGTATCACCAATGGATATTTGTTTGGCACATTATACTCTATTTGGGTGCAGAAGCCTGTATTTTAATTCCTACATAGTGCACTATGTTGGGGGTAGGGAGCCATCTGAGTCACAGCCTTGCTGCTCATCTGTGTTACTCATGTCCTCATCTGTGTATTTTTCTTTATGGCATGTTGCTCAAAGTTTAGTTAAGCATGTATGTGACAGTTCAGGCTTTTTTCAATATTCGTTTTTTTTCCCAAATTAGACTGATACCGTTACTGAGTATAAGACCGGCACACCCCTAGTAGAAACATTAAGGAAACTTTATTTTTGAGAGTGTATAGGTTGGCTGTAGAAGGTAGATAGCGTAATAGCAGGTGTGGAAGAGGAGATGAACTAGGAGACAATGGAGAAAAGGAAAGGTGGAGGAAGAGAGGGAACAGTATTCAAAAGAGTGTTGGAACAGAGTGCAAATTTGGAGGGACCTTCAGTGGACAGGGCGCTGAGGGAGAGAGCTGATGACGCAATTACACACTGAGACACTAGCACGTACACACACACACACACACGCTCAGCCACTGCGCCAAAATCAGTGGCCATCTGTCATACACATTTTGCTCTGTGCTCACCACGTTTACCATGTTTACTGAAACTGCAATAACACAATTCATAATCCCAGGCATAACACAGTGCCTAACTCTCTCTCAGACCCCATACCTCTCCTCGTCATAATGGCAAACAGAATAATTTAATTTACTGGTAGTGATGCACGTACTATGCAGGAACACCTAAGATTTACTCTAGCTTGTGATACGTGCATATTATACTGTCGCTGTTGCAGGAAATCCTGTTATTTAAAGAACTACATCTTTACTAATTAAGATGTGTGAGTGTGAAGAACATATTTAAATAACCATTGCATCAGTAGGGTTTCTGTATAGCTGGTCAAACTAGGGAGTCTAACCTCTTTTCTTTTTAGCTGTAGGAGCAGCTAAAAATAAATGAATTAGTAAATAAAAAAGCTGCATCTTTTTTTTGACTTATCAGTAAAAAACCTGATGTGGATAATTTGGACACTTGCCTTTGTCTCCCGTTTCTTCTCACTGTTCTAATTATTCTTTCAAATAATTTAAAACAATTTCAAATAATTAATCTGAAAAAGAAAATCACAAAAAAATGTGTTTTTATTTAGGCACAATCAAAATAAGAATTATTTAATGGATGCAAAGTTTCCCTTTTGTTTAAAAAAGACATACATTTTAGTTTAATAACCTAATAAAAAATTACACCACATAAGATGATAACTCTACTAATGCCTTTTATTTAGCAGCCTAATTTATATTTTTTGCGTGGGCCACTCGTGTTATCCCCTAACATAACCGCCTTAGTGTTAAATATATAGAGACAAATGGTTCATCTTGAAATACTAACACATCACAAAAGAACCGGGTGTTTTCAAATGGTGATTCAAAAAAGTACAAAATGAAAAGTGCAAGGTTCTTTTTTCATGGCAATGATATTCTATTGAATAATTTCATTTCTTTTAGACTTAATTATATACAATGTCATTTGCACCATTTATAGCATCATGTGCGTCTGTTCTGGGCGCATACATGCTGCTGAATTGCCTTCCTTCTGTCGGGGTCAAGGTTGGTTAAAGTTGAAGGTCACGAACAGCAGTGTATGGTGCACGCATATGTGCCTTTGTAAATGAGCGAGGTGCTGTGTGTGTCTGACCTGCATGACCTCTGTTCCTCCCCCCAGGCCGGCTGGTGGAGGTAGACACAACAGCCTGTGGCCCCCCCGCCCTAAACACACACGCCATGTGTACGTCAACCGCTAGGCGTATGCTTATCTGCATACCTATTCAAGAGGGCCCCAATCCTCTAGCCCTTTCACAATAACCCCAACATTCAGTATCAACCCCAGTGACCCAGATATTCTGAGCGGGACATGCAGAATGAGTGAGAGAGAGAGAGAGACACCGAGACAGACACAGACACAGAGAAAGAGGGAAATGGACGTGGAAATGGATGAACATGGCTGCTTTGGAGGAGAAGTGTTGGGGGGGGGGCATGTTTTCTTCCACCTGCCCCTTCCCCTCCTCCACAAACCTTACAATGGCTGCTGCTCACCGGATTTATTGTGTGCGTGTGTGTGTGTGTGTGTGTGTGTTTGTATGAGGCACGTGCCAAGTGTCTGCTGCTGAATCTTATTCCCTCCCCCAGCCCCCGAGGCCACTTTGGGATTACAAACACACACACACACACACACACACACACCCTTAATCAGACACACGCTTCTTCTTTTTCTTTTTCACACACTCTGGTGTGAAGCCCACATTATACTCCAAGGGGAATAGGGGACCTTCTCTTTTTCTGTGCCGCCGTGATGCGTCCCCTCACAGGGATGGTCACATTCTAACTCAGACCGACGCAAGAGCGAGCAAGCAGAATTCAGCAGGACGGGACAGCCAGCTAAAAGCACTCAAGCACTAACACATTCATGAAGTGCGGTGGAGGTTAGGAGAGAGGAGAGAGCCCTCAAGAGGACATGCTTATACCCTTCTCTCTCTCATCTTGATTTCTGACTTGCTAAAAAAAAAAAAAAACTTTCAACATCCCAGTCGCTCCCTCAGTGCCTTTTGATTTTTTTATTTATTTATTTATTTTTGTCAGAAAAGTAAAAAAAAAAAAAATCTGAGGTTAAAAAGGTCCTAGACCATTTCTTCAGGTCATCACAAACACATGCGAAAGATACATCAGTGTCGGGTCATCAGAAACAGTCATCAGTACCATCCATCAGTACCAGTATACCAGTACTGATCCAACACAACATTATTGATTTTTAGTATATCAATATTGATTGGTAATAAAACCGTAATCACAGTATACAGTCAGCTCCATAATCACTGCCACACTATGTAAAGATGAGTAAAAAAAGTTCATAAAAATGTCTTGGTAGTTGATTGGCTTAGTCTCACAAAATGAGAATAAATTTGGTCTAGGAAAACTAAAACCTCTTTTTTAGAAATGATTATGGATACATATGATGGCGTCATGGAATCCAGCAAGCAGTAAGAGTTTTTAACCAGCTAAAACTGGATTATGGCAGGACAGTGATGCAAAAATATATCTAAATGATCTAAAAACACTCATAACATACAGGTAGAGCTTAAGAAGAGAGACCAGAAGAGAGGACCTAGTACTCTGGACGGTATGGAGAGATTCTGTACTGTGGAGTGGTCTGAGATTGCTCACTCTGTATTCTTCACTCATTTCATAAGGCATCATGAACTCATTGCTCTTGTGTTGGCAACGGGAGGAATAAATATGTATAGGGTTGTGTATAGGGTTGTGTAAGACCATTGTATGAAAAGGTTTTTCCAAAATGAAATCTTGACTGTAAACCACGTTCTACAGCTGGAATTTTCAAGCATCTGGCAATTTCAAATAATGTAAAAAAGACAAAATTGGAAATATAAGTTGTTGTTTTTTTGCGACAGTGACCATACATGTATATGTACAAACATGGTGTACCATCCAAATAATCTTTGTCAAAAAATACACCATGACCTCTAGAAGGTGCATGTAATGGACATAGATCCATAAGATAATTGTACCCTCAGTCATTCACTCACTCACTCACTCACTCACGCATACACACACACACACACACACACACACACACACACACATTTGCACAGCTCTGTCAATACCCTCTATTGCACAGCATCATGATCAGGAGGCAGTATGGCTGGTAGCCATGGAAACAGTGTGATATAGTGTTTCTCCATAAAATGCTCATTTTTGCCTCGTATGATTCACAGGTTTATGCTTTCTTTAAATAAGGACAAACTGAATTTTTATTAGTGCCTCTTTTGTTTACATTATAATATTACTTCAGTGTGTTTCACAAGAGATCAAATCAGATATCAGATTTGGTTCTTTATTAGCGAAGCCGGACAGATTTGAGGATTTGAGTCTTTAACCACGTCGGTTCACAGTCAACCGCCTGATGAGGATACAACTTAATCTAAATAATCTTAGTAATCTCTGTGATTAGCATGGTGGTTTGACTTACATGTCTGTGTGTACATTATGGTTTAAGTCCTAAAACCACATTTCACACACACATACAAGCAGACACATACACGTGAACAACCAATGCATTCACACAAAAGCTGTGTTTTCTCTACCCGTGATTAGTGTGAATGAGCGAAAATGGGTCTCTTCAAATGTGTTTGCTGAACTCGCTCTTCCTCTCTCGCCCTCCCTCTCTTTGCCTCCCTCTTAGTAACCGAACATCAGCATATCCCACAAACGTACCACACACACAAATCATGCAAAGGGGTGCACATTCAGAATTAGCAAGGATCAGAATCAGATTTTTGCTCCAAACAACAACCAGCAGTCGACCAATTTATCATTTTCATTTTGGAATTCTTATTTTTGATGAAGCACCTTTTGTTTCATGTTATTAAAAAGGCGACACATTTTTCATTTAAGAATTTAAAATTCCAGTTTGGCCCTTTAAAGAGCAAATAATGTTATTTATGTGGCTATTAAAAATCCTGGAAATGTGTTTCATGATTCCCTTAAGCTGATAAAAACTGAGTTTAAATAAGGTTTAAATAAGAATAAACTGATAACAGACTGATAAAAAGCACCCCAAAAAATCAGCCATTGGCCAGTTTGGCTGGAAAGAAACAAGAGAAACTCTTAAAATGAGTGCCTCCTATTTGTCCTTTTTGAACCCCTTTTTAGGAGTTTCATGTAGTATATAAACACCATCAAAATTTCAAAACATACTATTCAGTTTCTTCCTCATACAGTCCATGTATGACAACGAAGCTGAAAAAAATGACCAAATAAAATTCTTCTTGTGATGTCACAAAATCCAACACCTTTTACATATATTCACACTTTCACTTTACAGTAGTTTAACCCCACACAAATATGCTCCAGTTAAATGAAGTCATTCAGGCTGGACAGCTTTTTGAATGGGGCACAATACAGGGCAGCCAATCATAACAGAGGTTATTTACATATATCAGTCTTAAAGGCACAGTAACAGAAACAGCTAAGGGACAAAGAGAGGCTGAAAAATTAGCAGTGATGACTGTTTGGTCAGTAAAACATAATAAGCATCATTAGTGGACATCAGGGAGGAAACAATAAAAGAAAAATGTCCTTGAAGAATCTGTCGGATTTAAACAGAATATTTTGCGTAGAAGCTTCTTTTAGAAGTCCAGTAGTTTCCTAAATGTTTGGTTGCAATGCAGTAAATCTTGAGGTAATTAAGTAAAATTGTTTTTTGTAAACCGGTATGAATTCATTTATTCGGCCTGAATCCACATGATTACTAATATGTTGTTTTTTTCTGTAGGTGGTGTGTGTGTGTCTGTCTGTGTGTGTGTATATGTGTTTCATCTCTGCCCCTGAATCAGCAGTTAGTAGATAATCAGGCAGGAATGGTTTTAATTACTCTGTTAATTGATAGGAAACAGAAAGGATCTAATTAGGTGTAATAATACAAGTCGCTCGCTGCCATCGCCGAGCTGATGATTTAGCACGCTAGCACCAGCGCTCAAAGTGGATTGTTCTCAGGGAGATTTACATATGAAAAGCACACACACATTCTGTGTGTGTGTGTGTGTGTGTGTGTTAGTGACAGAGTGAATGGGAAATGAACACAGAAATGCAGAGATCAAGTGAGAAGACGACTGAACAATTGGAAGGGGGAGGACACCGTTTGCCAGTTAAAGCCAATCCCAGTCCAGTTCCTGGCCTCTTCCTTTTGCCATTTTTGCTTGGGAAAATCCATGTTGGCAGGAGTGGACAAGGCTCTCCTGTTTCATGTTTTATTTCAAACTTCTGTGACTAAATCTGACTGACAGCCTTCCTCTGAATCAGAAGATGCTACACTGCTTTAAAGAAGACAACTCTGCACCCCAATCATGGCCTTTCCTAAGATGAAGTGACATGGGGAAGTGAGGAAGAGCTGAAATAAGTGTAGTCAATGAGTTTTCTGTATTGTTTTTGGGTTCTGATTCTGATTTCATGTAGTTCTTACAGTAGCAATGCTCATTCTCATAAACATTATGGTCAGCTGCTCTGTTTTTAGCTGTGCAGTTCCAAAAAAGCTTCTTTTTCCTTGTTTGCCTTGATTTAAATATGGACAATTTAACACAGTGCTTGGGTTCCGCATTTACATACGTTCCACAAATTTGGAGCTGTCAGATAAGGCATGAGGGATACAAAGCGAATAGAATTTGGAAATTCAGAGAACTGGAGTGAGAGAGAGGCAGAGAGAGATAGAGAGAGTGAGAGAGAGTGTGCGAGAGAGTGAGAGGGATAGAGTAAGAGAGAGAGAGTAAGAGAGAGAGATGAAAGTCTTATCTCCCTGAGCAGAACCTTCTATCATTTATCTGTGTGCTGAGAGATGGAGTGATACGGTGAGATTAGAGCGAAATATTTGGAGTGACAGGAGCGAGGGTGGTGCGAAAGGCAGAGACCAGCAGAAAAGCATGAAACCAGGGAGGGAAAGCTTGGTAGAGGTTAAAAAGGAGCCAGAGTTAACTGGCGATAACATGGGGTCAACTAAATTACAGTAAAATCAGGGGACGCTGCCTTTTTAAAATCAGAAATTCTTTATTTGGTAGTATGTATCAGATGCAGCAACTTGTTTTGGTATTTTTGCTGCTTAAAACTGGGGGACGGGGGGCAAAACACATCCCATGCATGCAAAAGGAATTGATCAAAACTGTGTGAATTGTGTTATAAAATTGTGATATAAAAAACAAAAATCTCAATGTATTTTTTTTTCTACAACATTCATACACAGAAGCTGTCCTTTATGTTATGTGTGTTATATCATGTTGTATGTCATGTATCTGAACATTCATTTTAAAATAACCTACATTAAAAGTAAGAAACCTCACTGCCTTCTCCTTCTCCTTCTCCTCTGATTTTGAAGGTAGCCGTTTTCTTTTTTTGTTTTTTTTGACAGTGGTGATATAGTGCTCTGATAAGTCATTTCAGTGGTTCATGATTTCATATATGGTTCTTTTCTAAGTTGGAGAACCCATTTTATATTATTCTTCCAAACAGTAGCTTATTGCTGGCAGCAGTATTCATATTGTATTATAAAATGATAATACCTCAGTGTATTTTTGATTACTGCATTTGTTTTTATTGTGTATTTCTAATGTGCAGCTCCTTTGTGATCTAATGTGCACACACAGCTGTCTGAGGACCCTCAGTTTTGCCCCTTAAAACAAAGCTACTTACCAAACCAATATCTACCTACCAACCTGACACTACTGTTTATCAGTCATGCCATGAACTGATCATCACATTACAGCAGTTACAGGCACTTATAGTTATAGTTACAGTCATTAAGGTATCTTTTAATTATAACATTACTTAACTAAAACTCTGAACACCATCATAGATGGGTGTATTGTTTTTCACTAACAAAGTAAAAAAAAAAAAAAGTGAAAATAAACTAAAACTAACAAAACCACAAGGAAGAAAGATTGGTAGTATTAATATTGGTAATATTGGTAATGTTCCTCCCCAACATTACCAATATTCAGGCTGCTCGAGGACACTTTCCCAATTTTCTTTGTAGATAAAATGCAACATTTTCTTTGACAAGAAGCTCGACCTGTATCTCCCAGAATGCACCATTTTTACAGCAGTCTGTTGCACTTAAGGAATACAGTAAACCACTGCAGTGTTTCCACTGTAAATTGACTTCAGTTTGTTTCAACAGCACCAAAAAGATTTCACTATTGTTATACAAAACCTTGTTCTGCTACAGTACAGAACCCTTCTCGCTTAGACTGTGCACATGTACAGTAGGATGCCACAGTTCAGCGATGCAGGCCGTGTGAGGCAGTTTAGTGTTTTCCAGCCTTACTGGGGCGTTTTCAGGAGAGCCTGGGCGAGTGCTGCTTTCTGAGATCAGCACAAAGAGCACTTTGCCGAGTCAAATACTAAAACTAGACTGTTAGCCCTCTCTGAATGCTTACGTCACCCCTTTCTCCGACACCCTGACGTGGGCATAAAATAAACGCTCCTGTTTTTGTTCCCCAGAAATTCTTGTCTTTCTGTCCAAAAGGTTTCGACGCTCGCTTGTTCGCCTCTTTTATCTGTCCCGTGGGTAATTTAGCTTGTGAAATCGCACCTTTTCTTCCTCGCTGCTCCTCTTCGATTTCCTGTCCCAGAGGTGGCCAGTCACACCGCTGTGTCCTTGGGGGCCGGCCTTGAGGAGAGGGAGCAGGGAGTGGTCCA
>JBBPCZ010000142.1:23162678-23172892 GCA_037974445.1 Brycinus macrolepidotus | reverse complement strand
CCCCCCAACCACCACCCCATGTTCATCGTCATGGAGATGACCCTTCCCCTCCACTGGAGGTCACATACAATGTCCAGCATACACTAAAACACTAAAAAACAGTGTGAAGCCAGAGCGGTTGCAGCCTCCATTTTTTTTACTGTACTGATTCTGTCAGAGGCATCCTATTAAATCTGAGAAAAGCTTTTCAAAATCATACATCCGCCTTCTTTCATACCTTTCTATTTGTATTATTCCAGACTTCTACATTCAAATACTTTTGTATTTTGCACATCTTTGACATCCGCACAGTCGTATCCCACCTGATCTAAATTGCCGTAAAAACGTTTTTAATGCCATTTGAAAACGCCAGCTGCCTTTCATATTGTGTGAATGTCTCGTGATGAATGGACCAATAGATTGCACTGAATAAAATCTCATTACAGTAATATACATTAAAAGTTACCAATGCTTTTTTTCCCTTCTCCTGTAAACTTCTCACTCCCTCTGCATCAGAGGCTTTGTTATGACAGGGGTGATATGCAAATTTTGTGACACCCCAGCACATTTGCCCCTGTTATAATCATATCTTACCTGATCTACAGTTGTAGGGAGAAGTATGGACCCCCCCTGATCAAATTACAAAAAATTAAATTCAAATATAAGGAAACATCCTATGTAGAGATCACAATTCTGCTTATTTGATACACTGTTGCCCTTTTCTTTTGCTTGATATCACATGTTAGAAAGAAGAAAAAACAAAAAAACAAAAATTAAACATGCCATTACAAAATGTTATATATTGTTTTATTGTTAAATTCAAAATTTACACAAACTGTTGCAATAAATTGCCATATTTAAGTGTGTTCTCTGTAATGAATGTGAACTTATCAAAAAATCTGAAAAAACATGTAATATGGGTTATTTATGACTCGATATTTTGTAGTTTTTGTTCATAAACTACAGAAGGCATTTATTTTGTAATATCTATTGTAATATCATCCTCTTTCTGTCTAATTGGAATGATATTGTTTATATATTTTATATTCTGTACTGACCATATAGATTTGCAGTAGTCCCACCAAGACAAATTCCGAGGAATTTAAGAATACTTGGCCAGTAAAGTAATGCTGAATCCGACCCAAACACAATTGCTTTAGCCTGGTAGAAGATGTGAAGGCACAGATAATGGATTTTTTTCCCCCATTTGTGCTGTTCACATTGCCTTCGTATTGTCCTGCTCTCAGTGTGTGTTTATTTGGCTGTTTTTTTTTCTTTTTCTGAGCCAGCTCTTTCTGTGATCTGTTTCTGTATTTACATACTGGTAAGCAGCTTGGCTAATGCAGAGGTATTCACTGTCGGTTCGCAGGAGCAGCACCGGGTTCGCATGGCTGTGTGGATTCAGGTCATGGTTTATGCACACACGTACACACACGCCCATGCACAGGAGGGTCTGTGTGTCAGCTCTGACAGAGCTAGAGAAGGTCTCATGCGCCATACGTGTAGTAACGCTCCGTTTTCTTTTCCGTCAGAGGCACGGCAGAGTGAATTAGAGCACGGGGGGAGCAGTTTGGATTGGTCTTAGTGTGGGGATCTATTCATGGGTTTACTCAAACTGGTGAGCCGATTTGTGGGTTAGTGTTTGTGTGTGTGACCGTGTCTGTGCACATTCTGTTTGGGTGCTTATGTGTATTTTAACTTGTGTGTGTATGTGCATGTTCTATGTGTGTATGTGTGTGTGTGTGTGTATATATGTGTGTGCGTGTGTGTGTGCGTGTGTGTGTGCGAATAGGCTGGTTAATTCCGAGAGGCTGCTGGTTATCACTGAGGAACATGCAGCAGTGAGTGTGTGTGTGCCTTTGTTTCTGGCTGTCTGTATTATAATGAGCTGGGCCTATCGCGACTGCACTGCATGCTACAACAGCCATTCACACACAAGCAGCGGAACAATACACAATCCTGCAAGAATACCCTCGAACTCACATATATACATACATTAGCATTCTCCCTGCAAAATCCACTAATTCATGCATTCATACTTTAATGGGGGGGGGGGGGGGGGAAGAGTTGAAAGAATATTACTGTCTGCTTCAGAGCATGCACACCTTCTGCTAGTGCGCAGTTAGTTTTCAGTCAAATCACTGGGCAATGGGACTATTTCCGCAGTTTAATATACTTAAACCTGCCCAGGTTAGCTGTATATTGGGTGTACTCTTAACAATAAAGGTGCCCAAACAGGTCCTTTGGAGCAATGAGAATGATAAAAAACCTTTCAACTGAATGGTTTCGATTTACTTTAAAAGACCCACTGAGGGAACAGTTATTTGCAAAAGTTCGAGTGCCCCTGGTCAAATGACATGTTTTGTTGATTTTCTACGTGTAATTAAGTACAAATCCTCTACAGAGAAGACACTTCTGCTCATTTTAGTGCACAGTTACTGTTTATTGGATGAATTTAACATATTGGGGAAATGTAAAACATAAAATGTGGCCTGGACAAATGTTATGGCATATTTTATGTATATTTTTCCCAATATGTTCAAATAAATAGAAACTGTGCTGTGAAGTTTGTATCAACTTCGCAGATTCACCCATAATTTAAATTGGAACAAGGTTGCCTAAGCTTTTGAATAAAAAAAGTCTATGCATAAGATATGGCACATTTTATATTTTCTGCTTTGTTTATTTCCTTTTGGTAAACACAGTATATTAGAGAGAAATACAGAAAATGTAGAAAAATGCCACAATAAAGTGTGTTCTCTGTAGACATGTACATATTTCAGTTTGATTCAGTTTTATATGTACAACAGTACATATAAATAAGAGCAGAGCGTACACTATACACTAAGAGCTAGTTTCCACCTAGTCTTAGACTAAACTGCAGTGAACAGTGAATCACCATTGAAATCTCATTTTAGTGTAGGCTTAGGCTTAATCTGGATCTGGATACCACCCATAAATCTATTATTCATACATTACGTTGTATTAATTAATTATAATGTTAATTGTATTCATTTTATTGTATTTTTGCTTGTGGACATGAATGATCATGAACCACAGAATACAAAATGAAATATAAGAGCAACGTCACTAAGAGGACTTTGAAAAATACAAGCTGTAAACATTAGGTTTCATTGTAATATGATTGCTTGTAATAGTCAAGGTGATTTGCTGTGGCCCTTTATTGCTTCCCAGCACACGAGCAGGGAATGATAGAGAGTGTGAACTGTGGGCCGCTCGCACGTCCAGATGATAAATTAGTTCATGAAAATCACATCAGAGTCATGGCTGATAGTGATATGAAATGAGGGAGAGGTCGGGGGTCGGTTGGGCTGTGACGAGAGAGAGAGAGAGAGACGGAACGAGATTAGTAATTAACTGAGCTAGTGGATTTCAGGCTAGGCAGCATATCCAGAACAGCAGGACTGGATCTGTTCTGTAGAGTCAGTTAAAATATAGAGAATGTTTCATTCTTAAATATAATTCAAACGATGCATCATGTCGTCGGATAAATCCATTAAATGACATCTTTACAAATTTTCTTCACTTTAACATATAGGCATATGCAAAAAATCTGTGATTATTTTTAAAATGCATGCCTGGTAGAGAGGTACAGTCATTTACAAAAGTTTGTTTCATCCTGGTCATGTTTTGTTACATGTTTTGGGAAGCTGTGAAAATGTGAAAATAACCAAAGCATGTCTGTGTGTATACTGTATTGCTTATCTGTATTTTAATATGTGTGTTTCTGCATGTTCTGTGTTCTGTGTTCTGCATGTGTGCGTGTGTGTATGTTTGTGTGTGTGTGTGTTTCTGTGTGTATATTTGAAGAGTTTGGCCATCCCTGGTCCTGTTTTGTGGATTTTCTACCTAAAAATAAGCAGACATCCTCTAAAGAGAACACAGTTTAACACATTTAACACAACTGGCACATTTTATGTTTAATTTTTTTCCAATATGTTTCCTTCATAAGATGTGTTTGTTGAAAAATCATCAAACACATCAAAATCAAATCAAAATTTAACATATGAACAGGGTTTGCCCAAACTTTTGCACACAACTGTAATATATTGTAATGAGATTTCTGGACCATTTCTATTGGTCCATTCATAATGTTTAAACAGTTTAAAGCGCAGCTGGTGTTTTCAAATAATGTGAAACAAATAAAATCTGAAAAATTGTGCTCCATATGGAGATATATCATAGATTTTGATATGTGATGATATAACAAGAAAAAAATGACATAAACCATATTTTCTTTCTATAAGATCTCATGCTTTTTCTCCACGTTCACGGCCACTGTTTCATGGTGTGTTCATGCATGTCAGCCTCTGCCAGTGCACACTGCTGCGCGTTTTTATCCAGTATGCTTCAGATCGACCCCCTGGAACGTATCAGAAATGCACCCATTTTCCGGAGAGAGGGCCTTTCTCCCTCACCCATCCATGCAGGCATAACAGAGCATAATCTCTCTCTGTGTGTTTGTGGACACTGTCTGGCCGGCTGGGGTGCTCACTGGGTCTAAATGACTGTTTTCGGTGTGCTCTCCCCAGTGTCCCGCTGTATGATTGTATTAATAATTCAGTAAGCTGTGGAATACTGTGGAAAATGATTATACACTATTTTTTTTCTTTTTTTTTCCCGTGGCTTTTGAAGGACAGTGGGTCCAATTAACGGCCACACTGCCTCCCCCTTTTCCTTTATTAATTATAGCAGTGGTGAATGAGGCAGCCGAAGTGGACGGCTGCTCCTGCGCTGTGAAGTTATCAGCGTAAAGCAGGCTGGCCTGCTTTCACACGCCTGAATAACTCAGCCAGTGCTCAACACACACACACACACACACACATATAGCACAGCCAAAATAGCTGCGGCTGAAAGAGAAATCGCCTCCTCTAGCAGGGTGGAGTTCCAGCTGCAAATTACACACACACACACACTCACACACACACACTTACATATTCACACACATTCATGCACATATGCACACATCTCTAAATAATTAGTGACACCTAGTAACCATTGTTTGACTGTCTGTCTGGCTTTTTTTCACCTGTTTTGTGTCATTTTGTAACAGGTAGCACATCTGAAGGATTTTTTTCCCCCAAATGATCCAACTTATCTATTTACTGTTATCCTCAGTCAACAGCTACAGCAAAACTAAACGTATATCTCTAAGTAATGCCAAAGCACATGTCGCTAAACAGTTATTCACACACCACTATTTAGATGTTCTTTCGTACTGCATATTCAAAATTCAACAACAAGAACTCACAGAATACAAGAATTTGTGGAATGGAACTTTCTATTCTAGTTCTAGTTCATTTTCCACCTGCTTATCACAGCTGGAACCGCCATAATAACTGCAATTAACAATTTAATAGTCTTTTTGGTCATTTTATGCCACTCTAAAGTGTCCAATTTGGCTAATTACCTACCCCGCTCGCTAGTTAACTTAACTCATTATCTCATATAAAATGACATACCACACAGTTCTGTGCCTATGCAAATGCCTACAATTACACTGAATCAAGCAAAGATTGCATTTGTTTGACAAGGGTATAAATACAAGCAAAAACACTCACTCTGTGGAGGCTAGCATAAATGCTATTAATGCTAATAACTAGCTTATATCATGTTAGTGAATTCTTTACAATTCAGTAATTAGCAACTGACACATCAACATATTGTAACAGACATAGACAAAGGAGAACATCCGAAAGTACATTAAGTGTTTAATACCAGTCTTGAGAAGATTTGTATACACCAAAGGTAATCCAATTTATCCTTACATTGTGGAGATATATCAAAAATCTGACAATGAGGTTCGCAAAAATTGCTTAATATAGCACAAATAATAAGCACAAATAAGATCTCTAGTGTACACTGCAAAAAGTGATATAATTTCAAAGCAACAAATCTTTTTTTCATCTCTGATCTAGATATTTTACGGTTGTTTTACTGGCTTATTTCAAGAAATCGTTCCAGTAAAGTTTTGTGAGACTTTTTACTTTAAATAATCATCTATATCTTCATTTTCAATGTATAATGTAATTTCTCTAGTTTTTGTAAGTTTTTGTTTTTTTGCAGCGTATGGTTGGCCCTGATAGCATTTTTAAGACTTTGGTTTTTTGTTTGTATTTCTGAAAAAGCACTTGAATGCATTTTCTAGCATTACCCTTAAAAACAACAACTTAACCATAATTTTGTGGTTATTCAAGTATTTTCATTATTGCAATTCAAAATATATATTTAGTATTAGTAGACACTGCTCACTCCGCATGTTGCTATAGAAGCCACAATTGTAGCCTTATGTTCAAATATGGTAAGGTTGAACACTAACAAGTTAGAAAACAGTGTTATGGAACATCAGGATTTTAGTCAGTGGTGGCCGAAGCAGTGGCAGGGGTGCTTTTGCCTTCCTCATCTTCAGGCAGAACTCACGCAACAAACAGTTTTGAGGCCCTGAGCTTCAGGTATTATTATCGTCTTAAATAGAGACTGGAAGAAGCCTAATTAGTTGAGTTAGGCTTAACATTACATATTCGAGATGATTTCATGTTGTGTTTTCATACCAATTTCTTACTGTACATTCTACACTCTGCATTTTTCTTGTCTTTTGATTTTATGTGCTCCCCCATGCGTGCTCTGGCGTCTCAGCTCTTTTAGCTTTAGTGGACACATGAAAAACTGCTGTTTTTGGTTGCACTCTGAGGAGAAATTATGTGGAAGCTTAAACAAGCTTTTTTTATTTATTAAGCATTTTACTTATTAAGCATTATTTACATTTAAAAATCAGTGTACTTTTACTATGGTCCAGTGTTGTTTCTTGGTAAGATGCTTATTTTTGACCTTTTGCATTCACATAATACATCCTCAATTATGATGCAATACATAAAAAGGATGGCCCTTGGGAAACTAATTGCAGTGTTGTAATTTGTCACATGACTATGTGCGGCCATAGTAAATCCCCCTTTTGTGGCCTTTGTCTCATGGTTCAGCTCCATCATCTCTCTCCACAAAATCTTTTTTTTGTCATTTTGCAAAATTGGATTCACAATAAAAGGTGAGTAAAGTCACATTTTTAACTGTTTAATGCACACATTTCAAATGCAAATGTTGCCTTGAAGAAACACCATACTTTTATGAATTACCACCTTGACATTTTTTTGTTTGTGTATTTAGGTTTATATACTGTTCAAAAGCAAAGCAGTCATAGTTTTCTTTTTATTTCTGTAAATGAACCTAGATAAATTTGATAATGTTAGTTCTAATAAAATACAGGTTATTACATTGTATAGTCTAGTATAGCTGTGCACTTCTGAAGTGATGGATTTCATTCAGAGTGCAGCTCTTATAATGTAAGGACTGCAGGGACTGTGGCATACCAAAGAAAGATGTGTACAGTTTACTGGAATTTAAGGCTGATGTGGCAAGTTGCTTTTGCATGGAGAGGAACATCTTGAAGAGGAGGAGACCATCACAAAATACTGAAGGGAACTTGACTGAGAAGAAGCACAGAGGTTATGCTTCAGTCCCTGCATGGATGCCACAGTCCCTGCAGACAAAAGTGATCATTGGTGTGTTTGGGTGGAGAACAGGGGCCGGTGTAAGTACCCTGGCTCTTGGGGTATCCAGTGGTCAAAGTAAGCCATTACCTGTGCTTCATAGCTGAGAAGAACTGCTTCCGGAATTTCCATAAGCAGTGAGCCAACGATCGCAGCAAAACAACAAATTCAGCAGTTTCTGTCACCCCCTGCACTTTGCTCAATGCTGCTAACTGCCTCCTGTGCAATAATCATACTCATGGTGCAATACTCATCACTCTGGAACGTTTATGTAGTGTCCAATCTAGTTGCCTATTTATTGTTTGTCTATTGTCTAACTTGCACTCTGTTGAATGTTGTATGTTGCTATATGTTGCACCGTGGTCCGTGGAGAAACGTCTCATCACACTATGTACCTGTACACAGCTGCTGATGACAATAAAGTAACCTTAAAAACCTTGAAATGGAGGCAACATATGTCAAGAGAGACACACATCAGGAAACTGAAAACAAGAATTTAAATGTGACACAAATGATGAAACTCTAAAATATTGTTTTGAAAAGGCTTATGATAGTTTGGTTTGATACGTTGTTGATATAAAGTTTGCTGAAATACGCTTACACTCTTTAACACATTCATTCCTAGAGACAGTTCCACAATGGTAGAATGTTGTCTGAGGGCAACGTTCAGACATACAGATGGCATGAACTTTATATATACCAGAATATTTTCCAAAATGTAATTTGTAATACATATTATTCTGCTTTAAAATTACTCTTTTATTCCATTCCTTACCATTATGTACCTTAAAGGGTACCCCCTTTTTTTTTTCTTGAAAACGTTTTTCAGTCATGTTTACAAGAAGACATTGTTAATCAAAAAGAGGATTTTGATTAAATTTGTAAACACATTTTTTGGCTTGAAAAAAGATGAAGCTTCCAAATAAGAAATACAGATTGGAATACCTTTATAACAAAAACCAGCCCAACCAAATTAGATAATAGTCCCTAATTTTAATACTTTATTGCTTTTAATCAAAAAAGCACACATCTCTAAATATCCACTAATAAAGGACACATCTTTAAATAGTTAGTCACACCTTACTGTTTTACTTAGTCATTGTGCCTGCTGTATTTTCGCACCTGCTTTGGGAAAAATGTATCATTTTATAACGGGTACTGAACATCCTCTCAAAAGATTCTTTTGAAAACATAATCCTAACTTCTTGCACTGTGAGCCAAGCTGTCCTCAATCAACAGCTACAAACCACAAAAAACACGCACCGCTTAATGATCTCCAACAAAGCACACATTTCTAAATAAGTAGTCACACCTAGCACACACTGACTCTACCACAGTGGCTGCTTAAGTCTGCTTTGGGAAGGTTTGTGTCACAGATAGGGAAGAAATGTTATAACCTAGAACATTTGCTTGAGTTGTGTTTCCCTCAGTCAACAGCTACACGTGAAACAAAGCAGCCGTAAAGCCCCATCGCAAACACAGCTGCCTAAATTCTCTCGCTGGTTTGGGTAATGCAACATGCAAAAAAAGGTTGCGCAGTACTAAAAATATCAAATCAATTGACTCATTTGAGTTGATTAACTCGGTTAGGGGAAGGAGGCTTCCCCATTGCTTCCCAATCAGCGGACTGTGACCCCTCAGGTAGAGGAGGGGCTGTGACACTCTCTTTCATCTCCATGGGAAGAAGAGCTAACATTATTTCTTCTCATTAGCATAAACAAATGAGGGCAGCAGGCTGGTTAAGGTGTTGGTGGGCAGTTCGGGCCACAGCTGACCCCACGCCCCCTCAGAAGCACCACATCATCATCCTCGAGGCTCATTTGCATGTACAAATGAACTTTAATTAATCTGACTAGCTTGCGGGGCAGGATGCAGCATGTGCCTGGAGCTGTATGCTCAGAGCAGGGAGGCCAGAGATGCAGTCTTTACCGTTTATTATGAGGAGGTAGCAGAATTCACTCATTTTGACACCTGTAACTTGCAATGGCAATTAGAATAAAGAATACAGAATGGCTCAATATAGTGTGTGTCACATATTTGAAGTGATAGTTTGGTGAAAGCAAATCAGCTTACCCCAGATGCAATCGATGAGTCAAGACATGTTTGATGTCTGGAGTTTGCTTCTTTAATTTCGCACCATATATACATGTGTATATATGTATATATATAGAGAGAGAGAGATAGATAGATAGATAGATAGATAGATAACACTGTCATACAGAGGCAAGTCTATTTGAGATTACTTAACAACTTGATGTGGTTTGAGGCAAGTCTGTGATGCACTGATTTAATCACCTCTCACTAGTTAAATTAGCCTCATAACTCCATTGGAAAATGAAAGAGCGAACTTCAGACACCAAACACATCTTAGCTGATTGACTACATTTGGAGTAAAAGAAAGCCTGTTAAAATGTAAGAATAAGTTTTAGCTTGTCGTTGACACCTTTCCATCTAGCTAGCATAAATGTTTTCAGCAATATTTGCTAGCCTTCGCTCCCCACTCACCTCAGAAAGCCTTGGGTGCCCATGACCCCATCGTGTGGTTCACTTTTGGGTAAGTTGACAGGTGTCATTGTAATAAGATAATTAATGTTATTCACTTCACCTGTTAGTAGTATATATTGCGTATATGGGCCCTTCGACCAATCTGCAGCTGTGCTGCCCCACCAC
>JBBPCZ010000142.1:23155178-23157678 GCA_037974445.1 Brycinus macrolepidotus | reverse complement strand
TATGTTTTTGCTCCAGTAGATTTGGGAATGAATTTGCTGTGACCTCTCTGAACTTTCTGACCTTTCATTCTCCATGGCGGCGGTCCCCTGGCAATGAGAGTCATCAATCAGACGCTGTGACAGCTCATCTCTCTTCCTCACAGGGCCTGCAGCCACACCAGCCTTTGTGTGTGTGTGTGTGTGTGTGTGTGTGTGTGTTTGGGTGTCTTATCGATAAAGACTGTGTGTCTGTCTGTCAGTTTGCACAGCTATCTGTATGTCTGAGTTCGATATGGAGTGTTTACAATATGTATGTGTGTGTGCGTGTGCGTGTGCGTGTGCGTGTGCGGGTGTGGGTGTGTGTGTGTCAGTGTTTTCCAAGACAAAAAATTTCAAACTTCGAAGTAAAGTCAGAGAAAAACAGCCCTAATCTACAGTATCAGCACCATCAAAGTGGAACCTACATTTCTTTTTAAAGTGTTAATAATAAAAGGGTATTATTACGGAGATACAAGGTATGAGATTCTGTTTAAATATATATATATATATATATATATATATATATGTGTGTGTGTGTGTGTGTGTGTGTGTGTGTGTGTACATATATTTGTGTTTCATTTTTTAATTTCATTTTAACTTTTGTTATTTGAATGTTATCTCCCCTTTACTTCATGATGAAAGGACTAGTAGACATTTTCAGAAATAAATAAAATCTTTATTACACTGACACACACAGGAGGTGAAGGATGTTTTAAACAGATTTAAGTATCTATACGTAATAACCTATATATGAGACATATATGACATTGAGCCAAATTTCTGCTTTTAGATATTACCTTCACAAATGCTCTTTTCACACATTTTAACACAAAGTATGCAAAATTAATCCAGAAAATATCTGTCCCGGAAATATTATGTTCGATCTCCAGTTCCACTCTGCTTCCAAACCCAGCGAGCATTTCCACTGCGGCGCTTCGACAGAGCGGGATCAGAAGATGTTGCGAAAGACATCTCGGCTGTGCCTGATGTACCCCACCTTAATTTTCCCTTATCTCTTGCCAGTGTGCTCAAAGAAATTAAATGTAAGATATTATGTGGGTCTCTGCAAAATTCTGTATTGACCACCATGAAGGGAGCCAGACACATCTTCAATATTCTTATTGCATGTCATTTTCTCACATTTTTTTGTTGTTTTACAAATTGCTTGCTGATCTTTCTTTATTGTGTTTCTTTTTGTGTTTGCAGGGCTCCTGCAGCAGCGATGTTGCGCAGTGTTGACTCGGGCCAGCTCCAGAATGTGGCCCCTTTAAGAGCTTTGAATTCGACTTTAAAGTGGGTCACAGTAAAAATATCTTCAACAATTATTCATGCACCCCTCCCTATCTTTCTCTCCCTGCTCTCCCTCTCTCTCTCTCTCTCTCTTTAAAATCTGCATGGTGCTGCAGTGCTGGGGAGGCAAGAAGAAGAAGGGATGATTCTTTCCCTTTGTCAGATGCAGATCTGATGAAATGGTGGTGCAACAAAACCGCCTCGATGCTACTGAATGTTAGCGCTTGTCCAGTGATTAGCATGCCGTTCATGTTTTGTCTGCACCCTCTGGTCCGTCCATGCCAGTGGTCATTGTTAGTGTCAGGCTGCTTTGATTTTTGTCCTGTCAAAGCTTTGTAGTGCCATTTTACTTCACGATTTGAAAAAAAAATTGCGTGCCGCCCTTTGCATTGAATGGATCGATAGAGATTGTTAAAAATGTCTTGGAACAAAAAAACAAAAACATTTACATTAAGCTTTCAGCATTCTTTTCCTTCGCCTTTAAAGTTAGCATACTGGAGGTACAATGTGTGAGGTTCTGTTTAATTTTATGCGGTTTGACCATGTTTTTTGCATGGTCATGTTTGTTGTCGGCCTTGGTTTCTATGCTCTGGCCAAAAAAGCTTTCAAGTTTGATGGCAGGCGGTTAGTGACCAATCAGTGGCCTTGTTGCTGAACTGCTTAGAGCCTTGCTGCCTACATGTTAGCATGCTTGGTGTGTGCATTTGCAGTAAGGTGCTAGCGAGCGGCTAAGCATGTGATTAGAGTGAATGGAACAGCACTGCAGCATATGGGAGTCGCTCTCCCATTCCCCTGTAGGTTTAAACTCAACATCTTCAAATTAGTCAGAGAGAGATCAAAGCGAGCCACGCCGCGCTCACCGAGAGAGAGGCTTTGAACTGCCTCCACCCGCCCCTCCTTTCTGCAAGAGTGTGTGTGTGTGTGTGTGTGTGCCTATGTGAGAAAGAGTGAGAAAAAGAGAGAGAAATCAAGACAGAGAGAGAGAGAGAGAGGAAGAGAGAGGTTGGTGTGCTGATATGGAAATGAAAAGTGAATCCCTAGTGTGTGATTCTGAGAGGTGAGAGAGTTTGCTTTTAATCGTGTGTGTGTGTGTGTGTGTGTGAGAGAGAGAGAGGGAGAGAGAGAGAGAGAGAGAGAGAGAGAGAGAGTGTGTGTGTGTGTGTGTGTGTGTGTGTGTGTGTGTGTGTGTGTG
>JBBPCZ010000142.1:23101173-23112432 GCA_037974445.1 Brycinus macrolepidotus | reverse complement strand
GATTGCCCTTCACTGGAAGTAAGGGGGCTAGCCCAAACCCTGAAAAACAGGTGTGTCCCAATACTTTTGTCCATATAATGTATGGCTCCTGCCTTGCCTGTGACACTCCCGATCATGGTTTTTGACTTCTTTTTTGGATTTTGCCTTTTGCCGTACCTGTGTGTTAATGTTTCCCCTGCTCTGACCGTGCTTTGTTCTTGGATTATATGGAATTTGGATTATCTCTGTCATACCTGTTTGCCTAATGCCAACCTTGGATTGTTGGGATGTGTAGCACTGGATTTTATTAGTAAACTTTGAACAGTCCTCGTCTGTTCAGTCATTTTTTTTATACATGTACAAATGATAATAAAAATTTTGATCGTAGTACTTACCATTTACAAACAATTCAGCCAAAAGAAGAGTGAGTGCAAATGTTATAATTTACCACACAGGTGAGGTTACATGTAATTTAGATTAACTTTCCAAAATAAATGCATTAAAATATCTATATCAAAATAAATCAGTGAATAGAGGCTGTGTTGAAAATGGCAATTTAATTTCTGACCACAAAGCAGAATGCCACAATGGTTAAAAAACATATTTTATTTACATGAATACAATCTATTTGAATTATTTAGTTATTTCTTACATTTTGTATTGCAAAGTATATTATCAGACACTTTTTAGACGATTATCAAGCAATTTGTGTGAGGAGTAGAATCATTGAAATATTTAAGTGTTCCCCTTCTGCTTTAAAGACTTTACAAAACTCCTTTATCTAAAGCCTCTGATGATCAGATCAGACCCAGAGTCGTCTGAATATGGACTTTAGTGAAAGGGATGAGACACCAAAAAAGACTTTCTTGTTCAAAGGCTTTAACATGGTCAAAATCCAAAATGTGCTTAAACAGTGACTTATTTCAGAATCTTTCACTTTTTCTTCATTTTAATGATCAAAAACTTTTATTTTATTTCCAAATAGACTTTTGGATACTACTGTATACCGCAGCTGGTGGCCTGGTGGTTAGGGGGTTGCCCCTGCGATCAGAAGGTTGTGGGTTTGAATCCCAAGACTGCTAGTGGCACCACTGAGGTACCCTTGAGCAAGGTACCGTCCCCACACACTGCTCCCCAGGCACCGTGTTCCTGGCTCCCCACTGCTTCACTTAGATGAATGGGTTAAATGCAGAGATAGAATTTCATGCTGTGGTGTGTTCATGTATGACAAATCGTCACTTTACACTTACTGAATTATATTTATATAATTCATATATATATATATATATATATATATACATATATATTAGTGCTTATTTAGAGAAGCACTGTGCTACAACTAACCCTGTTGTGTGAAGACTGTACTTTAACCTGGTCAGCACTCACTGTGAGCTGTTTTCATGCTTCAAACTGTTCTGTTTTATCAAGAGGCGTATACACCATGCAGTATGGTAGCATGTACATAGGCTAGCCCTACGCTACCTCAGAGTAATAAGACAAAATGATCAGACTTTCTGATACATTTTGTTTTCAGACCATGGTGTGCAGCCCACAACTTCAGTCAGAGTCCTAAGTAGCTTCTACTTTGAATTAGAAACTGGACCCCCATGGTTAAAGAGCTAGTAGTGGAGTGTAGAAGTCAAGAGGGAACTGAACAGCTAGCTCTCATGCAGTCTGATGTTATTAGACACTCTACAGCAAACAGAGGACAGACACAGTCCTAAATCTGTTATGAATTACTGCAGTGTAGCAATTCTCTGAGCTTTGTCCACCAATAGGCCTTATCATTGGAAGAAGCTCAGTAAATTGCTACACCACAGGAGTGTACAGAAGGTCTATGTTCAGGTTCAGTCTAAGGACATGCGTTTATGAACCCATATGCCTCTGTTCCTAAAGACACTAACATTCTCTGCTTCACATGGTTAGTCCACTCTACTCTCTCTCTCTCTCACTCTCTCTCTCTCTCTCTCTCTCACCCCCTACTCTCTCACCCACACCTACACACAGTGTGGTGGGCCACCTGTCTCCCATGGCTGTGATCAGTGCGTTGCGTAACCAGGATGTCCATCAGCTCTGGCCTCCTACTGACAGCCCCCCGTGTCCTGCTCTAGCAGTGCATGCATGTATGTGAGTTCACATGTGTGTGTATGCGTATGTTGTGTGTAATTTGTCTGTGCTTGTGTGTGCACTGCCTCAACACAACACAGTCATTGCCAAATGTAAGGCAACTGAAAGTGAGACTGCATGTTGAGAGTCAATGCATTCTTTTCAGTACACACAAATACACACACACACACACTCACACACGCCTCCAACCTAGTGCCCCAGACGGTTTAATCTGCAAAGCGACATTTAACGGAGATGTTAGCCACCCCGGAGTTTTCTGTGATTTAAAGGGATTGATTTAATTACTGTGCTCTGTGCACCATATTTATTTTTTAGGATCTGAAGTCAAAAAGCTGAGCATTTGGCGCATAACTAATGCATACCATTAGTCTGATTGTGTTGTCTTTTAGTTTATTCAGTCTGGTCGTGTCCGAGTCACGTACTTAGTGTAATACAGACTCAACACCCCCCCCCCCCTTCTCTCTCTCTCTCTCTCTCTCTCTCTCTCTCTCTCTCCCTTAATAGAACATGGTGTAATGGGTTTTAAATAATGGCTCTCTGTTGCAGTTAATCCAGATTAAAGGAGGTTAATGTGTGTGTCAAATGTACTCTTACAGCAGACTCACTTGCTGGCTTTGTGCTACAACAGAGAATGCATAAATGATCTGGAGAGACTTTTCAGATTCTGTCCTGTTATGAAAAGGGTGAAACAGACACCAATCCTCTAAAAAAAGTACAGTTTAAAGTCATTGCCTTTGTTTGATTATATTAGTAATCAAGTATTATTTTTGAAAATTCATCAAGTAATGGGCAAAACAATTAAAATGGATAGTACCCGAATCATGAATAGCTTTTCAGAAAATGCTTTACTGGAAAAAAGATGAGTAAACTATTAGAAAGACTCAATTAAAAACATTTCAACATGTGTATGGCAGACTAAAATGTGTATAAATGGGTGTGTTTCTTACTGTAAGAGAGACCAATAGGATCATTTAAAATATGCATAATGATCGCACAATGATGCAAAATAAATTTCCAACTAATCTTTGCCAACTGGAGCATATTTTTAAATTGTTAAACCAGGTTTTATCATATAATTACAGCTGTAATAAATTCAGTTCAAAGTGCATTCTTTAAAAATTTGAATGCCCAAATGGTTTGTTTGAGTGATGCCACGGAAGCTGTGGCATTCTGTACCACCACACAAACCATGCAAATGCATGGGACCCTCTCAGTTATGGTGGCTGGCCAAAAGAGTTTGGTTGAATATACAAATAAACTGTATAAACAAGTTTTTTTTATTGTTTTGTGACACCAAATAGATATTGTAACACCTCACCTACCTAATCAGCACTCTTGAAAGCATAATTGAAACTACTGTATTCTAGGGCCACCAATGAAAAAGCAAGAAAATTGAAGAAAAATCTGATGAGAACTGAGTACTGGACTGTTACTCAGCCATTAGACAAAGAAGCTGCATCTGTGGCTGAACTTGCGATGGTTATCCTCAGTAATTCAAGGCACAAGCATTTAACCTTAGATGATGTGGAAATCGAAACAAACATTATCAGTCCTTCTTATGATACAGCACTTTGTCCAGAAAGTTGACTGACCAACAAGGAGCTCATAAAAGACTGATCGGGTTCTTATCAGGCGCTAAACATTATCATTATGTGCAAAATCTTCTTATGTATAATAGTCTTCCCATGTGAATATCACTACTTATGTCAATATTACTTATTTGCTACTGATCTCTACTATGTGCAGTATAGTACTCCTAACTACCATCTGTGTCGTTAGTAATTCACTCAACTGTAAGTATTTATATGCAGCATTTGTGTATATATCACAGTGTATTTCATATTGAGGTTTTTCATGTGAGGTTTTTTATTGGATTTACCTCGCACCTGTAAACCTCGGGGTTTAGGCTCCGGGTACCTGCGATCCTAGTAAGGATTAAGCGGTTACAGAAAATTAATGAATGAATAAATTTTATATTGTTCGTGTCTGTGCTTCTCCGTGTGACTTTTAAGTCATAACATAAGCAATTTCCTCTGGGATCAATAAAGTTTTCGGATTCTGATTCTGATTCAGATCAAGGCTTTTGCTGAGCCAGAGTGGTTCTGGTTCCAAAACAAGGTAAAGCCTGTACTTTGGATTGAAATCCAACTTCTTTTATTGGAACCTCCAAGCATAGACTTGCTTGAGGCCCAAGAAACACCAAATCCACCCCTGCACAGAAGAACCATTTTTTAATTCCCTGAAGAACCTTCCAACAGATGGTTCTTAAAAGATTCTTGGAAAAAGATACTTGGAAAAAGCATTGCATTGGTAAAGAGCCTTTACATTATGTGAAAGTTTTTCAAACATTTAACAGGTTCTTTACTTTTCCACATCCCGTTTATGCAAAGAGTGTATGCAAAAAAAAAATATATATATAAAAACTTACACTGTCTGCAAAGCTCTTTCCCTGCTTAATGGTGTACATGCTGATGGCCAGTTAGGATAGCCACAATAAAAGAGTGATTTGTAAATGCTGAAGAACTCATAGATTTATTTTTCTGTGTTCTTGGACGTCTGAGTGAGCAGACAGCTTGACCAAGCTTTGTGTTCCAAAATCCTCCCCCATGTTGTCCACACTTACCCAACGTCCATCTCTGCTGTGTGTGTGTGTGTGTGTGTGTGTGTGTGTGTGTGTGTGTGTGTGTGTGTGCGTGCATGCGCATTTGGTGCGAGATCGGCATGGGTACAGTGCCAAATGTCGGCCCACTCGTCCATCACTGACTTGTACCTTAAGAAGAGCTGCTGCTGCTGCAGGAATGGAGGCTCCTCAGTACAGTGTCAGTCTCTTATGTAGAGATTAGTACTATAGGCTTTATTGGCACATCTGCCTTACATGCATTAACAGCTGAGCTCATGGAACCATTCTGGCAAGTGGATGCCGAAGCCTCTGAATTTATGGAAGCTATTGGAAAAGTCGTATAGTTGTTTTGCAAGTGCTTTGTATCAGAAGCTGCCAAGCCTGGATCCTGAAATAGTACCATGATTCAGTTAAAGAGCCCATTTCATGGAAAACAGAGCTTTCCTCACTTTTTTAAACAAAGGGGATTAATGTAGTATGTAGACATTGTTACAAGTTTCAAAAACACCATTCACTTCCACGTTCAAGTGCTCCATCTGCAAGCAAAGCAGGTAAATTTGAATAAATTATTTCTGTGATGTCGCAAAAAAACAACACATTTACTTGCGCTATAGGTCCAAAGGTCCTCATCCACCCCCCAGTACTTCAATAACAGCTTCTTTGGGAAGGCTGTACACTAGATGCTGGAACATTGCTTTGTAGACTTGATTGCGTTCAGCCATGAGGGCATTAGTGAGATCAGGTACTGATTTCGGATGATTATCACTCCACCTCATAGCAATGGTATTTAAATGTTTCTCCATCACTCAGTGCCATACTACTGTCAGCCCAGGGCACCATAACAAAGGACATAAAGAGAGGTTGGTAAATGATCATGCAAATAGAGGGGAAAATAAATATAAGAAAAATGTAGGAATTGGCAATTTTCATGATCGCCGTAAAGAAAAAAAAAAGAGAAAAAAAAAGCTGAATGACCTCATCGGCAGTCTTGTCCCAATTCAGAGTGTGGTCGAGAGAGAGAGAGAGAGAGAGAGAGAGGGAGGGAAAGACTCCAGCAATGTAGAAAGCAAACACTTATTAGAGGAATGGTGCACACACTCGTTGTACCATCACTCGCTTTGCTATTAGCACAGACAAGACAAGGTCACTTTCGATTACACTCAGGCTGTCATCAGATCATGTTTCAGACCAATTTAATATCTTTTCCTCCTCTCTCTTTCCACCTCCTCCCTCTCTCTCTCTCTCTCTCTCTCTCTCTCTCTCTCTCTCTCTCTCTCTCTCCCTTTCTCTCTGTGTTGAGTTTTATGTCCTTAGCTCAGCCACCACAGATGAGTACACCGCAGTAATTATCTTGTTTTACAATGTCTTTAAATGTCAAATCCAGCCCGGGTTATGAAATTAACACTATAAAAAGAGAGAGTGAGGCTTTGGACTGATTTCATATCAGCAGTGAATCTCAATACAGTTTTTAAAACAGATTTTATGTTTCTGTACATTGAGTCAATTAAAAATATACGATACATGTATAGCTGTGCAGTGCAAATGTGAGTACAATAGGACTACAAATGTAGTGCTAATATAAGACATTATTCTTACTTAATAGCAGAGATACTACTAGATGTTACTGATTAGTTTTAGGTTAATGTACTAAGCAGAAATCTGTATTAAATGATGACTGTATTATATAATATAAAAATACTAGCATCTGCAAAATCTACAAAATCTACAAAAATGGAGATAAGTAACACAGCAAACGTACATACTTACAAATATAATCAATAATCAAAAAATGTATTTTGAGTCATAATAAATCTTGTATTACATTGATGAGCAGGTTATATTAAGAAAACTTGTGTGATTGCTCATGAGCAAGTTTTTCATGTTTTCTTAATAGAATTGGTTCATTAATATAAAATTGTATCAAAAGTCCTTTTGATGTCATTTTTAATTGTTAAACACTGACACCTGAAATATGGGGATAGAGAAAAAAATATCCTGGAAGCTAAGGTCCCACAGTTAAGAAGAAAATTCGTTGGACATTCATCTAATACATCAAAACATTTAACCGTCATATATGTTAATCAGACTTACAGAGAAATAAACCTACCTCAGGAAAAGACACACTAAGGTTTTCATACTCCAGCGGAAATATAGATAGAATAAATGTATTTTTACTCAGTTAGAATTGTACCAAAAGTATATCTACTTTTATTCAAGTGCAGAAGTAGAGTCCGCTCTTGCTTTTTAGAAATAAAAGACCTGCAGTTCTGGTTCTTAGCCGTTAAAGTGGATGAGCAGTATAACCTTTAACTGCTGCCACACCACATAGTTATTAATCTTAAGACTTATTAAATGACTACTATAAATTATTCGGTGACTGCAGTGGAACTAATATGCAAGTGTAGTTATGAAAGTCAGGAATCGAAGCAGGAGCTCAAATACATGCTGTGTAGATTCAAGGGGTTTTGAATGGTGCCTTTACAGACATTCACTTGGACAGGTAAGAACAGAGGGCTTGTTAACATCTCCTGCGAAGATGATGGCATGTTAAAGGTGAGCAGACGCACAGCGGTGGCTCTTTTATTTCTCTTGCTTCAAACCTGTCCATTCTAACCTATGCGTTTATGTGTGTTCCTCTCCCTCCCTCTCCACCTGTACCTGCTTCTGCCTCTCATCTCATCCCCACATCGAAGCGGAATACAAAATGAGCCATCAGAGCGCTGCACTGCTCTGCCACAACCTGGCCAGCGAAGAGTTGTGTTTACTCAGGGATCCGTGCACATTTGGGATGTGTTCACATTCAAAGATGTGCCAAATCATCCCCTCTTACCCCCTCACACTGCCACCCCTTGTTCTGTCTCTGCGTCTCCCTCTGTCTCTCTCTCTGTCTCTGCTCGCTCTCCCTTGCGGTAGATGGAGATGTGAAATATTTAAACACACTTTGTTGTTTGGGGACAATGCACTCCAGCAGATGGGCCGGCGCTGCGCGGGGCCGATGTATGCAAATCTCCATACAAAGCAGGCCAGGATGTTTTCAATCTAGCAGCAGCGCCTCGGGCCCTGTTTTAATCCCCCTTTACCCGCGGCCCGGCCGCTTTTTTTATCAAGTCAAACGCCTTAAGCGCTGTGTCAACCTGGACATCTGGCCTCGCCATGCAACCAGGAGAGAAAAAAAAAAGAAAAAACGTGAGAGAAAAGTGAGTGTGCATGTGTATGAGAGAGAGAGAGAGAGAGAGAGAGAGAACTGACTGATGCTGAGCTGAAGTGTAAGGAGTTGGTTTTGGGGTATGGAAAGAAAAAAATGCAAAAATACATTTCCATTGCATTTTTCTGAAAATGAAAGTCACGAATGTATAGAAGTGAATACAAAGCCGCCCCAATTACTTTTTTACATTTTTTGATACAATAAAGGCTTTTATATATAGATTTTATAGTATTTGAGCTTCTATCCACCTTCATTGGACATTTGGGCCTAACAGCTGACTGATAAGAAAAAAATAACAAAACCCTTTATTCAATTCGATATGATACTGTGGTGCCTCAGTTAATTACATTTTTTGTTACAGCAAAAATAAAGCATATCTGACAATGCGCTTTACGTTAATAAGTTCACGTTTCATTTTTCGTGTTATTAGAGCAATGAACATTATCAAAGTATTATATTTTAAACAAAAGATAATATGACAGAGGTGTGGTTAGGCCGGTTTCCTAAATGTTCTTTAGCCCCTCTAAATAATTGTGCATCATTCATTTAAAACTCATTCATTCTAGCTCATTTGCAGCATCATCACATCTCCAAAGTTACAAGAAGCCCCAGTCGAACAAAAAAAAATATCAAACACCATTTGACAAAAAAGTTTGCCATTTACAACCACTTCAAAAAAAAACTATCATCATTCACAACCCAGTTCATAAGAATATATTTGAGAATGTACAGAAACACCACTGCACCAGTGAGCTGCTTTTAAAAGCCTATTATATAATGAAGACACATTTTGGGCCATTTTTTCAAATTCTCCTGGAGGGCTAATCTCAAGAGACCCCTGGTAAAGGCTTATCCCCCTGTTCATAAATCTCTAGCGATGCACCTGCAATGTGATACAGTTTGACATAACATGATACGTTTTATATTCAGATGACTGATAATATAGGGTGGGTTTGCTGTATGCAAAAGTTTAGATATTCCTGGTCAAATTATTTCTGTTTTTTCTATACAAAACAAGATTAAATTAACATATATACATCTTAAATGTGAAAAATGAATCATGATTGCTATTTATTTGTTGATGTCATGTCGGACTTGGGTAAGGAGGACGCAGATGCAGGAGGCTTCAGAATCAAAAGGGTTTTAATGCAAACCGAAACAGGCAATGAGCTTAGGGAGCCACAAACAGAAATAGTCCCTAAACAGAAACACAGATGGCCTCTCCACTCTCAGTCGGACCAGGGACGAGGGTCACGATCATCCAGTGAAGCGAAGATGTCGCTCTAGACTTGAACGGACCCGATACATTTACACTCCTATCCAAGAGTTGAGGAGATCAGAAGCTCCGCGATCCGCGGTAGCCACGAGGGGGTTTACCAGCCAGCTGACGGGACAGCTCGACTAGTCACTTCTGTAGGAACAGAGAGAGAGAGAGAGAGAGAAATCACAGTCCACCGTGTGAAAACCTGGAAAGGTAGAGCCTCTGACTGGGCTCTCCGTGCTGGGTCCGTAGTCCGTCTCTCACACGTAGCACCAGCCTGTTAGTAGAGCAGAGTCTTTGCAGAGAGTCAGAGACGAGTCATGAGGACACAGACACAGACACGAGGGCAGGATGAAGGTTGGATGAGGGTGACAGCACACTAGCCTGCTGGATCGGCTGGCTTTTAACTAGGGAGACACAAGGGGCTCGACACAGACAACCAATCATTAAACAGAACTAATAAAACTCAAACAAGGCTTAACACAGACACTGACGAGAGACAGGTGAGCCACTTAACTGGTGCCTAGCAGCCCAGATCAGGAGCGAGTTAGGAAGCTCATCAGGAACAGGTGGGTTGCCAGGCACCGGGCTCAAACAAAAACTAACCTGCACGTGACACACAGACGCGCCGAGACTTGCGCAGGTTAGTACTCTGGTGACGGGGCCCGCTGGGGACGTGGCCGAGGCGCCGCGGACGTGACAGATGAATTCAGTATATTAAAAAACTGTGTGAAAGTTTAGTCGATACACTACTTTTTGTAGTTATGACACTATAAAAGCCATCTAAACATTTCCAGCTTGTAATTTTCACTGTCTGATATGTCATTAAGAAATTTAAGTTAAGGAGAACTGTTGAAGTCAAGAAACAATCTGGAAGACTAAGAAAAACTTCTGAAACAACTGTTCTGATCAAGTATGCAAAGCAAAATCCCCACATTACTACCAAGCACCTACTGGATTTGGCTGCCACTGGAATAGTGATGCACTGTGTACAGTTTTATCTATTTTATCTATTAGCTTCAAGGTTTTGTGGCAAATAGTGTCATAGGAAATGCGGGAATAGGGGAGGAAAGGATTTTCCTATCAACATATCCAGGAAACAAATGTCGCACAGTCAGTGAAGAAACTGAAGAAGAGGTTGGACATGACAATTAATTAAAACATACATTAAAATCAACCTTAACTAAAGGTTAAGGTTTTGGAACAGCATTCACCATCCCCTGACTTTTATTAACTTATTTTAGAATATTATTAAATCTGTGCATGCAAGATGAGATATGAATATTTCTGAACTGGAAGTGTTCAAGGAAAGGTGAAAAATTTTCAATCAAGAATAGAAAGAATGTCAGCTGGCTACAGGGGATGTTTGGAGATCAGGTTTTACCACTGACTAAAAGAGTGCCCATACTTATGCACATACAACATTTCTGTTTTGTTTTTGTTTGTTTTTTTTGTTAAATTCAACAAATTAATTATAATTGCATAAAATATATTTAGAATCATAAGAAATGAACTAATCTCCACATGTTAGTGACATGTGTTCATAAAACAAGATTTATTTAAATACCTGTTTTACCTGTAGTGTTGTGGCAATACTGAAATACCAAATACCAAATAACTTATATTAATATATTGACCAGGTCCCCTTTTGTCTCTTGTAAGAGAATTTTGCTTAAAATGTTCTTAGAATGAACCTGACTTGAAAGAAACAAGTACACATAAATGAAAAATTACACATCAGCACATATAGTGTCAGAAGTGTTAAACAGTAATTGTGCTCATGAAAAAAAAATTGATTTATGGGGAAATTCACTGTCTTGTCAGGTAAATATTTTTTCCATTGTGTAAGGGGTTGTGTGTGTGTGTGTGTGTATGTGTGTTGAGTGCTGGAAGTGTGTGTTGCTTCTAGGCTTCAGACTGGGTTGGTTTTGCTTCAACATCGTCTCCTTTTTTCTCTCTCTCTCTTTCTCTCTCCCTCTTTATTCCCTATTCTCTCTCTCTCTCTCTCTCTCTCTCTCTCTCTCTCTCTCTCTCTTTCTCTCCCTCTCTCTCTCTCTCTCTCCTTCT
>JBBPCZ010000142.1:23066839-23077009 GCA_037974445.1 Brycinus macrolepidotus | reverse complement strand
CTTCCCCTCCTAGCTCTCTGTCTTATCTTTTCTCCTCTTGCTGCAGTGTGCATGTTTATGACAAAAGAATTTCCCTCTGGATGAATAAAGTTCTTTCTTATTCTTATTCTTATTCTTATTCTCAAATTGCTTCAAGTTGTTAAATAATCTTAAGTAGGAGTTACTGAGGTAGGTTCTGACGATGTACGACAGTGTTATCTGCAAATTGGACAGTACGGACAAAACACAGGCTTGATGACAGGTTTTACTACTGTTCTTACCTATACCACACCCTTTTTCCCCATTTTTGTAGATAACAAGATGTCACACAGTGTTATAACCATACAATCAAGTCTATCTGAGACTATGATGAGGTAGCTGTGATGATTTAGGCATGGAGTTTGGACAATGCTAAGTGGTACAAGGTTCCATTAGCGTCCAGAACAAAACTCCAGACAGCAAAAAAGTCTTCAATGATGTCCCATTTTTAAGGCAAGGAGGAAACTTTGCCCAACTCTCTTCATTAGAGTAAAAGCAGTCAGACCATATGTTGCTAAATTTCACACCCACATGGAGGAAATGCATCGTGCACATCAATAAATGCTGGAGGAAGATGAAAGTAGTGGTATAAAAAGTGGTAAAGAAATATATTCCTTTGGTTTGAGGTATTTTCTGGTATTAGAAGCAAGTGCTTGAGTTTTCTACAACTTTTACTTTGGCAATATGGACCTTTAAGGCAAGGAGGAAACTTTGCCCAACTCATCTTTTAAACGGCTCAAGAATGCAGAAACACCATTTCTTCATGTCAAACATGCTGAGGACCAGCCACTCACCCCAGATATGAACCACTTCCTACAGTACTCATGAGGAAGCCGCGCTCACTCTCCACCACCTTCTGAGAGCACAGACTAGCCAGAGATGGGTAATGCACACCTGAGGAAAAGACAGTAAATTAGGTCTCTACGTTAGCATCTGGACAAAAAGACAAGCCCAGATGGTACAGTCGCTCCCTGACAATAACCACCTATCAGACGGGAGTCATTTCACAGAACATAGCAGGAAATGCTTGCACAACGCAGAAATACCTGAAAGCAAAGGCATATGGCAGTTGTAACTGGGCCAATGTCTGGTTACATCAGAGCATTATAAAGACTGACCTCCCACAGCAATGTCAACTCTCCAGAGAAAAGAGAAAGGTTATAATAACCTCACTTGTTAGTTCTCCACAAATGGCCTCCTCGGAGAGAGGCACCCAGTTTTTATTTGCAGGGGGAACCTTCAGCTATTTGTCGAAAATCTTTCGCGATTAGAGGCAGCTTAGATCTTCACAGATCTTTAAACAATTCAGAAGACTCTAAACAAACCTTGGACAAGACTGCACTGTTTTCAGGATTTTTTTTTTTTTTTTTTTTTTTAACTCTGAAGAATTTCTGTTTCTGCTAAAAAATATCATCACTGTAAGCATCATTCCTCTGGGAACACTTCAAAACAACTGAGCTTCACTGGCGCTGACGGGCGCAGAAGAATAAAGGAGACTCTATTAACAGCATAGCAGATGTCAGCTGTGCAGCTGGGTGGCATGCTGAGAGACACAGGTTTCTGACCCCCCTCAACAAACCCCCCCACTCACCCTGAAGGAGGCCCATGAGAAAACGGGAGATGGTCATGGAAACGATGGGCTGTGAGCAGAAATGAGCCAGGATTGGTGTGAACGCTGTCATGGCTCCCCACGCCGCGGCTGACAGCAACATCACTTTTTCTCCTCCAACCCTGAACGAAAACAAGACAAATGAACCATTAAGACAGTTCACCAAGAAGACTTCTGAGTGACTGAATTCAGGTGTCTCTGGAGATCTATACTTAGGTGAGGAATGAAAGGTACAGGCTGACTGTACCCTTATAGCAATGACCAAAGGAGGATACGAACCTTATTAAACAAATCAGTCACACATTACAGATCCACATTCAGTGCTGTTTCTTTGTCACAGTCCCTGTGTTTTTATAAACCTTCAAAAACAACAATTACAAACATCCACATATGAGTGTCTCTGTTACTGTGAGTTAGCCTCTACTACAGTCATTTGCAAATGACCCATCAAACTGCATGTTTTGTTGATTTGGAAATAAGTACAAATATTCCACAAAGAACACACTTCAATCAATGTTTATTTGCGGGATTTAGAAAATAGAAAATTAGAAAATATAAAGCATAAACTGGGGCCTATTAATTTTTTTTTTTTTTTTAATAAAAATATTTTCGGTTTCTTTGTTTTGTTCAACTCAACAAACAAATAGAAACTGTGCACTAAACTTTGCAGAAATTGCAATATTTAAGTTGGTTTTCTGTAGAGGATGCATTAGCTTATCAACAAAATTGGAAAACTTTTGCGTACGTATGTACTTTTGGTGTTACGAAACATTAGAGCCTTAATAGATCACTGGTTTCAGATTGCTATATCAGCAGATACCTTGAGTTCAGACATCAGAATTAGTATCAGTAGAGAAAACGTTGGATAGGTTCATTTCCAATGTTTTGTAGCATCTTATCACAAAAAAAATAAGGCTGAACTGATAAGTAGGTGTTAAGAGTGATGACTCACTCTTAACACTGTGAACCAGGAAAAGGGGAACATGACATGTTCAGGTGTGTTTGCTTAAAGCAGTTGACGCTCATCTTTGTTTACACAGCCTTGGCAAGGTCTACATAAGTAATCACCAATCATTTTGTTTTGCTCTCTTGTGCAGCCAGCTGTCTAGCTGGCAGGCACCAAGCTTGTTCAGATCAATGGAATACATTTCGCATTTTCATTCGATTTCACTCCTTTTCCTTAAGCAATGGAGAAAAAAAAAAATTAAACAGCAACAACAAAGAAACTCAACTGACCTACAAAACTTTGTCAAGGCTGCACAAGCACTCCATTCATTCTAAAATCTACTATTACTTCTACTTTTTGCTTCTTTTTGTAAAAATACGTTAGAATATGGTATATGCTATAGTCAGCCAAACTCATGCCACCTGCCACACACCTACATCCTGTTCTCTACATGAATATGCAAAGCATTCGGAACAGCCAGTTGACGTTACTGACTCAGATGGGACACACCCTTTGCCCACACCTTGCCCTCCTACACTGGTTTCAGTAGTGACACAATGTTAAAATTACCATCCCAACTTGTTCCTGTTCAGACATTACTAATGCAGGAGAAACGAGTCCAGCCTTTGAGCTAAGACTAGACAAGTGACAAATGTTGGCACTCCCTTTTAATTTAGCACTGTGAAACACCACCACCCACGAGTCTGACTGCCACAGAGCTGACCTGTCACTGACGTAGCCGCCAAGAACCTGAGTGAAGCAGTAGCCCCAGAAGAAGCTGCCCAGCACCATGCCCGACTCCCTCTTCGACCATCCGAAGCGCTCTGCCATGCTCACTGCACAGATCGGCATAGCCACGCGAGCACAGTACAGCAGGCACGTGCCCAGTAACAGCACCACCGTCCATACCCGCGCTACTGGCCTGTAGAGAGACAAAGGAGATAAAGATAAAGCACTATAAACACCATTGTGAGTGAATACAGTTAACATGGACTACCACTACACATTACTGGATGGGACTACAACTAGCTGCAGATAAAGATTACTTGTTAAGAGGCACAAAAAAATGTTCTTTTCTCAACTAGAGTGCACAGCTTTCAGCTGAAACCAGCTCATGATGATTACTCACAAGATGAGACAATCCAATACATTCAAAAATCTGATTAAAAAAAAATTGTCCAGTGTAGTGTAGTCTTTAATCAGCAACTGTATCGTTGTGACACTCTGGCAGTGGTCTGAAAGATAAAAACGTAGCCTAAACTTGTTTTAAACCTTGGGACAGAAAGTCTTGTACGGCTAAGACGGATCACCTGACAGACATCTGATAAGGTTAACTGACTTTAACTGGTTTACTTAAAGGCTAGTTGATGTGGGAGACAAAAAAAACACTTGATTGTTAAACATTCTCAGTATTGGCCAGGAGGATGAAAATTGTACTTCTATAAGCTTGTACCTCATCTGACAGTTTAAGGGGAGGCTGTTCTTTTTGTATAACTATGTTTTAACTATACAGTTTGATGAATCTAGTGTTGGTCCTATATGTTTCAGACTCACTGATCACCTGCTGGACATCTGATCAGGTTAAATGACTTTAACTGAAAAAACTTGTGAACTGAAAAAACATTCTCAGTCCTGGGCAGGGAAAAAAACTTATAAAAGATTTTACCTCATTTGACAGTTTAAGGGGAGGCTGTTCAGTTTATATAACTTCAGTTTTAACTATACAGTTAGAGGAACATCATCCAGAGCGGGCCCTACATGGTTCAGATCTTCCTGAATTCATCAGTGACAAAGAGAAACCACTAACATGTGCAATACAGTGACACTCTGGGGGTCGAGGCTTCTGTAAAAGCTTAAGTGTCTCAATTACTTTCCTGAAAAAGTGAAAGACACTGATAAAACACACTCACATGAACACTCACCAGAGTTGGTCCTACATGGTTCAGACTCACTGATCACCTGACAGACATCTGATCAGGTTAAATTACTTTAACTGAAAAACTTGTGTAGATAGTTAAACATTCTCAGTATTGGATAGAAGGATGAAAATTGTACTTATATAAGCCTGTCCCTCAAAGAAGAGTTATAGGGAGGCTTAGTTTGAACTATACAGTCAGATGAACCTAGTGTTGGTCCTTTACGGTTCAGATCTTTCTGAATTCATCAGTGACAAAGAGGAAAGACTAACATGTGCCATGCAGGGACAGTCTGAGGGTCGAGGCTGCTGTAAAAGCTGAAGTGTCTCCTGAAAAAGAGAGACAGACTAACCAAACCCACTCACACACTCACCTTGACCAGTTAAGACTAGAGTCTGGCCACTTTTTCTGAGCTCCAACTGGTCCGAAGTGATCTGCTGGGCTGTCTTTAACACTTGCCAGGTCTGCACTTGAGTTTTTCCCATGCTTTTGTAGAATTGCCATTCAACGAGCAGAGGACCACGTCGTTTCTCGGACTGTCTTTGTAAGAGAGGCTTGCTTGCAGAAGCGTGACAGGCAAAAAGACACAAAAAGACAGAAAAGTAGCTCTTATCTCTCTCCAGCATCTCCTCCACCACGGCTACCAGGCCCTGTTCATTCAATCCTGGACCCAAAAACCAGGCTGAGAAGGCTGACTGCTCGGTTTAGGAAAGAAATTCAAGCCTTTCCTGCTTCTCCAAGTGATGATAATCCACGTGTCAGGTTTTCTTTCTCTTTTTTTCACAGCCACGCAGTTCCTCCAAACCGACACTAGGCTAACTCAGGAAGTAACGTGACTCAGCCTCTTTCGACCAAAACAAAGCACAACAACTGGCAAAATGACTTATATTTTATCAAATATCTTATATTTTGGGTTGTAGATTGAAGGCACATTAGTAAAGAACCACCGGAGATGAAGGATGAACATATTTAGAGCCAGAACGGCCACTTATAAACGGAGAAAGCGAGTGTTGACTAAATGAGATGCTATGCTAAGTACGGGGCAGCATCCTTAAAGATGCACAACAGGAATGTTCTAGCTCTCTTTAAGTCCCTCAATAAATAAAACAGGGTTCTCCTGCCATGGATGAAGGTGCTGGATTGGTTTCTGGTGTTCTCCACGTGTCTGGAGGTTGTGTGTGGACGTAAGAAGCACAACAGCAGTCCAGCATTATGTAATGCAGTGCTGGCTCGCTCACCATCACTGTCTGAATAACCTACGCTATCTGGACAAAAGTATTGGGACGCCTGACCATCGCACCAACAGGGAACTTTAATGACATTGCATTCAAATATATAGACTTTAATACGAGTTGGTCCCCCTTTGCAGCTATAACAGCTTCCACTCTTCTCGGAAGGCTTTCCACAAGATTTGAGTGTTTCTGTGCGAATTTGTGGCCCATTCATTCTGTAGAGCATTTATGAAGTGAGGAACCGATGTTAAACCAGAAGGCCTGGCTCACAATCTCCGTTCCAATTCTTCCCAAAGGTGTTGGATGCGGTTGAGGTCAGGGCTCTGTGCAGCCCAGTCAAGTTCTTCCACACCAAACTCATCCAACCATGTCTTTATGGAATTTGCTTTGTGCACTGGGACACAGTCATGCTGGAATAGAAAAGGTTCTTCCCCAAACGGTGTCCACAAAGTTGGAAACAGTGCTGTCCAAAATGTCTTGGTATGCTGAGGCATTAAGATTGCCCTGCACTGGAAGTAATTAAGTTCAATAATTAAGAGGTACATCCCAATACTTTTGTCCATAGTGTAGCTGATGAATGTGGCATCCGCTGAGCCGCTCTACACTAGATCACACAATAATTTAGATGCACAAGATCTTCAAAAAATTATTTAATACCTCTGTAAAGCATCTGACTCCAAAAACTGGCCAATTCCACTCTGTATTTTCTATGAATTCCACTCTGCATTCTATTAATCACATTGTCGATAAAATCACATTATCGAGTATGACGATGTTAGCAGGTTAACTACATTAAGATGCAACGGTAGAAAACAAACAAACAAAAAAAACATTATAAAGCAATGGCATCTTCACAGAGCATATGATCAGTCCTTGCACTCCCTCTCCCAGATTTACAAAATAGTTCTCTTTGCAGTGTTCTTCACTGCAAATGAAGTTTCCATACAGTTCCATCAGCACACAACCAGTCCTCCATCCTGCTGAAACTCAGATGTGTACAATTCTTCACAATCCAGTGGGCATAGATCCTCAGAACCTGAGGTAAACAAGCCCAAAGAGTTTTTTTTACACTCAAACCGTGCCTTTTCAAGATGACTGACTCTTGAGTCCAGACCTAGGCTTAATCTACATCCAAACCTGTTCACACAGCCTTGACCACTATATATAATGTCTGAACAAAAATGACAAAAAAATAGACACAAAAGTAATCCTCTGCAAAACACAATGGATAAAATTCAATTCAGTTCACCAAGTCAAATATAGAAGTAACAAAATCGTAAAAGTTTCTCTGCATTAAAAAGTGTTCTTATTTTGGCCATAAATAACTTTTAAATTCAAACATTTCCATTTGCACAACGCATTTAATGCAAAAGTCTCTGATAAGCAATAACAATTATGCTAAACAGAAAAAAAAAGTATATTTAAGGTGTCAGTCACTGACTGAGTATAAATAGTGAAAGGGGAGGGAAGATGTCCATATTGTTTCCCACACAGTGGTGGCACTGAGCCACTCTCATGTCACTTTTCACTTGGGGTCCTCGATGGTGCCCTTGCTGAGATCAGTCATTTTAGGGTACTTGACTTTCTTCTGGTCCAGTTCATTCTGAGCCCACAGAAGAAGCTTCAGGAGTTTCGCCAGTTTAGGTGTCGACTCTCTGTTCTCGTAGTCCAGCACTGCTTGGTTTACCTCACTCCATACCTATTCGCAAAACAAGTGGTGAGTCAGAGTGACCTAAGGCCATGGTCAGCATTTTTCTTGAAAAAAAAAAAAAAAGTGATTTTTCATTGAACTAAGTTGTCAAAGAAAGTGAAAGTTACACAATTTTTACTGCTCATGTTTTCAATCAGCTAAGACATGTTTGGTGTCTGGAATTTGCATCACTGGTCATGCACTGGGGCTACAAGCCTAAAGTAGCTGCTAATCAATGGAAACAATGGTTTCCCTACCAATGGTTTCCCTACCAATAGTGTGGCACGTGTCATACAAGAGGACAAAAGTTTAGATTAAATTCATGTTTCAAAAAGGCTGCTACTACTTTTTTTTTGCAATGGCATACAGTGCTAATTGTGCACGCTCAACACATTACTTGTTAGATATGATAGCCTGATGGCTTCAGTGCAAGCAAAATCAGTCACCAAACAAGTCTTCACTGATTAACTACATCAAACAAAAACACTGACGATTTTGTCCACCAAATTCTTGTTTTAAAGCAGGACTATTTCTCAGTACTTCAGACCACACAGAAGAATACTCTTCTCAAATATATCAGCTAGTGCCATCTGTTCAAGAGCAGACATGAAGCAAAGTAGCGCGTCTCCATTTTAAGGAACTCCCTACCTTCTGTCTCTGCATCATATTGAGGAGGTCTCCAAAAGGTGACTCCTCTGGGTTGTCGAACGCCAACAATGCCAGGGTGCGTTCCATCTCGGTCAGGCACTCTCGACTCTCCTCGCCCTGCTCCGCTAGCTGCGTCTGCGCAAATTCCAGCGCCGCCTCTGTCTCCCGCAGACGGATCAACTCAATCAGGTGCTGCTGCTGCAGTTGGAACAGAGGGGATTACTTCATACAAAAATCTAACCTGGTGTTTGCTGGTGTGGAAATCAGTGAATGACAGTATGTTACCTTGCATGAAACTGTTAATCTTGTTTTGAAGTCATTTTTTGACACTCTTCAGAAAACAAATAGGGTTTAGATCATTTCAGAAGTTCTGCCTCCATAACCTTATTCACAACCTTTATCACATGGACAAGATTTGTTTTACCTGGAGGTGGAAGTAAAGGTAGCGGTTAGTGTCTAGCAGTTCTGGGTGCAGGCTGTTGATCAGTGCGATGGCCTCCTGAATCTGTCCTTTCAGAATCATCTCCCTGATCTTTATCCTCTCGTCAAGGGAGTCCAGGTCCACACTCGGCTCAATACCGGATTCCAGCCTAAATTTCTCTGCTGCTTCCTTAAAACCCTCTGTACAAACACACACATGCAGGAGTGACTCAGAACGCCTGTTCTTGAGGCGATCACCATAAGAGAAAAACTGTAACAAGATTAAATCATTTTACACTAAAATCTCAACAATTATCCTAATGAGAGAATAATCCATAACATGCATTAGATTTGTTCTTTTTTTATAGGTAGGAATTGGTGGAAGACAGATGTTTACCTTTTTTTTTTTACAGTTGTTAACAGATGTTTACTGTATATTGATGTGTGTGTTGCCAAATATATTCAAACATCATGAAATGAATATTTTTTTAATAAACGAAAACAGCACTTTGTACCTGTCACCAGGTAATTCATGATGAGTCGATTCATGTCTGCGCGCTGAATGTGAACATTATTGAGCTTCTCCATCCACTCCTCTCGAGTTATCTCCTCTGGCTTTTCAGCATAACTCATCATGAAGTGTCTTGAATAACAAAGAAAGAAATAAACAACTTCCATATTCTCCTGAACTGTAGTAGTTCCAATATTACTCTGTAGTGGTCATCCTGCTTCTGGGAAGGATGTAAAATATAAACTTCTGACAACTTCACTTAAATCACGCCACGGACGCAGTTACAGGCTTGTAAACACTAATTATTGCTGGTTTTGTACTTTATGCATTCACATTAGAAGCTTGCTACATTTATTTATTAAAACATTTATTATCTTTTATACATTTTTAATAAATAAATAAGACAACCCTTTATTAGTCCCACAGGTGGGAAATAAAACAGTATAATATAAAAAGTAAACTATACAAACACACACCCACACATTATTTATATTTATATATATATATATATATATGCACCTTGATCAAACACACGATTAAAAACAAGATTTCAGAATTAAGAGATATGCAATGAAAAATAAGACTGGTGTTGATCTGTAAATCAGAGTTTAAAGCAGTGTTTACTGGCTCTGATGTCCTGAAGAGAGAGCTGATTATTCAGGCCTGCAGGAAAACCACAACACTGGAGCCTAAAAACACAGCAACGCAGGACAAAACGGGCTTCTAGCTGGACCTACCGAACACCACCGACTGATAAAATGGCCGTGCACTACAACGAGGCCACTCGTTTACAAAATAAATAATTTTTTCCCTCTAAATCACTATATTTTACCTGAAAGAGTCACTGCTCCACAGCTGCTTGCAGTTCAGGCGAGCAGGGCCGTAGGATCTATAATCTCGCGGGAACTTGTGGCAAACGAGAATTCCGTTGTTGCCAGGTACTCCGAGTTCACCCCCAACTGGAGCTTTAAAATCCCTCATTTTAGGATGAAGGAGTTTCATTATCTTTCATACACTGTATGGACAAAAGTTTTGGGACACGCCATGTGAAGGGCAATCTTGCTGCTTCAGCATACCAAGACATTTTGGACAACGCCATGCTTCATACTTTGTGGACACAGTTTGGGGAAGAACCTTTTCTATTCCAGCATGACTGTGCCCCAGTGCACAAAGCAAGCTC